>CAJINV010000002.1:13008886-13157294 GCA_905178155.1 Amoebophrya sp. A120 | reverse complement strand
GGGGGGGGGGCTACGGCATATCTCTAACCGCTCGCAGTGTTGTTCGGCGAGCAACTGCAGCCGCTTCACATTACGTATGACGCGGGGAGTTTCTGCATGCTCTACCGGAATTACCGGAACAACCAGACGCAGGCTGGCACGTTCTCCACTTGCCCGCGTCACTCGACAGAGCTGCAGCGGCCACTCGATGAGGTTTATGGCATGGCTGCAATCATCCTCGAAGCCCCGCGCCCATTCCTGGCGCGTATACGTCTGCAGGTCGCCTGTCAAAAAAAGACGGCCGAACCGCAAAACACGCGCCGCGCCGTCGCTTTTCGGAAAGACTCGGACTTTGTCCTTATCTTCTTCTGGATCTTCATCTCGCCTGCGTTCGACTTCCCTGAACAAAGGCTGGAATAGGTCCTCCCTGGTAAGGCCCTTCCTGTTCGTGTTTAAAGGGTGTTCTTCGGTAGTGAACGAGCGCGAACACGAGTGAGCGAGCGCGAAAGCGATGAATTTCAATTTTCAGTCTTGACTGCCTCATGTAACACAGTGGCGGTCAGCAGTGTCCGCGTAGGGAGAGTCTCTGTGCAAGTTCTTGTCTTTCTGTGAATGCAATTAGATCAAGCGTTACCACGGAAACATAAAAAAGGTAGAGGCGACACCGACGTGCCTCCTACCTATCCTCAGAAACAGATTTGAAAGCTGCTTCCCATGCCTGCAAACACGCCTGAAACTGGCGCCGTCATGATTTTGATTATCGATGTCAACGCTGTCGATAAAGTCATGGCAAATAAGTGGGAAAGGCGCCTACTTATTCTTGTATGATTCTATAATGCATGTATCTGAAACTAAATGCCGAAGTGTGTGCTCCAATCGCTCGGCCAAGCTCATAAAGCCGAAAAAACTCCATCAGAAGTAGTTTGTACTTTATACGAAAGTCGGCCGGTTGTGTTTTCTTTCTAGCAAAGTGGATCTTTATATTCATGTAGATTAACGATGGTGGAAATTGTACAATAAAGGTAAGTAGTTCTCCGGACTTCTCAATCGTTTTCTTCTTTACAGAAAAACTATCCAAAAAACCAAATTTCTAAAGCCCCGGATCTGATAACCACTTCACTCTCCGTCTAGGAGTTCGAGAGATGCTTGTGCACAGCCCAGTTTCAGTGGAATTCCGGTCCTAGCGCGGTACTCATAAAAAAGACGCAGCCCCCTAGCGCAGTCTTCTGGAGCGACCTTCATACGACAAGCTACACAAAAAACCGACTGGAGGGAGGCAGTTCTGTGCAGCTAAAGAATAAATGAGCATCAAAAAAATGCACGACCCCGATACGTAGCTTTTCAAAAAATTCCAGTATCGTTATTTTAAGCCTCTTCATCACCATGACTACGCTTTCTTCACGCACCTGGCTGAGCACATGAGCTGCGCAAGAAGCAAAAGTCGGCTAGATGCTAGCGCCATTTCTACTGACTGGCGTTTACTGCAGCACAAAACTCCGGAAGTGGTTCCAGTCCGCCACACCTACGAGGTGCATGTCACTTGTTTTCAGTGCATGCTGCAACTCCCTCCATCCAGCAAAAGTTTCGTACACTTCCTTCTTCCAGTGGTTCAGCTGGTCAACCATCACTCGCTGTTCTTCCTCGCTGTACCTGCTCGCCTCGTTCCGCGCGAATGAGTATGGGCTGCAAACACGTCCTTGTGAATTGCAGCGGAAAGATGCTAAGTGTATGATAATCTCAAGTAGGCAGGCGGAATTGTGTCATGCACGAGACCTTTTTAGCAAGCGCGCGATCACTGTGGGAGTACAATGCAAATGCTGAAGTGCCTTCATGATGAGTAAAGTATTCTTCGCTGCGTGCTAAATTTGGATCAGCTAGACTCAACAGCACTTCTGTAGGAAAAAAATGCCTCGGCATCAAAAGTATCCGAGCATCTTCCAAACCACGGGACATGTTTGCTATCGATAGCCTGACCCCAAAGGTCGTCGCATAGCGCCACTTCGCCATGGCCTCGCGGACATTTTCCTGGTGCACAACAACGCCGCGCTTCTCCGCTCGCTCTTGGTCTGCGTCAAACACCGCGGCCAAATCGTGCTGCCCCATCAAAATCGCAACATAAGCAGGCAACTGCAGCTCGTCTTTCAGGTGCGGAAAAGCCGCTCCAGGCATCGTGACGTAGCTGAGGTACTGCTTCAGCGTCAGGGTGAACAGGTCTTCACCCGCGTCACCATCCGGATTTGCGAATAGGCGGCGATGAACTTGAAACGCAGACGTCTTCATCTTGCCGACAAACGACTGGAAACGCGCTTGCCACAGCACAAGCAGGGCTATTGATTCCAGTAGCGGCCGGCTCTGCCGGTCTACTAGTCTTCTCTTCAAAGAGTCCCTCGGAAAAAGTTCCGCAAGCGACGTCGACAAAAGCAAACCTTTATCTACACCATCCCAGACCCGCGCGAACAGTGGCGGCGCTCGTCCCACATCCGCATTGCCGTTTTGATCAACAAAGTGATCGAAATTTTCCAAGAAATACTCCTTCCACAGCTCTTCTCTGTCGGAACGCGGTGGATAGTTTTCCCATAATAGATCCGCAACCTGTTTCGAAACTAACTTCTCCGCGGCTCCCTCAGCGTCATCACAAAGAAAACGAACAGCAAGCTAAGCTATATCATGCTCCATCATATTTGGATTGTGCTGCTATAGGCTCACTATTTTTCGCGCTGCATGATTCTGAAATAGGAATACTCATCGATCTGTTTTGCAAAACGCAGACAAAAGTCCTATTCTCAGAATTAAAAAAACCGCGTCGAAGCCTTGCTGAGACTAAGAGAGCGTCACGTTGTAATTTGAAATAAACATCACGACTAGGGGGAATGCTGGAAAATCGGCATGCTGAAGTGGAACTCCTTGCTTTTGTTGTTGCCGGTCATTCCAGGCGCGGCCTGTTCGATCAGAGATCAGTTATGGCCATGCTTTTCTTTGTGATACGCCCACTCCTCGATGAATCCGCGCAGCGAATTCCAGTGACACTTTGCGCCGTTCCAGGCGAAGCTGTTCTTCGCGTCGAGCAAGTGGTCTTCGATGATGTCGCGCAGCTGTACAATATTCGCGTGCCCATCTCGTAGAAGGGCATTCTCTTTTGAGGTGAGCCATCCTGTTGCCACAGAGTCGTATTCCAGGAGTTTGATTCTAATGTTGTGGCCCTGCCTCTCGTGGTTCTTGTGGTAGTCGTCAACAATTTGCCAGAGTGTCTGCTCAACTCTTTCCGCGACCTGAAAGTCGCGGCTGAAAGTTTGCAGGGCCGCCACATCGTTCTGCCCGCGGTATTCTGCTGGATGAGCAGTGGCCACAAGGGTCGAGTGTTCGTCAAAGATCTCACGGATGCGTCTCGCCAAGTTCGCCTCATCACCGCGGCACAGCGTTCGAATCTTTCGGGCGAAGCGCTCCCTGGGATTTTCGTTTTCGATCTTCAGCTTCATTACTAGTTGACCCGCATAATCTATGCGAGGGCGGTTCTCCTCTTCCAAAGCAAGCAAGGAGTTCATTCCGCAAGTGTTATTCGTGGAGTTATGCAAGAGCCAAAGCGTGCGTGCTAGTGTAGGTCTGTGATGCGAAACATGCAAGGGGGTTGCGCCTGTCATTCTTGCTAAGCGTCGTTGGACATTCATATGCGTTTTCCCATGCCGATTATCTGTGCATGAGAGATTTGCAATGCTCGCCTCCCAAAAAAGTGATACAACTAGCCACACTTTGCTTTCCTCCATATGAGTCCGTGTCCAGCCAATACCACTGAATCTCATCTCCGGTCTATCCTGAGTCAAAACGTCTCCACCCCATACCTATAATTTGTCATGCTAGTAAACAGAAGTGCGCCGCACCTTGCGTCCCCCTGTACAAACGGCCACAGATGCCTGTCACGCTGGACAGGTCGGTCAGGGGGACACCGAGACACCACTCCCATATTTGTCGTGGTAAACAGAGACATAACTCCACTGGGAGCGCAAATTTGTCATGCGCAACAGCCAAACCAGATTTACGATCTTGGCAATGGGGTAGAGACGTTTTTGTTGAGGATATGATCTGAGACTGGGGATCTATAATCGCCTCGTCTGCAGACATCCTTCCGCACTCTCCTTCTGTCTTCAGTATCTTGCCCTCCTTAGAGTCAAGGTACCGGTAAAAATCAGAATGTAACGCGGCGAGAGCCGCGCCGTTTTCGTTGCCACTGTTACTCGGAGAAGCTGGCTGTGGTGCGGACGGTTCGGACGCACCTGCGGGCTGTTGGTGTTCCTGCTTAGCGTTAGGATCGCGCCGCGCCGTCCGAGGCGTAGCTCGAAATTCCAAAAACGCAGCTGCTCCTTCCTGTCCGTACTGCTCCAGCCAACGAGGCGGCTCCGCTTCCAGCAGCGGCGCTTGATAATTGTACAGAAAGGGAACCCGCGAAGAGCTCTGGGAGAGATTGAGCAATTGCTCTTTCGACTCATTTTGTATCTGAGACTGGTGCTGTTTCAACTTCTGCGCGTGGTCTTCTTCCAGTTCGTGCTCCGCTATGTAACTGTCGACGAAAGTTCCAACCGCTCCAGCAAACAGCCACTGCAACTCAGTCTCTGAATACATCAATTCTTCGCCACGGCCATTGCTAGCGCGATGGCCCGTTTTCTCTCTTCCAAGCCCGTCGGGCTGTAGAACGACCCTGTACTCCAGCAGTGGTTCTTGGCGGCTATGATCGCCAATGGATGCAAACAACGTAGACCAATTTGCATTTGGCTTGAGGCGCTCCGGGTGTATCGCTATGTCCCGTTTCCGCTCCTCGTCTAAAATCGCTTGAACACTGCTTGAATCTTCCGGCGCTGGCGCGCTGTCGCCGCCGCCGTCAAACTTTGGACCTGACATATCCACATCGTCCGTGGTGTTATCTCCTGTGGGATGGCCAGGCTCAGTGTGGTGCCCCGCGGATTGCTCTTCATTAGCTCTCGACGAGTTGTTGGCACCCCACAGAGCATTTTCCGCGCCCCCAGTGCAGGTTGGAGGCACTTGGCGACCGCCTCCCAGCGCAACAGATCCACATCCACCAGAAGCAAAATTTTCCGGGTCTCCAACTCCTGTTTCAGAGACGAGGGAAAGCGTCCGCATCTTGGCAGCCAACATTGCTGACTCAGTGTCCAGCCCTTCTCCCGGAGGCACAACGCCGTTGCTGTCCGACTCGGGGCCCTTACCCTCCTCGCAAGATGCAGGCATTCTCGGCACCGCGCGGCGCTGCGGAGGAACGGAGTCGGTCTCCGACTCGGCATCCGACTCGGCTTCCTCCTTGGAAGATGCAGACATTCTCGTTACCGCACCGCGCTGCGGAGGAACGGAGTCGGTCTCCGATTCGGCTTCCTCCTCGGAAGTAGCAGGCACCAGCACTCGGTCTAGTTTCTGTATCTTTGTCACCTGGAGATACCCCGCGATGGTCCTGTTCACCGCATCGCCCGATTTCTGTTCGACGATCGCCAAGACGATGGGCGCTAGCCCGAGTCGCGTATCCCTTAAATGTCTCGCAAGGCCTTCAAGGTTCTCCACGGCGTCTGCTGTGTGCGTCTCCGGAAACTGCGGCATCGAAGCGAGCCCAGATGAACTCTTTTCTGCAACACTGGCTGGGTGAACCGGCCCGAACACATATCCTGTCGGCAAGATGCACAGAAGCTTGACCAGCTTCAAATGAGTCGCTGATGCCACACGGTGTCGCGCCAAAAATCCGCGGTCCGACGTGCTCGCCAAGCTGCGCTGGTATAAATCGAGCGTGATCCTAGAAAGATCAACCATTTGCATTTCGGCGCCAGCTCCTTCCTCACTCTGGAGAAAGCGGCTCCAAGCTAATTTGCTCGGATACTTTCGCAGTCGCATCGCCCACGCGATGCGGGTAGCAAATATCCACCACTTCCCTTGTCGGATAAAATCAGTAGTCTCTCCGCCTTCTTCGGGCTGCTCGGGGCGCAGGTAAATATCACTCCCGCCCGCCTCATGAGGGTCGGCAGCGCCTCGAGGAGGTGGCAACACATCTGCAAAATGGCTTTTCGCCACTTTTTCCAGCTCGAACAGTGGCCCAGGCTCGTCTTCGGCCTCAGCGAATAGCGCATTGAAAGCATTTCTCAAATCCTGTGAATGGCGCTTCGGCTTCGTGATAACCTTGTAGTGTAGGTACTGTCCCAGTGTATCCATGGACTTGATGAGATTTGCCCCGCCATTCTCAAACTCCTCTCCTCCCTGCATCTTGTCTTTGAAAAACTTGGTGTTTAGAGCCTGGGAATAAAGCACGGCTGCAAATGTATCCAGCATTTTCCGCGTTCTAGGTGCCCTCGTCATTTCTAGCATCTTTTGCTGGAATTCCGCAACGAAGCCGGGATGGCTTCTGCGAAGAAGTTCTGGGAGTTGTTCATGGGATTCTCCACTGGAGCCGCGACTGGCGAAGATATTGCCCCACAACTCCTTCGCAGCCTTGTCACACAGCTCATCCATATTTAGTTCAGGCTTGGACACGTCTACGTGCCCAGCTGGATGCACAGCCAAGGCATGAATTACTTCTGCGGCCCGCATCTCCTGTCGGAAGGCGGCTTTTGTATATGCTTCGCTTGCACTGGCGTAAACTAAACGTAGACTCTCGTCCGTCCTCTCAGTGGTTTCATCTATCTCAAAGAATTTCGCTGACTGTCCGTCTTCTGCGTGCGCGTCGACAATGGCCTCGAGCACGGTGTCCAGCACAGCGCGCAACGGCTGAGGCAAGGCAGAGGACAGGTCGCTTGCCTCCGTAAGTCCCCAAGCTTTCTTCCATCGTATGAGTACACTTTTGAAGATGCTGGCGCGTTCGCTGTGGTCCTGCAAAGTGTGCAGTGGATTTGAGGTAGGTGCTTGTGCGGGCGCAGCGACATACTGATAGAGTGAACCTGCGTTCGGGACTCCAACCAGTGCTGCAGGAACGGCGTCGTCCAAACTATTCTCGGGCAGCAAGAGAGGTTCATGCGTTACCTCGAAATCGTTCCGATATCTTACCCCATATTGGCCCGTTTGCACTGCTCCGCTGATCTTTGTTCTTGTACTAGTTCCTGGGTTTACGGCATCGCCCGACACCTCTGGCTTCTGCTGGACCGCACTTCGCCTCTCCGCCCTTGTTGGCGTTATTTTTCTGGCGTCAAAATCAGCGATAGAAGCTTCGTGCGATTCCTCTACTGTCGGCGAGAAGAATCGCCGCGGGGCGCCCCCCGTGGCGTCCTGGCTTCGCGGTAACTGATATTCGTCCATCGTGACGCCCATGTCCTCGTCTCCGCCGACTGAACTTGCACCGGAAGACAGCGAATAGCACGCAGCTGGGTGTCGCACGCCACGGGCAGCAGAGGCTTGGAACATAACCCCCGCGTCGCCGCCCTGATCGCCGATGTTTTCCTGCTGTGCCGCCTCTTGTTGGCCCACCACCTCTGCTTCTTCATCGCTCGCCACGCCAGCACTTGTTTCTGCTACAGAGACACCTTGACTGCTGCCCTCAAACGAATTAGGAGGGTCTGTTTCACATTGCTGACGCCCGAGTTCGACCACTGGTGTTGGGTCGTTGGCTTTTTCTTGCTGCTCGCGAGCCCGGCTGTAGTTGATCTCCATCTGCTGGCGAGCCACGGAAGTCTTTCCATCATCGGCCTTTTCGAAAATGTGGACAAGCTCCTCCAGCAGGCACAGTGAGAGCTCGGAGTGTATCAAGCGAAAGAAAAAACCCGCCCCATAAGTACTACTTATAGAAAAATTTGCGTGGCGTTCGTTCCATGGTTTTTTCGCAACCGGGATGCTTCCGATCATGACCTGTGCATGCAAGTGACCTCTTTGTGTCCGAGAGCCCTACCTTGCAGGGGGAGAACGAGCGCGGTGGCAACAAATTAGCAAGTAAGCCGCAAGAATTCGCCTTTTCAACTAAGTATGACACAACAAAGCTGCCCTACCCACCACAGTTATCGTGCGAGGCAGTGTCTATAAGGAAAGGACGCATCAAGTCTGAGGAGTACTGAGCCGAGCTACTTACACGATTTATGATCTAGCAAATTCTTTTGAGTATGGAAATGGGGGGTCGATTGCTTGCAGTAGTGGTGATGCGTCCGAGAGCGCTTCGCACGCTCTGCTCGGCGTCTTGCGCAGATCGGCCAGTGGTCTGAAAAAAAAGCGCGTCCGCGTATTCCAGGACTTCAGGTCCCTTCTCTAGTGCGAAATACTGCACAAAAAGATCGCGCAGTTCAAAGAAGCGATTATTTGGTCGTATCAAATCTTTTTTCGGGATCTCGCCAACGCGGGTCTCGTGCGCGACCCAATGTTGGGCGAGGTGGTGCAGCGCCAAAGTGATTTGCTGAGCTCGGCCAGACTCCAAGACACGCTTCGCTGTTTCCCAAACGAACTTACGCTCATCCAAGCCGAGCGACTCACAACGGCGAAAGACGTACTGCGAAACTGGCAAGCGTCCCTCTTCCTCGGGAGAGATTACAGGACTTTCGGGCGCCTTATCGCCCGGGTCGTCGGGTGCACAGCCTTTGTTTTCTTCCGAAAGGCAGGAGACATCGACACTTTCGGAATCCGAACCCGAACTGCCGTCCCTCAACATCTTCGTGTATTTGCGGCGTTCCGAGACTGCCTGTTCATAACGGAATTTGCTTGTCTTCTGGGAGGAGTTTGAGATCCCCGGTGGGTTGCGTTCAGCCTCGTGTGTCAGCCCGCGCCAGATCTGCAAGATGCATTCGTATTCTTCAGTATGCAGGCCATATCAGGCGATGGGAAGTACTTTCCGAAATGATTAGTGTGCGATGCAAAATCAAAAGTCGAAGTCTGAGCAGTCATCTTAGTGAAGAAGTCTGCACGTGCGTCGTCGGCATGATCACGAATGAAGAATACCATAAAGAGCAGTCGATGGGTCGGAAATAACACACTCACGCTAACGCACAGTGTCAAAAATCATGCTCATTGTGGTATGCTCATCTACTCGCTTTCATGAATATTTCCCACCCTGGACCACTCTCATACGCTCTCCCTGCCGCTCGTGACTTCAGGCGGTGCTGCTCCGGCAGGAAACTTGCCGCGGCGCGGGCGAGATATTGCTGCCCCGAGGCTTTTTCAAAAAAATGACTCGGGTAATGGTGGTAGTAGTGCTGAAGCTTTTCTTTCACCTTCGCTTCTCGCTCTTCCGGGTCCTGATCTGCACCCTGGCCCGGTAATTCCGGGTCCTCCGTCTTCCATTCCTCGTGCAACGCGGCCCAAAAAAAACTAGGCAAAAAGGTCCGGGCAGTGTTGTGATTTTTGATGCGCAGCCACCGTTCCAACATGAATATTTGGCTTGCCGTGATTTTCTGATTCCATTTTTTCTTGCCATCCTCAAAATACTTTAGCAGACTGGCGGAGGTCAGCTGTAGTTGCAAGGTCGCCTTGAAATACTCCTGCAGCTGCGTTGTTGCATACCGTTTCCACTCCGAAACTGCAGGTGACGTGAAGCACGCGCTTTCCAATTCGGAAGTGCGCGCGTTTTCTCTTACGGGCCCATCGGCACGAGAGCGCAACCCCCGGGCAATGCCACGCGGCGATGCGACAGGATCGGCATCGGGAGCATGAGCCGTTTCATCTGTGGCGCCGGCAGGCTGTTGCTGCGTCTGCGCAATCCAGTCAGAGACTTGCGACATGCGATCTTCCCTGTTCCTCGCGCTTGTTTCGAACAGTGCGTGACTCTGCGCGGAAACCGCTTCTGCTACGCGCTGACTATGTTCGTGCAGGAACTGCTTCTGCAAGAGCCGGGAGATGATGCCCATATCCTTCAGCGGGATTGTCAGGTCCGGAACTTCCCCGGTGGGCGCAGTCAGCATCTCCTTGCAAAACTCGTTGATCAACTTGAGCGGGCCGGGCACGTCGTAAAAATCAAAGAGAAGACGCTGCCTGAGTTCGGGGTAATCGTCGGTCCCGGCATTCGGGCCCATCGCGCCACTGGGAGAGGGTGCTGCCACGTCCATTCCTTCAACTTGCCAGCCACCTTCGCTCGTGGCGCCGCCTTGGACATCATGGGTCCCGTTTTCGTCCTCGCGGAATGCAAGCAACCCCCGGTCAGCCAAGTATAAAGCGTAGAAAGTGCGCTCCAACCTCTCAACAAGCTCGGCGTCTTTGTTCTCGTCCTGATTCAATGTCACACGGCCTACCCCAGTTTTGTGTAAGTTGGCGTGCGCAACGAGCTCATCCCAAAACCTGTAGCTGTCGCGCGTCCCAAACACTTCTCCATCACCGTCTGCTGCAGAAAGAGACTGCAATGGACGTGGTCGCTTGCTGCGCCAAGATTCAGGGGAAATGTAGCCGGACTGGCGAGCATGGACCAGCAACTCATTTTGTAAATTTACCACCTCTTGAAACGCCTTTTCCATTTTGCCACCTAACCCAAACAGCTCCTGCAGGGTTTGACTCCAGACCTTGTTGAGATAGCGGCTCCGTGGTTCAACGCCCGCTCCTGAAACGCGAAGAAAGTCGACGCAAGTCGTATTGCTGTCGCCCTCTAACGCTGGAAGTGCGTTCTTGTCGGCGGCGAGCTGGATCAAACATGCGGCAGCGATCTTTCCCGCGCGCAAGTCCGTAGCCGTAAAGCCGCCGTTTCTCTCGGGACCTTGCGAAGCTAGATCATCGAGCACAGCACCAAATGCTTTGCGTGGGGAGTAGCGGCTTGCCTCGAGGCATTGGGTTAGATGTGACCACAGGCGAAGTGCCGGGAAGATTAAAGTGGGTCCATTCAGCGCTCTGAAGAGCTGCATGCGCCAGTTTGTCGCGTTACTGGAGAAGGACCCAAATAAAGTGCCAAAAATTTTCAGAGGTGCAACCTGCTTTACAGTACTGTCCGAGAGATGGCGATTTCTAGTAGCCTCAAGGCGCGCCCGAACAATGTTTTCGATTTCGAAACCCCTTGCCAAACGGCTCTCGATTTTCTGCTCGCTTTCTGCCGGGTCGGGCCAGTCCTGAAACGCTTCGCCCTCCGCCTTTTTGTTCTCCTCCAACCATTGGTGGGCCCGTTTTGGAGGTCCTTGCACCTTCAAGATCTTGGTCGCTGCGTCATGGAACGGCTTCAGCATCGCCTTTTGCGCGTCCGGGCAGTCGGGAAGCACTGGGCGCACGACGCGGCGAAGGGCCTCGCGCTCCCAATACCTCCGGTGCTTCGTTGTAGTGAAACTTTGAAAATACGGAAGGTAGTCTGCGACGGAGCTCGTGCGCACCTCAGGCTTATTGGTTGCCAGACTGGGGTTCTCATACACTGAGGCAATCTTGGGGTCGTTCGGGTCGTTGTTCCACGTCGCGCCGATCTCTGCCTTTGCCTCATTGTCAAGGCGGACGACATCCCGTAGGTCCACTGCCTTCTCGATATTACTGGCAACGTGCTGAAACACCGCGGCTATACCAAGGGCCGTCAGATCTACCCCGTCTTCGCTGCGCAACCGATCCCGGAAAAATCGCACGTCGAGCAGCAGATCCTCACTCGCAGCAGAGAGATGAGTCAGCTCATCTACTGCGGCACTGTGACCAAAGGCACGAGCGTCACCGCCGCTTGATCCAGCTGGCGCAGATAGACTTCCAGATTCCGCGGAGCTTCTACCTGGTCCAATAACGATGTCCGTAAGCACACGGCTTGCGTGCACGAGCGCCAAGAGTAGCTGCCGCTCCGTACGCCCTACGTCGCGCCGGGGCCCCCAAGAGTACAGACGGGAGTAGCTGTAGTCTCTGCGAGCCACAGTTTCCGGCCGAGTCAGGTCTTCTTCGGGCGTGAAGTCGTTCTCTTTCAGCGCGCTCTCGCGTCGGTCTTCCGGTAAACTTCGCCGGGCCCGCGATGAATGGCGCTGCCAACTAATAGCCGCTCTATCAAATATCCCATCATTGTCTGCCAACACGTCTCCCGTGGGGCCTTCCTCCCTTAGCGCGTCCAAACTCGACCCGCGTGATTCTCCAATGCCCCTGACGTCGATGAAGTACGCTGTTCCGTACACCAACTCGTTGCTCAAGGTGCCGATCTTTCTGGGGTCGTCAGCGGGCAACTCGTTGCCATGTGCATCCGTCATTTCTCCGTGACCTCCGCCAATCCTTCCGCCACAAACAGTGCAAAGGCGCCCATCGTCATTCCCTAAACCACCACAAGCACCGACATGTATGAACCTCCTGCAGGCTCTGTGGCGGACAATTGAAGTAATTCGTTCGATTTGAGACCTTCCGTCACCGCGATAATGCCTCGACTTTGTTTCGACCTGAGACTGATGCACCGTGTACACCTCCGCTGCGATATCCTCGGAGCCAGACATTCCAGGCAGCCAGAGATTGTCGTAATTCGTAAGTTTCGTGGGGCTCAGGGCGTGCAGCAGAGATATTTCGTGGTCGGTAGTAATAGCATCCATCTGTGGAAGCAGGTGAACCATCGCCAAACGCAGCACGAACGAGATCGCAGCAAGCCGGTCGTCGGCATCCCCGTCAAGATGCGTCCCTTCCACTTGCGCTGCTGATCCTCGTGCGGAAAGTATCGCAGAGAAAAGCAAACTCGTCAGATCAGATCCAGTACATTTTGTTCAGGCCGAACAGAAATACGAAGCGACCCGCTCTTTCCTTTCGCAACCCGCAGCCACCTTCTGCAATTAGCGGGTCACGCGGACTCCGAAGCCGCATGCTTTTTGCTGTCTTAGCGACGTGCTAGCGGCTCGTGCATTCCAGACCGCTCTTCGGGCACAGCTCTACAGATATTTCTTGTGGATTTTTGCATTGCCGACTGCTAGTCCGAATTTCAGCAGTGTTCGTTTAACATGACAGAAAATACGTCCCGATTTGTCAGCGTTGCGCTACTACAGCAGGGCACTCAATGCAAAACATATCTAGTATCGAAAACGCAATTGATCGAGGCAGCTCTTTTTGCCGGTAGGGTTTGCTTTTCTATGTGATATGAGACTTGTGATCAACCAGGTGACGTTGCGTCGCAACCCCACCTGTTGAACCAGATTGCGCAACTTGCTCCTGTAGACCGTCGGCGTCAACGCCGTCATCTGGCGGGAACGTGATTTCGCACTGTATCACACTAAAAAAACCTCCCCCGCCCTGGAACAGAGAAGAAAAATTGTCGGCATAATTCTGAGCATGGCTAGCGCTACATACAGTCGGTCACAGAAGAACCATGGCAATTCAACAGACGCGTGCTGAGTAGTCCTTGGCACTGCAGCCACCACTCGCCTACAAGATCTGCACGATAACAGAATAGTACGACGGGTCGCCCTCGCTTGGAAGTGAAAAATGCCTGATAAGTACTTGAACGTCTTGGAAGACAAGTCAACTCGATTTTGTGCACATGTTCAGGTGCGAGCCAGCTTCCTTTGAGCAACATGCCCATGGGGACGGCGGGGGGCTTTTACTCATGATACCCTGGGCCCAGCTTCGGCAGTAGTTCAGCACACGGCGCAATCCAGATGAGATGTCAAGTTTTTCCTTTTCAGCGGAGCGTTTGATGATTTCCCAGATCTTGTCGAGCACCGTTGGGCTTGGGCTCACATTGTGATGAAATACGTATCGTTGCACCGCCGCAAAGCGGACAGCACGCCAGAAGGGCTGGTCCTGCTCCGAGATCGTCTCTTTCCTGATTTCGGGTTCCATGGCCTTCTGAAGCCATGGCAATAGTTCAATCTCGTTGTCCTCGGAAAGCGCAGCATCCAAAGCTGTCCAAAGCACATTCATGCTGACATAGGCTGTGTTGGCGAAATTTTCATCAGAAGAGGCGCCCGTCGCTTGTTGACTGGACAACCGCGAACTGCTAGGTCCGGTTGGCTGTGCGCCATAGTTTACGTTTTCGGCCGGGCATGCTGTGTCCGCTGCTACATGAAAAATTCCCCCAAACACATCCGGCACCACAGCAGCAGCAGTAGCGCCATTTTTGTTTCGTTCGTCTAGTACTCCCACTGCAAGCCAGTCATTCCTTTGCAGTAAATTTACCAAAAAACTGAGGTCGCTTTTTTCTCGAATCAGGCGGAGAATGCGCCCCTGCAGGGCCCGTCCGTACGTGCGATCCTGCCAGAGCTGACGGGCCTCGTCAGCCAAAAAACTTTGCTCCCCATTCTCGGAAGCAGATGGCAAGGCGCTCAGGTTAGAGTCCAGCTTCTGTTGCAAAAGCTCCTCCGCTACTGCAAGCGATCCTTGGTGCAATTGCGCCTGGAATTTGAGAACCTGGCTTGAGGGAATGTGTGTGACCTGCTCGTTTAGTTGGGCTAGCGCGGTTTGAATGTTCGTTAGGTGCACCGCAAGGCTGTTGGATGAATTGTCGTGCCTCGTGGGCCGCAGGAGGTGGCGCTTATCACTGAGAAAAGAGCTAGCACAGTAGACCTGTATATACAAGATTGCATACGCAGCGGCATCGGCCATTAGAAATAAGTGTAGTTGATGAGCCTATGCAGGCACATTTCTGTCGAAGTGTGGTGCTCGTTGTATTGTTGTACATCCATGGTCACGGATACAGTGCCTATGCTAGCCATTTTCTCTCAGGTATGCGTTTTGCGCCGCATACTCCTGCTCGTACGCCTCTGAAGCTGTATCAAATGGAAAAGAGCACCCATTCAACATTTGGGAAAATGTGCTGCGTTGCAGTTAAATAGAGATTAGCGGCACAAAAAAGGCCTGTCAAGAGCAAACCCAAACTGTTTGCTTTCGGTGCCCATGCATTCATATCTTTTGGCGGTGCGCAAATGGCTTTTTTTTCACGAGGACATAAATGTGTTTCTTGAGTCAGTGGCGCCAAGAATTTCCTGTAAACATTCACTCATACTATATCCCCATCCAGAATGGGCGCGGTTGCGGTATTTGAATCGATAGACGGCGCTTTGCACAAACTTACTGAAGAGCCGCGGGTTACGCGGTCCACTTTGTTGTTGCAGACTATTGTCAAGTCGTGTCTGCCCGGCTTTGAGAAGCTCGAGCAGCTTTTTCACGAAGTACTCGAATGCGGAAACGTCGTGGATCGTTTCGTCCATATCGCTGTCGCTGCTGGTCCCGTCGCTCTCTTCGCTCTCTTCGGCGTCCCATCTTATTCGACTAGCTGACCCGAAACATTGTTGTGAATTATCCGAGCCGTTTGGTTTGCGAGTGCGTCGTACAGTACTATCGTGCAGACCTTCGAGAAAGATTTTCGCGGTCAGCAAACGCATGAGGGAACCGCTTTCCTCGTCTTCCATCCGTTCAAGAAGCATGCACACAGCTTTGGGGTTCTTTACCAAATATTCAAGCAGCGGGCGAGATTTCTCGCCGAGGGACAACAAGCGAGCAAAGAACTCTCGCAAGATGCTGGGCGGAAAGACCGTCTCCTTCACCTGCGCCTTGCCACTTTCACGGCTGTCATGCGCGTTGTGTAGGGCAACATCGGCTAACGTCGTGAAAAGCCGGACAACAACTTTTGGGTCACTTTCCATATCGATCAATATCCTGTTCAAAAAACGCCATGCTGCCCTCACCTAATTTGAAATGAGCACGCCTATTAGCTCTGTGCCTGCTTAATGAGAGCCGAGTTACAACTTCGAATAAAATGAAAACAACCACTACGTGGAAATCGCCACTCGGGAAGGTGAAGGTCCAGCCTCCATTTTGCATGACAGCTGGCACCAGAACTTTTCAGCCAGGAAGCTGGGCTTCATAGAAAACTGATACTCTGTTTGCATCCAGTTAGAACTGTCCCGAGCTTACAACATATCAAGCATCTGCTCCACTTCTACCCGACCGAGAGCCTCGCGAATTGCACGATAAGTAAGTGTTTAAGTAAGCATCAGAATTTGATGGCGAGGGTGAGCATGGGGCCAAGCATAATGAGCACTCCATTTGTATCATATCCTTTGAGCACGCGAGACAATGTAGCCGCGTCGCGTCCTGCGTTCGCGCCTGTGGAGGATGCCTGCGTCCGCTGAGCGTGGGTGGTTGTGTGCAGAAACACAGCCCACTTACTAAGCTCCAACTCTGCTTCCTTTTCGGCGGAAGTTGCATTGTCCTCGCTGCCCAAGATTGTCTGCGGGGGAACAGCGGCGCGCAGGCCGGGGAGAAACGCCCACAGATGAAATTGCAACCAGAACTCGAATTTCCGCATCATCACCCCCAACGGTTGGGCATCGTCGTTCTTGCCGGTCGTCGACATTGTCCGTTGCCGCGTCGGGTGCATCGATTCCGACTTTAGTGCTCTGGGGGTATGAACATTCCCGCCATCGCCAACGGGAAGCAAGTCCTTGCTAAGAAGTTTGAATAGCTGCTCCATGCGGGTTGTATGGAATGCCAACAGCTCCTCAAAACGGTGGGGATAGGCGCTCATCAAGGCATTCATATCAGGCTGAGCATTTTGTGCGGAGGACGCGGAACCGGTTGGGACAATCGACACAATCGCGGCGATCGCGATGTGATCGTGGGCTATGCTGAGGGGATGCAGGACTAGCGAGTCTCGAGTGCGGTCGCGCCACGCAGGATCTTGCTTAGCGTCCGCCTTCATAAGGTTCCGCAACACACGGCTGGCGAGCTCCTTTCGCCAGGCCTTGAGGCGGTCGCGGGGATCGGTCTGGCCATGGTCGCGAGGTGATGCTGCGGCTTGGGGTTTTTGTTGCGGTCGGTGGCGCCCCGCCAAAGCTTCTTTTTGTTTTTGCCCTTTTGCTCCCTTCTCGCCCACCACTCCGGCCTGTTGCGGTTCTGGGTCGTTCAACAAGTTCACCTGTTCACCTACGGTGACACGAAGGAATCCGAGGTACATTGCGATTGCGCGCAAGTCATCAAGGAAGAGACGGTACACAAATACATGATCCGCGAGCTTCATAACTAGTTCCTGCAGCGTGATGTCTCGGACGCCGGTGGTTATGCCTCCTTCTCCTCCTACTCCTGCTCCGATCTCGCTGGTTTTAGCACCATGCTCATTCAGTGCAATAGCTTCACCTCTGAGCAACTGTCCCAGCAGCCCCTGCCTATCTTCTACAGGTCGCAGAGCTTCCCGCACGTCGCGTTCTCCCGCGACGATCATTTCTGTCAGGTCGCCGATGAAAAGATCGACTGCGAGTTCCTCGTTAATCGGCATATCGCCCTGCGAGGAAAGGGGCAGCTTGGGAACTTTCAGCTCCGAAACTATGGCTCGAAAAGACCTATACAGGCTTGCAACCTCGCTGTCGTTCCTGCGACCTGCGTTCAGGTTCCGGCGAGCCAGTGTCTCGAACTGATCACTGAGGTGCTGAAAAACATGTGCAAAAAATGGAAATCGTAACGATTCCACAGCTGTAGTTGCCGCGATGTCGTTCGACTGCGCCGTGTTCGAATTTCCCCACTGGAGCAGCTTGGTGCATGCGAAGAATAGGGCTCTTCGGTCACTTTGCACCTGGGTCTCCGGCGAAAGTGCAGACGGTCCAACTGCCTCTGCGGTGCCGGAAGATGGAGGCGCGACTCCGCCAACGACGCCCTGAGAACTCAAAGGCTCTGCTGGATTCGACACCTGGCCGCGAACCATGGACGAGATGTTTAGCAACAAGTTCCCATTGCGATTGAGCTGGCCCAATAGCCTCCCGACGCGCTTTGCCAGCTCGTCAAGGAAGTAAGATTCCAGGTCGTTGTGAAATGTCGTTGTAGTAATATTCACAGCGGCCCGCAGGCTGCCACTACCTCCGACGACAGTTTTCCTTTTTTTCGTCCGCTTTTCTGCGGCGGCGACCAACCAAGACGATTTCTCGTCGTCTTTTCTGGTGTTCTGAGTCGCGACCTGGCTAAAAACGAACTTCGCGAATGTCGCGCCGACCTCGGAGTTTTTATCTGCGAGCTTGAGCAAAGAGTTCAGAAGGAATGCAGGAGAATCTCTCGCGGCCTGCGCGGCCGTCTGTTGCCCCGTGTTCCGCTGCAATCCTGCTTGGTCACTCATCTCGACCACCGCGCCATGGAGGACCCGTTGCAGTAGGGACGTCAACAATTTGGGTTCACCACTATCCACGATGCTTTCACGTAAGACATTCGACATAGTGCGAAGCTGGATGAGCTTCTTTAGACTGGGTAGAATCTGGCCGTCACCTGTGGCGTCTTCACCACTGACGGAAGCATCGTCAAGATGAGCCACGCGCCATCCGTTTGGCTGCACTACGTACGGCACTGTAGCGTTGCTGTCGACAGCGCCCGTTAGCTGGACCAAGAACACGATCGATATGTCCAACGGCTCCTCGTGCGCGCTCACGAGTGGACCAACAGGAGTGGACAGGAAAGGAGCGGCGAAGTCGGTGCTGTGTGCCCTACCTCCTGGCACGCTGGTCGCAAACCCTAAACCCGCGCCAGCACTGGGAGCCGATCGCAAGACCGCGGTAGCACGGTCCGAGGGTAACACAGTGCGGCCCGCGCCAGGCTCGTCAGAAACGGGACCATCTGCTCTGTGCTCTTGGAAGAAGCGCTCGAGGTCGGCCTCGAGGGCGTGTCGCGCGGATTCGATCAGGTGCACCGTGTCGGGGTCCGCTTTCAGCAAAAGGACGTGGCGCCTGGTCTTGCTCGTACGGGTAGAGCGCTTTTTTCGAAGGCTTTTATAGTGCTTTTCGTGGGACTCTCGCAAAAACACCCACACAATATGTGATAGATCAGCGGACGCACGCACCTCTCGAAGACTTCGCAAGTCGACTCGTAGTTGCTTCAGGCCCATCAAACTGCCCACGTAGTTCGGATTAAGGGCACTGGAGAAGGTTGTTATTTGAACGCGCTGCACATTCACGCGCGTTGGCGGGCCGGGGTCAGGAGCAGTCCCGTGCTCGGACGCGCCGGTCCTGGCCGCGGTCCCCACGAGAGGAGTAGGCGTTGCAGTTGCAGAAGCGGCAGCTACACCGAGTTGGCGCTTTGAAGAGTCGAGTATGACACTGTGAGTGCTGACCCAGGAAGGCGACGAAGCGTGTTCTTCCAGGGGCGCAAGAAGGAGATCCGCCAGTGTGCGTGTGTCCTCCGCTTTTTCCGGGTCACCAAAATACGTCCGATACAGTTCTCGTTCAAAGCTCGGCTTCTGTTGCATCTTCAGTTCTTGTCCTGCTGATCGATGTTGATGCACCAGCCACCACTCTTTTGCACGCGAACTTGCAAGGCAAAAGCTCTGCTGCAGGACTGCTATGACTGTATCGGGGTACATGTTTTCAAACAGTCGCCTGATGGAGCTTTCTGTAGCGGCGTCTTTCAAAGAACGTGTCGTCGACGCCTTCATCATGAGAGCCATTTTATTGCGCTGCGTGACCAACTCCTCCATGGCAAGCAGCGGTAATGTCTCGTCAGCAGAAAAGTGCGCAATCTTCTCCGGTGCGAGCACCATGTGTTGTGGGATGAAAGCTCGTAGCTTCAGTCTGACAGATTGAAGAACTTCGTTCTCCTCATGAGTCAGTAGATCTTTGGGGGAGAGACCGTACTTCTCCATGCGATTCAGCAGAGGGGTATCCAGTAAGTGCGGCTCTGGCTCCAAAATAACCAGCTTCGCTGTGCTCGCCACTTGCACCTTCGTGTGGTCGTTACCGAGGCCCAGGTTGACGTACTTTTGCCCGGCAAATACCGTGTAGTACTGGTTAAGGGCGTCATACACCGCTTCGTAAATCTTCGCAGCGTTTACCAACACAACCACTTCGCCAGATTCGAGTCCATGCTTGACTTTATCAATGCAGCGATTCAGGAACGCAAGAGACCCATCTTCCGGAAAGCTACTCCCAAACACGATCGCTACCTCTTTCTCGAGAATGCCTTTCGCCTGCAACACATTTACCACGCCCAAGCTGCCTGTGGTCTTGCCGCGAGGCATAATGAGTGGGTAGCGGACTGGGTGTTTGCCGTCAGGGTCGGGCTGTTGAAGGTTATCTTGCAGAAGCGCGTCAAGTTTAAGGCCATCTAGATGTTCGTGGCTCAGCTGCTCTTGTCCGCTTTCTGCCGCCTCCGCACCTTCAACAGCAACAGGCTCGGTGCCGCGATTTAGGTGATGGAGCAGCTGGGCCTGCGCCATATTCTCCATTTCAGCCGAGATTCCCCCGAAGTTGCGCCGCACACAGTACGCCAACGCGTCGAGCTTAGCTTTCTGCAAAATGTCGGGCGGGACCAGGGAGGAGGCGTTATCTCTATTCCATTCGGCAGCACGCTGGTCGAGCATTTTGACAAAAGAATAGAAATCACGCAGGCCATAAGACGTAGCAGCGTCGCGCCCCTCACGCTGTGTCCCTCCGACGCCGGCAGCGCCATCCACGCTTTCGGCGCCATTTTCGCCGTCCTCCTCCATCCCGCTTTCCGTTTCGTTGTCCTCCTCCTCATCTACGGCTCCGACAACCGCTCTGTAGCCGTCCACGATGGACTCAATGAGTCTGTCTCGCTCAGACGAGGTGCCCGGCGACTGCTCGCCTGCATCTCTTTGGGCCGCCGCACCGAAAAGAAGGCTGCCTTCGTGTCGGAAGATGGCGCGGGCGGTGCGGATCATCTCCGCACGATTGAGTTCCTCGCGCATGACCAGAATCGCGCGGTTCATCTTGGCGGGATCCAGATTCCAATTCGACAGACCCATAAAGGCCACCTTGTCCGTGATTCTCTGGCCGAAGTGGCCGTCCGGAGAGATTCCCGTCTCGAGAAGCGGATGCAGAGCTTTCAGAGGAAGATGCTGACTCTCTTCCGCGAGCCCGACCTCGTCCAGAACGACGACGGCAATCTCTTTACGGAGCTCGGCCTGGGTAATGCGTTCCAACTCGAGGGCGTGACCGGCTTCTTTTTGCGAAGCTGGTGTCACGCTTGCTGCGCAGCTCGCATCGCAATTTTCGTCAAGGCCAGATGAGGGCTGCTCTTGCTGGCGAGAACCCTCTGCTTGTGCGCCCTCCGCTGCCACTTCGGTCACTGCTTTCTGCACGAGTTGCTGCTGCACCATGCTCGCCTTTTGAAAAATGTCCAGAATTGATTTTGCTGTGGAGTGCGGGGAGCATTGATTCGTCTGAAATGCCGTTCGCATTAGAGGTGCAAAATGCGTGGCATGGAGATTGGTATGATTGAGCGTCACAGTGGAAAGTGAGACAGAAGCAAGTTTGACAGCGCGGCTCGTATCGCAGTTCTGCCTCACAAATTTATTTTTTCAATTGCTAGTAGTAGCACGAGCGGAGATACAAAATTTTTCATTCACTAGTCAGAGGTCTTGCAACACAATGCTACTGCTTTCCTCGCACGGATGGGCAATCTGTGGGTTCTCCTTAAAGAAAAACTGCGTGTGAACTCACAACCTTCATTCCAAGCCTTGTGTTAATTTTGTTTCTCGTTCTTGAGAAGAGAATCGTCATGTTGCCAAATGTAGTTCCACCATGCTCTGTTATGTAGTATCGCATCATGCCCAAACGTAATTCTTTATGGTGCTTCAAATAATCAATCATTTGACACCATCCATCCCAAAGCCACATTTGTTGCGCGCGTAACCGACCGAAGTCCTCATCTCGCTGAAAGAGCGGGACAGGCGAAGAGCTTCCCGTCATAACATCTTGCACGATAGCCTTGCCCAACGATTTCGAGCTGCCGGGCTTTCCCACGATGAACACCGGGATGCGCAACTGCGCACACACGGCCAACAGCATTACGTTCTCCAAGAGCGCTTCGTTTGGCGCCAGGCGCCGTTCTGCGAGGTAGTCAGCCAGATCTGCTCTGAAAACTTCCTTGAGAGCAGCCGTAGCGCGCTCGAACTACTCCAATTCGCCGGGAACGAATATGCTGTTTTCGGCCAGAAACTGAATTCGCTTACGGACGGGAAGGCTCAGGAAATACGCGAAGTGCAAGCCCAAGGGAACAGCGTCGCTGATCAACTGATTTGCCTTGGCATAGGCGAGGTCGCTAACTCGCAACTGAATCGCGGCAACCCCCTTGGCAGCAGGTACTTCTGAAGGTCCCGCGGCACCGCCAACGTCGCGGACCCGTGCTCCTTGTCCCTCGTCGTCGACTTCCATTGCGTCTCCAGGTTGAGCAGTGTCTGCACCGTGTTGTTGAGAAGGTTTCTTCCAACTCCTTTCTCCGACAGGTGAAACCTTAAATTCTGTCCCCGCCCGAGGTATCCACTGCAGATATGTCTGCGTCGGGAAAGGTGCAGCCTCGTCGTGCTCCATAACATTTTTGATTGATGTTTCTACGCCCTCTGACAGTCATACAATTACAAAGATCCGTCTTGCACGAGTAGCAAAAACTGTTTCTGCGCACCTCGAGAGAGGATTTCTTACGCACAATAAGCATTGCAATAAAGCTTCCCTCGCAAGAGTTGTGAAATTTGGTTTCATGCGCATACTTACTCCAGATCCTGTGTGCCATCGCTATGCATGACAAACTTCTGTGTTTTCCCTTTTCCAGAATCAGACATATTTGAAGTTGATACGGAGCTCGAACTCATTGTGCGGCCACCTCTGTGTGATCCCTCCACAATCTGGCACGCGAGCTGCTTCTCTCTTCGCTTCCGCCAGGGTAGAGAATCTCAGGCGGCCGGTGGAGGGGGGGTATTCGGCGAGATACACGTCCGACTGCGATTCCCAGGCATCTTCCGAAAAATCCTCCATCAAGCGGTGGTGGATATTTTCGAAGTACTTCTGCCTCAAGTACGAGGTCGGGGACTGCAGTCGCTCCGCGAAAAAGCCAGTGAGATCCATGAAACGCTCCACATCACGCAGGCTAACCGCTCTGAGCACCGTTCGGTTCCCGCCCTCGGGATTGGGATCCTTCCCACGGATGAATTGATGAACGTTCAATATTTGGCTCAGGATCCTGTGGGTTGTTACCTGTTCGACGGTAAACGTGTAGAGAATGCGACGCAGCAGAGCCGCTGAGCTTCTGTTGTTGGCGTAACCCTCGCGCCAGTAAAAACACAAGGCTTTGTTCTCCAGCAGCTCAGCGTACGGAATATTAATGACGCCGGTAGGAACAGTCCTGGTTTCCCGCTGCTGTAAACCGGGTGTGCCAGCATCTCCTGTCCCATCGCCCAAATTCTGGCCTGCGGCGGCTGCATGTGGTTCCCTGAATTGCAACTGCTCGTGGAGTGCGGGTCGGCCATGCTTCTCGACCTCTGCAGCGACGTAGTCCTCGAATATTTTGAAATCATTCCGAAAGCAGTGGAACATTTCCGACAAACTTTGCCGCAGAGCAACCGGGATTAACCGGAAACTGCTGTTGTCACTGCCCTATCGAATGCAAATACGTCTGGGTCTGGAAAACGAAAACTGAAAGTAGTAATGCGTGTTTCATCTCAAAGGGCGGAAAAACCAGCGCTGCCGGAGCAGCGAAAGCAAAACCTCCTTTTTCATACAAAAGCGCAATTTGCAATGCGTGCCAGGCATCACAAAGCGTTCGAAAAGCTTGTCATGTTCGGCTGCCGTTGCAAGCGCTGCAACCATCCGTAATGGAGCATCAGTCATAGGTTTTTGGGTTCAGACATATTTGCAATGCATATGTCAGCGGCCTCCTGTTCGTCGCTATTATGCTGGACCGGAAGCGCGGGTGCTGGCTCTGCTTGCCCTGCATCGTTAGTGCCGGCATCGGTAACAACGGGTGGAGTTGGCTCCTGCTCGTTGGTGTGCTCGGCCTGGGAAGCAGCAGTGCCGTGATTGGCGCCCCCGACGCCCGGCCTTGCGGCATGCGCATGGTTCATAACTTTTTTCACATAATAACTTTCATCGCGAAAGTACCGAAATGCACGAGCAAGGGCGCCTTTCAGAAGACGCTCTTTGTCCTCAGGGGGTTGGGATGAAGCAGCGATTGCTGTTTCGTGTCCTTCAGACGCGGCAGCAGCAACGGGTCCCGCTGGTCCTGACTCTGCGACGGCCGCCACCGTGCCGGAAGGGGGTGCAGCGGAGTCCTCTACCGATAAAAAAACATCGCGCTCGATGTCACGGATCTTGTTCTCTCCTTTCTCAGAATCTTTTCTTAACTTCTGAATTTCCAGCACCATATCACGCCAGACCTGTTCCTGATCCAGCACCACTTGCGCGGTCTCCGAATCACCACCACTACCTTCGCTGACTGTGTCTCGCTGCGCGCGGCTCAGAGAGGGTTTCGGAGCAGGTCGAAGTCGTCCATCGAGCAGCATAGATTGGATACGTCGCAGGATGATTTGGCGGGCGTAATCCGCTTCGGCGTCTTCAGGGAGAGAACCAAACTCGAATATGCTGTCTCTCAAGGATTATTCTGCGTAACAACGTCCCCACCCCAGGCTTGGCCTGCAAATCTACGTACAATACTCAAATGTTTCGCATGCGTAGCGACGCGAGGAGCTTTTCGAAATACGGTCTGGCAGTGCCAGGTGTCATGCCGCAATCAGGATAAGATGGCCACTTGGTGGGGCAGCTTTACTAGTACGCTGAGCGCGATTATGCTTTTGGAAGCCCAAACTTTAAGTTGTCATGCGGAACAGCCAAGACGTGATGGTTTGTGCAGCAAAATTCCTCATTTGACTCTGGACTGTTTCTGTGCTGGAAAAAACCACAGTAAATAAAGCACACAGAATCCTGCTGGGTGGGGACGTTTTTACTCGGGATAGTGAAGGGGGCGTCCTCACCACACGGTACACTAGGTCCCGCATAGGACGAACGCGGGCTGCAGGATCGTCTTGTGGCGAGTCGTTGCTCTCCACCTCTTCGGCTGCGTGCCGGTAGCCAAGTCCAGCGCGGTGCATTTGCCTTCGAACGGCGAGTGGCTGCACTCGGTACGGGTTGCAGGCCATTGCGAGAAGCAGGCGGAACGGGAACTGCTCGCCTGTTTCGAAATTTCTTTCCGTGCCTTCCAACTCGCTGCGCAGGTCACGACCATGAAGTCGACCATTGGTCATCAATTCTTTCACCCCCCACACGACTTCCAACGACGTGTTTGCTTCGTCAAAGAACAGTAGTGTCTCCCGCACCCCCTTTCTTGCATTAAATCTTGCAAGTTGCAGTGCTTCCTTCACGTAGCTATTCAGTGCTGCACGACCGACGCCACCATGCACTTTCACAGTCCGCATTAATTTGAGTGGACTACCCTGGCCATCCATGTGCGTGCGACGCTCCTGGTTTGGCGCATGCAACTGGAGTTGCTGTCTGACTTTGGCGTAGTACTCTAGCAATGCAGTCTTCCCAATTCCGGTTTCACCGGATATGAAGACGGGGAGCCCGGCTGAGAAGCGCATGTGAATAGCGAGAATTTTTTGTAAAACGTCGCGCGTCAAAACAAAAGCTGGATCAGGGTCTGACAGGCTTTCTGGAACGCCATTTGCGTAGTCCCACAATACATCTCGTAGATGCTCCAGCAGCTGGTCGCGCGAGGCGTTGTCGATGTGGGGTCCCAGGAAGGTGCCCGGCGCCCCAGGTTTAATGTCGAAGTCGGTTTGGCTTGGATCAGGAGTCATGGTGCCGTTTGAGACGGCACGTTCGATGTCCGCGCCAAGTGCGGTTGCTACCGCTTGTTGGTCCGAAGTAAGTTCCGCAGGATTGGTCTTCCACCGAAGCAAAAATTCAGTGGCAGGTCGGACATCTTGAATATTGAGTTGCGCAAAAAGTGCAGAAAAGTTGTCCAGCAGTAGCTGCGCATTGTCCTTACACCATTTTTTCATTTGATCCGAAGCATCCGGAGCCTGTGTTCTCGTCGAGCCTGAATCCGGGTTGGAATTCAATCTGGAATACTGTTCGTTAATCCACCTCAGTACCCCAGGATCAATTGAACCGTGTTTACCCTTCAATTTCTCCTCCTCCCACTCCTGGGGCTGTCCACGGAGCGGCTTGTTTTTGGCAATGACAATTCTCCCGTCACGGAAGTGGAATCCGAAGTGCTTCAGAACCTGGTTCCTCGTAGGGATCAGGTACGGGTGCGCGCGCTCCTCCCATCCGCGGCGGTTTCGACTGGCGGCAGGTACTCCGCTGGAGGCGGCACCCGTCCCTTCGAACGTTTCAACAATTTCGCGGCTGGGAGTGGCAAAATCGATCGCGGCCAACCTTGCTCTTTCCATCGCGAAGTGCTTAAACGAATGCGCCATGGTCGAGTGGTTGCTGCCCTGCAGCCCTTCGTTTTGTTCCATTAATGTCCAAAGCGTGATCTTTTCGTCCAGAGCGAAATGCAAAAGCTCGTCGAGATACGCAATGAGCTTCACGAACGAAACAAGCACCGTCCATGTCGGATTTTCTTGCTCGCTCAAGGCAATAAGCCTTCCAAGTACGTTGCGGTCGCTCAACATCTCACCAGGGATTTCGTTTTCTTGTTTCTCGCATGGCGCCCACCCACGCGGCCGTGAGAAATGGGATTTTGGCTTCCAAAGGTCCCAGAGATCGTCGTTTTATCCACTCAAATAGCAAATGTTTGACGAGCAAGATGATCACTGAGGCTATTTTAGCTTGCAAACTACTACTACTTCTCGACGTTATACACAACGCTTCACATACAGTGCGCAAGTGCCTTCTTCTTGAACTATACAAAGTAGGATGAGTGCCCATGTTGTTCTCCAAGACTAAAAATATGGGTCGGCAATCATGCAATCATAATCTACCTATTTAATACATTTTTCAATCCCGCTCCCGCTTCGTTGCAATGATCCGGTACGGAAAAAAAATTACAACATCAAAACGCGAATAGCCTGCTCTGCAGACATCATGACCTGTTGCTTCGATTTAGCGAAGTATTCCGCACCTCAGCCTTGTTCACCGACTCTAACACATTTGCGCTGCGTATTCTGTCCTGGCTTCGATCGGGAAGACGCGCTGCGAACCAGGCTGCATCCCGCCAGATTTTGTTCGTTGCAGTTTCTATTTGCGGGCGATCCTGGTGTTCCTCTATATTGCCAACACCCAGGAGCAGAACATCGGCCTTCGCTTCGCCCCGAACTGCTTCGAGCTGCCAGCGCATCATGCGTTCTTGAATCCTCGCATTTTCATCGAGCGGTAAATTGCTTTGCGGGAGGACAGCGGAGCGATTCAGTAAAGCTTGCGGCGATGGCACATTAAAGACTTGCAGGTGTCGCGCGAACGACAAGCGGTCGCCCACCACCCATCGATTGCTCGACTCCACAAAAAGGCGGTCCCGGTCGCTGAAGCGCCAGACGCGGTCGCGGGCGTCGACCCACCGACGTAACACGACCAGCTTGAATAGCAGCTCATTGAGGAGAGTGTGGCGCATGGGCACGCCGGCACCGATATCTAGGTGCAAGGACACATAAAAGTTGTTATGTTCCATGGAATCGGTGGCCGTTGCCCCCTGCTTCTTGCTGTCGCCAGGGTGGTCTTTGTTTCCCTATCAAACCGAAAATTGCACTGCTGGCACAAGGAATCAAAAAGAGAGGCATCTTAATATTTCAAATCATTTTGCGAGTAAATTTTTATTTTTCTCAGGGTCACGCATAAAGGGCCTTTGAGGTATTGCACGACGAGCGAGCTGCGACAAATGGTTCAGATGTACTCGGCTAATCAAAACCTCAGACAACATACATTCTCAAAAAATAAGATTCTTTTTGATTACTAGCACGGGCTCCGATGGCACTTTCGATAGTATCATTCCTGCATGGAGATACGCCGAAACCTCGTCCAGAATGCGAGCACAAAGGCTGTCTTCGCTGGGTGGGGAATAAACCGGAATGTTTATTCGTAGTGGTCGGGGCTGAAGCCCACGATCTCTCAAGGTTTGCTCGTCGGCGAGCTGAAGAATATCACAAGAACAAGCTAGCAGAGTTGTAATGCAAAACGATGACTTTTATGTAAAAAAGTAATGCAACACAGAGCCCCACCGCAATGCAGAAAGAAGAAAATATAGAAGCTCAAGTAGCTCGTTGTGCTTGACGGTGTACAGAACTACGGAATGGCAGCGCTCTCAATGTGAATGCAGAGTCTCCTTGTCGCAGTGATATTGCGTTGTCCCGCTGGTTGCAACCGAGTGGACGTCCTCTCTCATGCAAGTGAATGCGACTAGACACAATTTGATGGATTTGCTCATGACAGATTGTTTCGTTCTACCACAACGATATGCAAAAACGGTACTGCTAGCTAAATACGGTGTGATACAGCCTCTCAACCATCCAGGATTTGCCGCCACCGGCATCTTCACTGAAAACTGCACGAGCGGCGCGGTCATCCCCCGCTCGTGGGGCTTCGAACGATTCCCAATCTAGTGGATTAGCTGGGACTTTTTGTTCCAGTTCCTCTCGGGCGTTCTCCAGGACGCGGTCCTCAAAGTGAGCCAACAAATTGCTTCGTTTGCGTCCGCTTGGGTGCGAATGGATTACCAGAAGGGTTTTCATTTCCTCGATTTTCATTATGGCGTCATCCGCTGCAGCAAAGTTACCTCTTTCGCTAGCCGTCGTCGAAGTCTCGTCCTCGTAGTGTTGCGGGGAAGAGGGACCTCCCCCGTCTCGAGCCGGCTCTGTGACTCCGAGATAGAGCGTGCGCCGCAGGCTCAAGTAAGTTTTTGTGGTAGAAACAGCCACTTCATAGGAGAGCCGTTCGACATTCAGCAGGAAGAATAGCGCTGTCGGATCATGTTTCGAGCGCTCAACAGTTTTGGGCGATCGAAACGCTCGGCGCAGAAAAAGCTCCAGTTCGGCAGCCGTCGTGCTTGGCGAGCAGAAGAAGACGCTTTCGGGCCCCAAACGCCGCAGTTTGGCCTGATGCGCGAGAGACGTAACGAATTCCAGTGGCTCATCCCCAAACACGACCCGGA
Organism: Amoebophrya sp. A120; assembly: GCA_905178155.1. Taxonomy (NCBI): domain Eukaryota; class Dinophyceae; order Syndiniales; family Amoebophryaceae; genus Amoebophrya; species Amoebophrya sp. A120. The sequence continues at coordinate 13,128,665 of CAJINV010000002.1, read as the reverse complement.
CCCAAAACTTGTGCTGCCGGTGATTTTCCTCGGAGCCGCCACTAGGCAGGGCCGCACTGCCGTCCGCTCTCAGCAGGGCGGCCGCGTCAAATTCTTCAACATCGCGGACGTCATCATAGTCGTATGCAACTGGAATTAAAGCCTGCGACTTGCTGGCCTCGCTAACGAATCGCGCAGCAGACGCTTCTTGTTCCGCATGCCGCAGCAGGGCACTCAAGACAGCTGGCAGCCGCTCGACGGACAAGCCGCCGCTCTGGACATCAGTCGTCCTCTTGGTTCCATCAAAATCAATGAGGGCAGTGGCTACACTATCGTTGGCGACCTCCGGAGCACCTTCACGTGTGTGTGCAAGGCCTCCGCTTTCTGACGAAGACAATGCAGCAGACGTTGTGACCGAAAATTTCATCTTTCTTCTCCAAAGTTTTGCAATCCGCTTTGCGAGTGCGCCTAGCACCATTTCGACCTGGCCTGTCAAATAGTTATCGCCGCCAAGAGAGACAAGTGCTGTGCCCTCGTCGGAGTCGGTTTCTTCGCCGTCGCAGTCGAGACCGGAGAAGTCACTGGCCTTCAACAAATAGGGTGGCGCATCCAGGATCTTCTTCACAGTAGGAGGATTCCCTTCGTGTTCGTCGGTCTCAGCATCTTCCAATATCTCCTCATGTGCCGGATCAAGGTCGCCATGGTTTTCAGGACGGATCCTACGGAAAAGCACACCCATATCACGATGTTACTTGAAAAAAATTGTTAGTGCAGATTTTCGAAAACCGGCTATGGTCTGTGCTGCAGCAACACTCTTAATACCAGGTCCCAAGCTAGTAATGCTAAAACCCATTAGAAGCCGGGGTGAAACCGGTCAAGGAGCCACTGCGAAACTAGTACCGCCTCCGCAGCTGAGCGAAGTTGGGGTCATGGTCGCCTGGTTCAGGACAGTCACTACGAGCAAGGGACTGATGCAAGAAGCGGGACTACTATCCTTTGTGCGACTACTAGTATCCTGGGTGAACCGCAGAGGCCTAATTCTTTTCGTACATACCTCCTCTCCGCATAGGCATTACAGTCGCCATTTTGCATGACAGGTTTCCCCCCTTATTGTGTTGCAAAATCAAAATAGAAGTTTAACGTAGATCACTGTAGCCGGAGCGAACTGCGAGAGAGTGAGATCCTTAGCCTGTCTTTTTGGGTGCAATAAAAGAAAACGAAGCGAAGATACTTCCTAGCCAGAATGGGCGCGGCGCGTGAGTTGTTGATATCTCTGCCCACGGGGTCCTATCGCCAGCATGCCAGAAAAATAGCAAATGCACAAATCTAGTTTTTTCATTCTGGTATGGGTGTGCTTTTTCTGTAGATAGGACGGAAGCCGGAAATACTTTCGTCTTCGCACTCGAGCAGCCAGGCCACCCGCCGTCGTGCCAGCGGATCTTTTCCGATTTCGGGGATCAGCCGCCCAAGGTCAAGGAGCTGCAGGGTAGTGAATCGGTTGAAGAACTCCGGAAACTTGGAGCGCGCTGACGTAAACTCGTCCTGCCACAGATACTCCACTTGAGTTCGCAAATTGCGCTTGATTGTTCGCAGGAGTGGCAGGAGGTCCTCCCGGGATTTGGCACCGAAGTATACAGTCGCCTCGCTCTCGAGTTGCTCGTCTCCTCCTGCGCTGCCTCTTCCTCCAGCCCCTGAGCCGTGTGCAGTAACTAGCTGCCGAAAATGCAACTGTACTAAATAGTTCGTTGATAATTTGACAGGGCTTACCCGTACGACCACGTCGTAAAAAAGAGGAATTTGAAACTCGTAGCGCAGCCGGCGCAATTGATCACCAAGCGCGATCAGTTCCTCAAAGAGCGTATTGAAGTCGCGCAGTTGCTCCTGCTTGTCGTTTGTGCTGGCGACGAGCTGCACCTTCTCCCACAAGCTCCGCAAGTCGGCAGCCGCATACTTGCGCGCAGGCTGGGTCTTGGCTTCGTCAGTATGTGAGCCCTTGAGAGCTGTCATCCGCGGAAGGAAGGCCGACGGAAGGTAGCAATCGTCTTCGTCCTTGTTCTCCGAATTGTCGGAAGCTCTCGCTGGCGAAGGCCTGGCCTGCACTGCAGTGGCGGAGGACGAGCTGTGCGTTTGTTCTTCAGCCGATTGTTCCTGCTGTCGCGGTCGCGTCGTGCAAGTTAGAGTGAACTGTCCGCTGTGCATATCATAATGAAAAGATGCCCCCTCCATAACACTCAGTGGGTTTACTTCTGTTGCGTTATTTCTAGTTGTATCTCTCGCTTTGATGTATAGAAAAAATCAACATCATAATATTCATCCACACAGTGCTGACGCACTTCATGCACATGCTCGTGTCCGGGGGTCCGCGGCCGCTTTCCTTTGGGGTCCGCGGCCGCTTTCCTTTGGGTGTAGGAGGTGAGGCTCTTTTTCTTAGCGTACGCCAGCAGGTTCACGACCTGATCTGAGGTTTTCAGCTTCTCGTCCTTCTGCCTGTTGTCCACCAAATTTCGGAACCAGGCTTCGTTTTGAAGACCCTCCTCAATCTTCTGGACCAGTCGCGCGTCCTCTCTCTCGAACGGAAGAATTTAAAACAACTGCGATACGGACACCCTATTTACGTCCTGCGGCTCGCTTTCCCCACTTCGCGTCTCCTGTTTGTTTTCCCGGAAAAATTCCACGAGCGGCTTCAGCTCCACGAACAGTGTCGCGAATGTGTCGATCTTCTGCACGGCGAAAGAGCTCTCTTCGCCATCCAACGCCACTTCCACCATTTTCCGTACCTCTGATTCGTTCAGCGCCAGGGCCTTGTTTGTGTCCTTCAGAAGCCACTCGATCAACTTCGAGCCAGTGATCGCCTTCTCAAACACCTTTAGCACTGATAGGGACGTTGGCATTTGTTGCAACAGACGCGCCAGCAGCTTCCAATTGGCGGGCTTCCGGTCGCCCTCGCCGGCACCTGCTTGTTCCCGCATCCACTTATCATCCTCTTCACTTTGATCAAACAGATCCATGTTCTTCTTGGAGCTGTTGATCATGCCCGGCTGCACGCCATCACGGTCAGAGTATATGAATTGATAGTGGTCTGCGATTGTCAGTCTGTTCTCGAACTCAGCGAGCAAGTTGGTGGCGCTATCTTCGCCAGAGTGGTGGGGGCTGCTCGCTTCCTCCAGTTCGGTTTCGACTTGCATGTCGTCTGCGCTTTCGGGCGCTTCTGAGGAGCCGGGTCGTGACTGGCGCCGCGGGAGGGCAAGTGGCGCGCTGTGCACAAGCTCGCATCCCGCCGCCCTTTGTATGTGGTCTCTGGTGCGCGATACAAAGCCTTCAATTTCCGGCAGAAGCTTGTGGCGCGCTTCTTCTAGATGGTGGCGCACCAGCACCAGTTCGTCGACGAACTGCACAAGCGGCGAATCGCGAAGCGATTTTTCAAGCATGGCAGGCGTAGTCGTGGACTCATCGTGGAGCTCTTTCCTGATGATCTTCCAATCTAGTCTGGACGCACCTTCATCTCCGTCTTCTTGAGGATTGTCAACATCATTTTCGTTTCCACGAAAATGAAGAAAAAGCGACAGGTGCCTGCGAAATAGTTTCCGCGTGGCGAGCGGCACTACGCTTCTTGTCCCAATTCTCTCCACCGCTTGCTGCTGCTGCTCGGCCGGACCGCGTTCCGCTGCGAGAACAAACCGCCCGCCACCAAAACCGTGTGCGCCTACCCCCCGATGCGCTGCAACCGGAGTCGTCGCAGCCAGTAAATCGATGTGGCCCACGTGAAGAGATTCAGTTGCGTCTCGGCCCCCCAGACGGCTGAAAAAGTTCGAAATGTCTTGCCGATCCCGGTGTACTACCTCCTCAAGAGCGTGCAGCTTTTCTCCGTTCTTGACCACGGCCAAAAACCCCGCGAGGGACTCCAGGGCTGTAGCGAGAACATCTTCGTGGAACGCGGGAGCGTTGATATGCGGGTGCGCGCGCAGGTCAGAGCGTTCGTCGGGTTGCTGCTGGACGCGGATTCTCGCCGCAATAGTGCGCCACTCGAGGATGCGGTGACGCAGCGGGTACCAGTTCTGCTTGAACGCTTTCTCCACCTCTCTCAGCCTGTCCGGCTCAACAGCGGCTGGCGCGAGCAAAGGAATACCAAGAAGCGACTGCAGCACTTCTGAGATAGAGCTCCCACTTTCGCTTGTTTGCAGATGATACTCGCTCGAACCTTCGGGGGCGAAGCCCAAAAGTTTGTCGCGCAGGCTATTGGCTGCGGTCATACCGCGAACCTCGGCGAGAGCCGCTTGCGTTGCGGCGGCCTCGTCGAACTCGTTTTCCTTGCGCCCTTCGCCTTCGACATCTTGAGAGTTCGCCCAGTAGGAAAGATCCGGCGCGTACAGATGATTTTCTACTATTCGCCTCGCTGCAGCGGATCTTGCATGCCAAACGTTCTTGCGCAAGAAGTTTTCCTCGCCTTGATGCCCTTCATGGGCGCAGATTTTTGTGATGGTGGAGAATGATGCTGGTTTTCCGATGTCCTCCCAGTAGCGCTTTGCGGCAGCAACGGCACCAACAAGTACACGCAGCTGGTTCTCTGCGTCTTGCCCGTCGCCGAATGCAGGATCGCGCGACCCCTCGTCGACTTGCATTCGGTCAGCTGTACGAAGGTTCTCCGAAGGCGCATCATAAGAGCGTCCGAACTGGTCCAGCTCATCGGAAAAGACGGCGCTGCCCAGGTAGTCGCAAACCTTCTTGAGCTCCACGCTGGTCCAATGGGCTGCATGGGGCGGCAGCGTCGGAGCTTCTCCGGATCGTCCACCAGTAACAGTAATGCGGTCCGTTCCAGTCGCAGCCCCAAATACCTCGTGCTCTGCCAAGTACTGCAGCCGGTGCCTCGCTGCCGCAAAAGTAGCTTCGGCTTCATTGTCGCGCTCAAAGGCCGCTGGCGGCGCCCAGACACCAAGATACCGATCCAGCAGGCGCTGCCATGCGCCGCGAAACAAAGCGGCAAAACCGGGGTCGCGTGCCGGAGCCGCTTCTTCTACCTCCGGCAAGGGCGGCGCAGAGTCATACGGATTCGTCCTACTTCTGAGTGCGACCTGTTCCTGCTGATGCAAGGCCTCAGCTTCAGTAAGGTATGATATAGCGTCCCGCAGAAGGTCCACGTCACGCTGCGAAATTGCTGTGCTAGATGAATCAGCACTATCGCCATCAGGGGGAGCAAGCGCGTACTGAACCAAGGCTGCGCCGGTTCGTACTTCTTCATCCGCATAGAGATCGCGAAAGACGCCAGCGGTGAAAAACTCCAGAAGGCTGTGGCTCAGCCGGCTGTCTGCCAAGTGGTAAAACGGGTGCGCGTCGTGGTCGTGGCCGGCGACGAGGGACTCGCGGTGTCGCCGCAGGAGCTGCAACTTCCGAACCACTCCGCGAAGGAGGTTCGGCACGTCTCTATACCACTCCTCTGCTCCTACTTTCATCAGCACCAGCCTGGTCGTCAGGTGCTGCAAAAAAACCGACATAGCTGCGCCGCTACGTTGCACCGGAAATGTCAGATCGTTTTCTCCCAGCTGTGCGTCCACATCTTGCGAAATAGCGGGCAGATAGTCAAGTAGCCGACCTACGTCAACGTATGCTATGAATAGGCCCATACCCCAAGCGTTTGTGACGACGGTCCCCGCGTTTTGCTCCTGATCCTCCTGCCCAACATCTTCATCGCGCGGTCGAGTGCCCAGCAAATCTTGCCGCCCCGCCGCAGTTTCGGCTCCTGTAACACCAGGTGACAGCTGTTTGATGTGTTTCTTCGCTTCGAGCAACAGGAACTCGCGCGCCCTCCGGTGGAAACTCACCTGCGGTTGAATCAGGTCCCCGCGCAGCAAGCCACACAAACTCTCAATTGCGTTGCAGAGCTTCTCAAAATCGTTTCGCTCGTGGGGCTCGTCCCGCAAGTGCGGGGCGAACGGGTCCAACAGGACGCGCGAATCCTCTCCCTCGCTCCCAGTTGAGAGAACCACACCGGCGCGGCTTTTCCAAAACGTTTTGTGGGTATCTGGAATAGACAGCATTCTTTTTCTGACCTCCTGTACCTCCTTCCAGCTGTCGGTTGGGGTTGTGTAGGCAGGCCGCAGGATAGAAGTAAGCCGGTCCCCGCTGCGCGATGGCAGGCCCAAGAGGTCGCTTTCCCCAGCGGCGGAGTCCGGTGCTACGTCCCACAGGTTATTGATGCAGAATGACTCGAAGTCTGCAAGAGAGCAAATCGCGGCTGAGCGCGAGTCATCGAAGTGCAATCGGAAGTGCCCTCCCTTTCTGATCTGAAACAATAGAGTTTCTTCATTCAGTTTCAGGGAGGCTCGTCCAATTCCTTCCTCGTTGCCGCTGAAAACTCCGACGGATTCCGGCAGAAAGTTTGAGCCGAACGCCTCGAGCGGATTTAGAAAAGACTCCAGCGTCTGCCACAGAACCAGTGCCCGAAGGTATCCGAAATTGCCTTGCTGCTGCGTCTCGTCTTCGTTCAAGAGATGTGTCTTCCTCGCCGCCTTGCCGAAGTGCCCATCAACGTCGTTCGAATTCTGAAAGCGCAGCAGGCAGTCTTTCTCCAGAACCAAAAGGTTTCGAAGCCGCACTGCGAAGGTTCCGCCACTGTGCTTCCAGATTTGTCTGACCGCCTCGGTCTCCTCAACGACTTCTTCGTCTTCGTCTTCGTCGTCGTCTTCGTCGTCGTCTTCGTCGTCGTCTTCGTCGTCGTCTTCGTCGGCGTAGGAGATATCCTGAGATCTCCGGTCCCCGACAAAAGTATGCGCTGCGGCAATGGTCGAAGACAGGTCTTTGTAGTACATCTCCGTCGCGGAGGACGATGAAACTGTACTCCGAAGCGATGACGCTTCATCCGCGGGCGGCAGGAACAACTTTGCTAGACCCGACTGCCAGCCGCCTGCTGGCTGCATCAAACCTGCGTGGACGATGGATTCCGACTGGTAGTTTTTTTTCAATTTCAAAGACCTGTTCTTCGAATCACGCTTCACAGCAAAGGAGCGCAGCCCCCGTGTCAAATGCTCTTCGACCTGAAGTTTCGTCAAGGGCTTTGGTAGAAAATCCGAATGATATTATTCCACTATGAATGTGGTCGAGCCTGGCGACTCTCGAAGCAATCTACCAACAGCAACTATTTTGTTTTTCCTGAAGTTCACTGCACAAATAGCACTAACAATTCTTTATGTTGGCTTTATCGCTCCTGAAGTGGCTCCAACTCCATCTACGTGAAACAGCTGGGTGTTTGCGTTATCATCATGCTACTTAGCGCATCAAATACACATTGCTTCATCACCAGCTGCATCGGTCAAATTTATCAGACGTCACTGTTACTGTACTGCTTTTCGGTCAAAATCAGATCGTGCGTCAATTTCCGTGATTTTGTAAATTTTCCCAATCGCTTTCTCTTTTCAAACAGCAAAAAGTAAAATGAGACAATTTGTACTACCGTCTCGTTACTCTCGGACCCGTGAGCTGGATTCACCGACCATGAATACGTGTACCGGACGTCGGGTTCGAGGCCGGAAATGCGGACTTTCAATATTGTATGCATTGGAAAAAACTCATTACGCCCAGAAAAACGCAGAACAGTCTGTGCAAGATGAAGTACTGCCAAACCAATGACAACCGCTTCCGCGGATGCTTGGGCCAGCATGACACTTTCTTGCGACTGGAGCACTCGCATGCTGTATCACAGGTAAAATAAATGTGCATTTTTCGTGAGCATGCCAGATTATTTGCAAGGGGTATAGCAACGCGATATCCTTCACACCGTTGGTGCCAAAGCCAGACGCCTGCCGCACTTTCAGATTTTTATAGTCCCGGGCCCGCGATTATGAAAATGAAGAGTCTTTCTATCAACATCGCCGTTGTGTGACAAGAAGTCAAGCCTGTTCACTTCTTGTGGTCGCATAACATATTTGTACAACAAATTTTAGAAGTAGTATGGCGCTTCATCTTTCATAACAAAAAGCTTACATCTCAGGCACAAACGATTGCCGCAGGGATGCAAAGAGAAACGGACGCTGTCATGCTCAGCATGCCTTTAGAAGTGATAAGTAGCAAGAGCTCTTCCTGGTTTCATAGCAGTGTGTAGTGCTGGCAAGCACCAGCGGTCCCCCCCGAGATGAATGTCGTCACCGTGTCGTACAACCTCGCGACGGCGTTCGTTTCTCTTGGACCCGGGTGACCTGGGAAGCAGACGCGCAGGCGCACGCGGCCGGGACTCGGCCTTCCGTTGGGACCGACGCTATTGAGAAGTGGCGAATCAGACGGGTAACCCTCCAGAGATTCGAACCATTCGTGGAACCCTTGTCGACTCAGGGGCCACACAGGGTCGTACATCATAATACCAGTCAACGTCACGGACCCCTTTTTGCTATCTCTCTCAACGACCGCATTCGCTCCAAAAGACAGCGGGCCCTTGTTATCAAGAACCGGGTCCTCGGAACTAGGTGCAGCAGCAAAATGATGTGCATTCGTGGGTTTCTGTCCGTGTTGCTGCATCCACTGCTCCGGCCCCGCGGCGGCTGCGACAGGCCATGAGCCGGTAATTGCGCTTGGTGTTTCACCACGACTGCTGTAGTACTCCCGACCCCCGGGATTGAAAGGTGCAACGCCCGCGTCCCCCGCATTATAGTAGGGCGAAGTAGTTGTGTTGGAACGGATCACTTCATCTGCCTGTGCCACACGCCCGCCGGAAGAAGATGCTGGAACAGAACCTTCCACTACTGACGTGCGCCCCGCCCTCACAGATTCATGTCCACCGCTAGCTGACTCGGCATACCTCCTTTGACCACTACCCTTGTATCCAATGTCAAATCGACCTCGTTTCAACTTGTAATGCGCGCACGGTCGAATCTGAAACACTGGCTGTTCGATTGTGTTTGTGATGCCATAAGTAATCTGCATTTACAAATTGATGCTGAGGGTGATTTTACAAAGCATACGCGAACCCAGGTTTTGAAAGCGGAAACTCCAAGCAGCGGTGTGAATGCGCCGCTGCTGGGCGATCCAAAGAGAGCGATCGCCCATCCCCACTGCAGGACACCCGATTTGAGAATGCGGTGGCCCGTTCCCACCTTTTTTGCCTTCCTGTTTTCAACCGACATGATCGCTGCTGCCACCACCGTTCTTCCGAAGATTACGCGCAGGAATAGACCGTGGAATGAACTGGAGCCGCGATAGATATCTGCAAACAGAGATGAAAACCCGAAAATTCACCCCAATTCGATATCGCGTGTAGAGCAGAGACGACGTGTGGGTCCCCGATATTGAAAATACGAAATGCGTGGTATTAATACATGGATATGGAAATCAATTTTCACCAGATGAATGGCTTCGGGCAAACGACAACTTTCCAAGCCGCGTTTTTCTGTCACAAATGTGTGTGCGAGCCCGAATTTGGAATTGGCGAATCGCGCTTCAGGATGTAATTGTTGAGCTCTAAGGATACAAAGCTCACGAGCAAAGTAGAGAGATACACGAAATAGTGTGAGAGGTCCTGGCACATACAAGAGCAAAAAGCGAGTTTTCTGAAGTCTAAGTCACAAAGCTACTGTGTAAACGCTTACACTAGTAGCAACAGTGACGACTTCTAATGGGAGCACTTTTTGATGCCTAAGCTTCCTGGAGGTGAATACCTCGATCAACAAGAGTAGAAATCCAACTACTTAAACGCCAAATATATAAGTAAATCGGAAACTCTACAGCTCCCAGATACTGTAAGTATGTATGTACTCCGACCTAAGCCAGCGTCCTGCCTTTGAAAAAAAGATTGCGATTTGTTAAGGTCGCATCTATGAAGACATTCGAAATCTGCTCGATGTGAGTCTCAAGTTATCAGGGTCAATAATAGCAAGCACGTCTTGCTGCAGGTACTCCTTAGCAGGAGAATTAGGATCCTTCGCACTAGCTAAGCTCAGTGCTATCGCAGCCGGAAAAAACAGACAGTGATATTTTCACTGATCTTTACGACTCAGAAAGGACGAGCTTAGCGACATGGCTTTTTCGGGAGGTGGAGACCCTTTATCGATCTGCTGCTCCCTGTCACAGAATGCCTTCTAATACAACGACTTCGATGCCTGGCACAGGGTGCCAAGGCTTCGACGCTTTGCAGTTACTAGTTTGGACGCTGCTCCTGCGTCTGCTCACAAGATCACCGTCTGTGATGCGATAGAGATCTTGAAAAGAGCAGGGATAAGACGAGCCCTTTGCTGACTTGTCTTTTGTACTATGCGAAAACTACTTCTTTGTACGGTGGCAGCAGCGGAACTATTACTTCATGATCAGTCTCAGGAGAATTCCTTTCTCGTGCCGCAAACGCACTCGGCCTCGCGGTACTCAAACTAAAAACTAGATCATCCAGTCGCGCAGGTAGTAGCTATCTAGATCATCTAGTCGCGGAGGTAGTAGCTAGTGCTAGCCGTACAGCCAAAATAAATAGATCAATCTGCTTCAAGTGTTCTCCTCTGAGTTAGGGTATCACCATGATGTCATCACCATGCATGATAGATACTTATGATCTAATTCAACGTGTGACACGAAAAGATCTACTTCACGCTGTGCTGATAAAAGTTGAAATAAGATCGCAGCCTCTGTTCGTGTCCCAGGGTGATTTGTAGCCGACGACGCCTCGAGCGTTTCCGGCTGTGATAAGGTGAGACTTCTTCTAAACGATCAGAGCCAAGGAGCTTTTCTCGTTTCCTTCGGCCAACACATACAAAGAGCGTGTAAGTCTTCTGTTCTTTTCCGAGTCGGTTTTTTGGCGGCAGATGTTTTTTTTTTCATTGTTAATATCAAAAGTTTCGCTACATTTCTAATTCTCTTGTGCTACCAGACCCATCTCGAACTCGAAGAGAGAGGATCGAGTGTATCCTTTGACAGAAAGGTACTTACGCTTCAGTGGGCATTTGACTCTGGGTTTAACGCATGGCCTCAAAATGCAGCATGTATGCGGTCCAATCCGAAGTGCGGGGCGCGCCAGAGACCGAAATCTGCTGTTCATAACGGGACGCGAAGACAGGGAGGGTGCTCGAGAGCGTACGGACTTTACCACTGTGTCGATCGACCCTGTGGAAATCCAAGAAGGCGCCGTGTGTCTGTGCGTTTAGGCATTGTGCCGGCAGAACAAACAAGAACGAACCGCGAATTTTGGCTGAAGAGAGGAGAAGCGTGTCCCCTGGTGTATTCGGTTATAAAGTTGTTTGCAGAACAAGTCTTTCTGCTTGTATTTTCTTAGCCGTCTCATGGATCTACTCGCGATTCATTCTGATTTTCCACGTAATTCATTTTCATCATATAGTCACATGGCAGATATTGCAAATAAATTGCAAGACACCACGCATGGAATCTACAGCATGTATTTTGCTTGTATTATTTTCATTTTCCACTTTCGAGACTTCAGGCGTTCGATATTTGGTACATAGCATCGAAATAACATAAAGCTGGTTTTTTTCATCTGTCGTGGGTTTCAATACGCCTCGGCAATACTGCTATGCGTAAGGCAGGAAATACGAAGTATCTATGAGTATCAAGGTCATCAATTTCAATATGGAAAAGCAAGCTAATGCTAAAAGCGAGTCGAGCAAAACTCCGCCTTGACATTTATATATGCGATGCCGTGGGGCCTCCTGCGGAAGGTACAGTTCTCATCTAATCAGAAAAACTGCGGAAGCATCATACACGGAAAAAACTTGCAGAAGCGCAGTCTCGGGAAAAATAATTATATGGCTCAGCGAACAAGAAAGTATAGCACCTGCCACCGTCAAAAGATAGGACACGGGGCTGCTCCGTGCATGAAGCAGGGGGATTTGCAGCATAAAATATATAAATCAGCTCGAACGCGGGCTCTGCTATTTTCCACAACGTGTGAAAGCGAAAGTCCCGAGGTACAACTTTGGACTCACGCAATTTACCAAAATAGCTGCATCTTCTAGAGGAAAACATCTATTGTCCACGATTTTTAAGATTATATGTTACATATTTTTATTTAGTATTTACATGTAAGTCAGATGCAGACGGTTGGCATCATAGATTCAAGCTTTTGCAAAAAAACATCACCAGATTCAAGATTTTTTGGCAGCCCATGGCCACCATGCGTTGCCGGAGAACGGACTCCTGGGGAAATAGGTCCTCCATCCCGAGTGTCGCGCGGGGCCGCTGCATCTTCTGCGGCTGCTGCATCTTCTGCAACACAATGGCTTCGCGCTTGCTGCATCTTCTGCGGCCTGCTGCCGAGCTGCCGTAGCCTCTTCGCGCTGTCGGGCCTTCGCGAAGCATGACCGCCGTGTGCAGCAGGAGAACGGACTCCTGGGGAAATATTTCCTCCATCCCGAGTGCCGCGCCGGGCCGCTGCACCTTCCGCGGCCGCTGGATCTTCTGCAACACACTGACCTCTTGACCGGTGGATCTATTGAGACCACCTGCGGCGTTGCTAACACGGTCTGAAATTCGTTGCGCTGTCGGGCCTCCGCTGCTATACGATCTCTTTGCGTTTCCTCCTGCTCACGTTTTCGCCGCTCGCGCAGCTCGCGCGCTAAGGTGGCCTCGCGTGCTGGGCGTTCCTCTCCCTCGGCTGTCAACTCAGCAGCGGACATCTCTCGTTCCACATGCGCGCTCTCTTGCTTCAGTTGCTGCGCCAGCCTCGTTTTCTCGCCATCTTCGCGGTCCAGATCCTGAAACTCTTGGGTTAGGGCTGAACCAGTTTCGCCTCGTGGGTTGCCGGTTTGTTGCCGCACATTTCGTATTTCTGCTTCGAGGGTGCTACAAATCCGCGCGATTTCATTTTTTTGCGAGATCGCCTCCTGCAGTTTCATTTGTACTTCCTCCCTTTCGCGGTGGCGCCGACTCCTCCTGCTATCTCGTTCCGGTTCAGCAGCGAGCTCCTGCTGCCGCTGGTGCAGTGTCTTTATGGCGTCGCTGTCTTTTTCGTCGAGCTCTGCAACGCGCCATGCGGGTCTTGCGTTTTCGAGCTCGCAACGCTCTTTCCAGCGATCTTCTTTCTCCTTCATGATGCGTTCCATCTCCGCTGTGCGTCTCTGCACCTCGGCTTCTGTCCTCTCAGCACTCGCTCGATCCAGCTCCGCTTGGTATTTTTTCTCTGCCCGTTTCCGGTCTGATTCGGCGCGTTTTTTCTCCGCGTGACGTTGCAGTTTTTCCTCTGACCGGTCTGGAATCTCATCCCGTCGAAAACAATCCTCCTAATCCTCTTGACGAGATGCTTGATACTCAATCTTCGACCGAAGGGCTCTTTGTGACGAACCAACCTTCCGCCTCAGCAAATGTGTAGCTCCCATCACCATCTTCATGCAACGCGTTGGATGTAGTGCTTCTTTTTCTACTGCAAGTTTCTAGCTCAGAACAGAGCAACAGGGTTTCAGACTGGAGGCATCGCCACCACGTCTTCTCATGTACAATTGGAGTCTTCTATGTCTCGAGCAGATATCATAATTGGTTTCCGTTCCGCACAGGAGGCAGACTTTCTTTTCGGGCGCTGGCCGGAGCCAATAGCATGATATATTTCAGGAAAAGATGGAATTGCATGCATGAGTCAACATACGATGAATGAATAGCACTTGTTCTGCACTCGTCTCGAAAGAGGGCCGCTTCGACTTCGATAATTTGCAAGTACTGTCTTCTTTACATCTGTCAATTCACGTAGTATCTCTCCCACGGTGCGATTGCCTGCGGCCAGGTCAGCCTGCCAACCGTACTTGTGGCCACCTTTGGCATGCGGGCGCACGATACTGGAGGAGGACTGCGATTGGCCGGCGCATTGCGAAGTGAAAGCTGTCCGGAGAGTCATTGGATGCTAGGTTGCAGAAGTTTCATGCTGCCGATTGACTTCTACTTATCGCCATCGCATGAAATAAATGCGCAGTACACGACGCAAAGTCGTGAGCCTCGAGCGGCTTCATAGCACTGCAAAACTTCATCATATGCTCGTCTTGCCTCTAGCGCCCATTTCTTGTCTAGTCTGGAGAGCCAACATAAGCTAAACATTGGATGCCTTCTTCCGACACAAATATTTATAATGCAGGTTTTGCAACCTATCCCTACTCCCAATCTAAGGCAGCTTCCATTTGCTTACGGCGGTGTAGTAGAGAACCGGTTACACGGCGAGGCGTGGAAGCGGAGGTTGCGGCAATGGCCTCTCTGATGAGGAAACTCATCTTGAGCGCCAAAAGCAAAAGGGCGGCCGGAAGTTGCATTTTCGTTTGCTTTTCTTGATTTAGATTTTCGTGGCGTAGAGATTTTTAAAGTAATATCCGTTCAACTTGTATCGTGGCTCTTTCGCGGAGAAATAGTCGACGTTATGTATAGTTTTTGTGTAGAAGAGTCGTCTCTCGACTCGGGATGAGATTATCAGACTTGCTTCTGTTCTGGTAGGTGTTAGGTCAAACTAGACCTCGACGTCGACATCACTGGAGAAAAATAAAAATGTGAACATACCATGATGACCTTGACCATCAACGTACATCATTAGATAAAGGGGCGAGCTTCTGCCTTTTAGTTTTACAGCCTCCACCTAAGTGCTGCCGGTAGGCAAACGTCATAAAAGCACCCTTCGGGAGGTAAATGCATTTCGCTATGGCGGGCCTTATAAAGATCAATTTTGTGAGCATCGATCTTCCCTTTACTTTGGTGATTGAGTATATTTTTGGTTCGCAGCCTGCTTCAATTGTCCCTTCACGACTCCTATTCTTCTACAACGTCCCCGGAGTCTCATTGTAGTGTCAATAGATAACAAATGATATTCATCAATGCCGTGCGTACTCCTTTTGCTCCTGATCGAAATTGATCGTCGTTAAGATAGGTCTCTTTGACGTGTCTGAACAAAAGCGCGTGGTGATGGAACGGCGCTCACGTCTCAGCTCCTTTTGATCATATCGGTCTTTTTCTGAGTCTGAGATCATGGCACCCTCGTGTCGGGTGTGGTCTCGCGCGAAACTTAAAGACTAGAGTTGTACTAGAAATAAGTACTCAAATGAAAATCTCTAACGTAGAGCATTCATGCATCAAAGCATAACCATGACATTTACCGAAGGACATTGTATTCGTTCCACTTCTTGTGCTACATGCCGCCAAGGTCCGTCGCGCAAGTCTCTCAGAAGCAGGGAGACAAAATGAAGAGCGGCAGCGGTCCTACAATTCGCCCGGAATCAAAAAGGGGCTTCAGCAAAGATCTTTTGGGGATTGTACTGCTTCAGAAGTAGATGCAACTGCGCCCTCAATTCGCGCCTAAGAGGCTTGCTTTTTGATGATTCTCCACGGTGACATAATGATAATGCGACATCGGTCCACGTCCAGACCAAAAAAATTGTTCTCATTTTCCACAGGCAAGCGCAATCTGATAATTGTGTGCCGTGTGTATTCGCGCGCAAGAAATGCGAATGCCACGGCGGAAGAAGTAGATCGCGGGTGAGCCACATTCCTGTAGTCGGCTCAAAAACTTACAAAGGGTATTAGATCGCTATCGTGAGATTATCCACGGGTGTTAAATAATGTATCTTTGATGTTATTAATCAACTGGTGACGAAGAGCGTACGTACGAGGCGACACCTATACAGGGCACTTGTATCACACAGGCGTCGACAAGACCAAAGGCGAAAAATTTTCCAAGGGCCGTGCCGGGGACACAGTACAGATAAGTCGTCTAATACCCGACACAAATACTATCTTGTTGACGCCGCCGCCCCCGGGCGCGCGTAATCCACCGTGTCGCCCTTGTAAGAAGGTTCTGTTGTTGCAGGTGAGTCGAATCGAATCCCTGTCCCTTTACTTTCGCAGCCACAACACGGTTGGCCTCTGCTTTACTCTCGACAACCGCGCGCCCGTTTTCCTTCTCTTCCTTCGCGCGCGAGAGTTCAATTTCCAGACGGATTTGCTTTTCCTTAAGCTTTCGGACCTCATCGATTTCCTTTTCCTTGAGCTTTCGGACCTCATCGATTTCCCTGTCCAGGCGCACTTCTTCAGCTTCCTGGCGGGTGCATCAAGTGCAAATCCACTATCTTGGCCAACGAAATCAGGCAAATATTTTGTACTTAATATCACATGCATTCATTGAAGTGCCTTTGAGTCTGCTCATACTAGGTACTCTGCGCTCTTCCACAGCGTACGGATCGGATTACATACTTACACACGTCGTCCCTGAAGGTCGCGACGATTTAATTTTTGCCACCAGATCATAAAAAGAACTAACCTGTGTGTAGTGGGACAGAAGCTGTTGGGTGCGCAGTAGGGCATCAATATGCTGCTGGGTGGATCATAGTCAAATGCGTCACATTTGTGTTGCGCAGACCGAGATGTTGCGTAGTGCATCACAATGCATAGCAGTGCGTCATCGGCGTTTTTGTGCCGCAATTCCTGTTGCCGCATTTTCTCCTCCCGGTCTTTCTGAAACTGATCCCGAGTATGGAAACGTGACTTCTAGCCAGGGAGTGAAATAGCGTACAATTGTCCTGAGGGTCCAGCATGAGCAAGGTTCCTACTAATTATCGTGCCCACTGATCTTCTAGAGGTTACAACTGTTCACAAGAGCTGTGGAGTCGTGGATGTGGTTGGTATCGCATACATCTAGCCAGAGGTGCAATACTACTCCCGACTTCTACTTACACTGAACGTAGCGCGCTGCTACTACGGGTAGTCTAATATGCATATAGTTTTTATTCCATCTTCTTGCTCTCGCGAAGGCGTGCACTGAGCAGACACATACCAAATTACAAGACAAATTTCACTCCAACGTGAGTAGAACTCAGTATCATACATTCTAAGACGGTCTTTTTCGTCGCGGGCTGCGTCGCGAGGAGTCTTTCTCGAGGGGTCTTCCTCGAGGAGTCTTTCTCTCTCGAGAAGGAGTCTGGCTCGCTGTATCCGCATGCGATTTCGTTCGCCAGAACTTTTGTAGGACGAGGCGCTCGATGAGGCTGAAGATTCTGACTCATCGGAAGATGAGGGTGCCCGTGCGGCGCTCCGATTATTTCCACTCTGTTGTATACCGTGTCGCTTTCGCGAGCGCTGGGACGTGATCGAAGAAGGTGCCGAAGATTTGCTGGAATGCAAAAACGTCCCCGCCGCACACCCCCCGTGCCAAAAATATACAGGCAGGATCACACTTTGCCTGTCGGTCTCTATAAGCCATGTCCTAGATGGCCTGACACATCACAGGCTGGCTGCCATGTCATGCTCAGGAAGTGTCATGCTTAGTTTGCATGTAGGTGTAGCGGAAGTAGATCGTCATGCGCATTCGCCTTGGCGATCTTCGAAGGAAAAAATTTCCCTGATTTAATCAGGACTTCCTGAGGCCGCCATGTTGGCAACTTGCTACTTACTTGCTCCCCATCCACTCTAAAATCGTTTTTCATGCACGACTTCGAGAACAATTCTTCGAATCCTGATGAAACGGGGCAGCGCTTCTGCATGAGTCGACTGTGGCTCCGCTTGCAATAATATAAGTAGTGTCATGCGTTCGCTATGAGATGGGCGTGGGGAGGTTGTTACACAAGATAGATTCGCAGTCACTGCTTTGCGGCGACATTGTGTCGGGAAGCTGCTTATCTCTGCTGTGTGCCGCAGGTCGCTCGTGGGAGGAGGCAGCAGCCTCGATGCATCGAAGCGACTCCACAAAGCTTCCAATCAAAATCGGCAGCAATAGACGGGCACGACTCATTTTCCAACTATTTGCTTCTCGTGGCTGGATGAGAAAATTCTACCGAAAGGGTGCTGCGTTGTGACCAATTCAATTATGTCTATGTGAATGCGTCCAACACTCACACTCTACAAAAGAAGAGATTTAAAAATGATTCTATCTAACACCCTACAAAATACAACTTCTTCCACACCACGGACCAGAGAAAATTGCGAGATGGAGAGCTTTCAGAGTATTTTGCAACTGAAAATAGAGGAATCATGTATGATTCTACGACGAGAGGACCCGGGTTCGGCTGACAAGCGCCACCTGAAATGTGCTTCATCGACAGAGTTTTTTTCTTGTGTCGGGACACAACAACTGGCGATTATTTGTATAAAATATGTTGGACCACAAGATGAGGGATGCTGCCACTCAACCTCGTTGGCGATCGTGTAGAGAAAATCCATCCGAATGAGATCGCGGGGTCGAATTCTGAAGACCACGATAATTTCATTGCAGGCGTCTTGTTCCGCCTGGCGATTGGGATCATAATTCACACTTTACTTGTATTTTCGAGGGTGCTTCTGTACCTACATACTACCTTTCTGTGCAAACATCGACAGCTTTTTTCCGTTAGTTTCCTCTAGATCTCGGCGAAATACTAGAAATCCACACATACTTACTTATCGAGTTGTAGTGGGTCATGGAGACGAGATCCTGGTTGGCCGGCACACTCCTCTCCCCTGACGCTCAATTCACTGCGAAGTCAGGGAGGAATCAATCTCCCGGCCCTGCGGGCCGGAAGTTGGGGGACAGGCGACGCATTCTAGTTTACTAGCAGCCACGATATTGGCCGCGTCCTGGATGCTGGCGTGGAATGAGTTCCACATGGTCCATATATATCAATATCCGGCACACGTGGGAGGTCCCATAAAATTTTTGTGTAGAAGAATGACCTCGCTGGGAGAAGAAAAAGTCGATTGCTGGAACAGGAAAAAATACTGTAAGTCTGTATGTACTCCGATCTAAGCCACCGTCCTGCGTTTGAAAAAAAGATTGCGATTTGCTAAGGTCGCATCTATGACATCCGAAATCTGTTCGATGTTAGTCTGAGGCAATCAGCATCAATGATAGCGAGCACCTCTTGCTGCAAGTGCTACTATCAAAGCACGAGAGCTAGGTGGATCCTACTCACTTTCCAAGCTAAGTGCCATCGTAGCCGGAAAAAACAGACAATGTTATTTTCACGGATCTTTAAGACTCGCAAAGAACGAGCATAGCAACACGTCCTTTTCGGGAGGTGGAAGCACGTTATCTATTTTCTGCTCCCTGTCACAAAATGCTATCTGATGCAACGATTGTGATCCCCGGCACAGGGCGCCAAGGCTGCGCCTTGCAGCTACTAGTTTGGACACTGCTCCTGCGTCTCCTCACAACATTACCCTCTGTGATGCGAGTGGCTACGGTAGATTGTAAATCTCGAAAAGAGCAGGGACAAGACGAGCCCTTTGCTGACTTATTTGCTCTACTACGTGAAAACTACCTTGGGGGCCTGCGCGCCACATCGCTAGCGGCGAGAGGGTAAGTAGAAGCAATTGGAGCTCATATTTGTTTGCCTTGCCTTCTTTGTACGTTCGCGACAGCGGGAATATTACTTCAAGATAATTGATTCATCTCAGGGGAGTTTCTCTCTCCGGAACGGAATCGGCGGCCCGCTGCCGAGCTGCCGCTGGCTCTGCTTCTTCGCGCTGTTGGGCCTCCGCTGCTTCGCGGTCTCTTTGTGCTTCCTCCTGTTCACGTTTTCGCTGCTCCCGCTGCTCGCGCGCTGACGTGGCCTCGCGTGCAAGGCGTTCCTCTTCTTCGGCTGCCAACTCAGCAACGAAGATTTCTCGTTCCAAATGCGCGCTCTCTTGGTCCAGTTCCTGTCCCTGCCTCTCTAACTCGCCAATTTCGCGGTCCAGATCCTGAGTCTCCTGCTTTAATTCTGCAAGTTCGCTTCGTCTCTTGCGGGTTCTTTTCCTGATACTTCGGTTTTCTTCCCTGAGGCTGCTACAAGAAAGGAAACGATCACGTTTTTGCGCAGTCGCCTCCGCAATTTTTGTGCATATCTCCTCCCTCTCGCGGAGGCGCCGACGCCTCACGCTATCCCTTTCCGCTTCCAGCGATCGCTCTACATCTTCATAGCGGGACTTTTCGGCGGCGAGCTCCTGTCGCCGCTGGTCTCGTGCTTTTATGTTGTCGCTCCTTTCTTCCTCGAGCTCCGCGTCAACGCGCGCATGTCTTGCTTCTTCGAGCTCGAAACGTTCATTCCAGCGATCTTCTGCTTCTTTCCTCTTGAGCTCAAACTGCGCTATGCTCTTCTGCACCTCGGCTTGATGAGCGAGCTCCGAAAGCGTGGTGTATTGTGTCGCCGGCGATTCAAGCTGGTCTGGCACGATAGTAGTCGTGCCGGTCAACGCTGTTCGAACCACTGCACTTAAAGCATCTTCGCTCAAGTGGGGCACCCCGACGGATTCCTGTGTTCTCTGGTTACTCGTGCCACTACGAGCAGTAGAGCCGGCAGTATCCGAAATAATGGCTGCCACACACGGGGCTAGCTGACTTGCGAAGGCGCGATAGGGGCCGCTTGCCTGGCGGGAGGCCTCTCCTGCAATTGGCGCGGCATCGAACGACCACGCCGACGTGGTGAATGCTGAAGGGCCTGACACATCTTTGTTTGTTGCGCGACCATCGGGCGAAGGTTGTTCCTGAAGCTGCAATGTCTGGCGTTGCTGTCGTGTCTGTTGATTTTGCAGCTGTTGCTGTTCGTCATACAACGGCGGGACATGTAGCTGGAGGCTTTGCTTCGTTGGGTCGTCGGTCTCGGTGTTCTGAGTTCGGACCTGGTCGTGCGTTGAGGCCTGCTGCGGGAGCTGTCGCTCCGCCTGCTCTTCTGCGGTTGGCTGGCTACGCGTTCTCCCTAGGTGCTGAGTTTCTTGCTCCAGCATCTGGGCCCCATCCGCCTCCGCGGTCTGCTGGTTATGCGGTGTCTGGAGCTGGATCCGTCGCTCTGTCTCGTGAGCGGCGGGCTGCTCCAACGTGAGTTGCGGCTGTGCCAGCTGCTGGCGTGGACTCGCGTGCGACGTAGCGTCGTGCTGTGTGTGGTGCTGTAGCTGTCGCTCCGTCCCGCGCCCCTCCTCGGCGGGCTGCTCCAAGGTGCCTTGTTGCTGTGCCAACTGCTGTCGCTGAGCCACCAACAACGAAGCCTGCTGCGGTCCCTGCGGCTGACGCTGGGCCTGCTGCGAAATGGCTTGTTGCTGTGCCCGCTGCTCCACATTGGCTTGTTGCTGGGGCTGCTGCTGAGTATTTTGCGTCTGTGTCTGTTGGACCTGGGCCTCGTGCAAGTCAATGGCCGCCACTGCAGAGGCTGGGTTTGCACTTGCTGTAGCCACTGCCAAAGGTGCGCCTGAGACGGCAAGACCAGACGGCCCCATATTAGAACTCGTAAGCCAGTTAGTGTGCCCGCTGTCATGATTGTCCCTCCCACCATGGTGCTCTTGATGCTGGGCCTCGTGTAAGTCAGGCCCCGTCACTGCCACACGCTGGGCTCGAGTTACACTTGCTGTAGCCACTGCCAGCGGTGCGCTTGAGGCGGCAAGACCAGACGGCCCCACATTAGAATTCGTAAGCAAGTCAGTGTGCCCCCTGTCATCGTCACTCCCACCGTGGTGCTCTTGATGCTGAGCCTCATGCAAGTCAGTCCCCGTCACAGTCACTGCATCAGGCTGGGCTGGAGTTACTACACTTGCTGTAGCCACTGCCAGCGGTGCGCTTGAGGCGGCAAGACCAGACGGCCCCACATTAGAATTCGTAAGCAAGTCAGTGCGCCCCCTGTCATCGTCACTCCCACCATGGTGATCTTGATGCGGAGCCTCATGCAAGTCAGTCCCCGTCACAGTCACTGCATCAGGCTGGGCTGGAGTTACTACACTTGCTGTAGCCACTGCCGGTGGTGCGCTTGAGACGGCAAGACCAGACGGCCCCACATTAGAATTCGTAAGCAAGTCAGTGTGCCCCCTGTCATCGTCACTCCCACCATGGTGCTCTTGATGCTGAGCCTCATGCAAGTCAGTCCCCGTCACAGTCACTGCATCAGGCTGGGCTGGAGTTACTACACTTGCTGTAGCCACTGCCGGTGGTGCGCTTGAGACGGCAAGACCAGACGGCCCCATATTAGTATTCGTAAGCCAGGAGTCGGTATGCCCCCTGTCATCGTCACTCCTACCATGGTGCTCTTGATGCTGGGCCTCGTGCAAGTCAGGCCCCGTTACTGCAACAGGCTGGGCGGGAGTTACTACACTTGCTGTAGCCACTGCCGGTGGTGCGCTTGAGACGGCAAGACCAGGCGGCCCCATATTAGTATTCGTAAGCCAGCCGGTGTGCCCCCTGTCATCGTCACTCCCACCATGGTGCTCTATGCCCGCCACTGCAACAGGCGGTGCTGGAGTTACATTCGTTGTAGTAACTGCCCGCGGTATGCTTGAGACGTCAAGACGACCAGACGGCTCTGGATCGGAATTCGTAAGCCAGTTAGTGTGCCCCCTGTCGTCATCGCCCCCACCAAAGACGCTTTGTGGAGGCAACGCTACGACTCCGCTACCTGGCTCACCAGCAGAGCTATGCCTGATCGGATCACTATTTGAGGGGACAAAAGAGCTAATGACGCCTGATGCCGCGAGGAGTCCGACTGTTCCAACTAAAGTGGCGATTGTGCTCCAAACCGCTGAGCCAGTTGTCGCTGCTGCGTCGTCGATTCCAAAACGCGTCGCGTCTTCGTCTATTTTCGCAGTAGTATCGCACGCCGAGGCACCGGGTTCTGCCTCTATTGGACAAGGGTAATCATCGCCCGGAGCTTCACACACATCTGCCAACCCATCCTCCTATAGCTGAGAAGCAATTTCGTCGCGGCGTGATGAGTAATTGCGCTACACACAGATACAGTATTGATAGTGCGGGCGCCCACACCTACTCACTCGCGCGGCCCCAGCGCATGCATTTATTTCTGCTTGCTGCGCAAACACCAAACAGAGACTAGGGAAAGGGATAAACTCAATCTTATGAAAATGAAAAAAATGCCCTACCCATGCTCAAAAAATCACTCGGTGTGGTGCGATATGTATGTTCACAAGACATGTTGCATTGGAAAAAGACAATTGGCGTTCAGGAGGTAGCTTCTAGGCCTGCGCAGGGATACATGCGCGTACCTGTAGTTTGGCATGGCTTGTAGCTCTGCTGCGCCACAAACAGCAATACAAATTGGTTACAACATGCAACGTAAATTTTTCGCACTACCTTCATTCAATACGACCGGAGTTGTCACAAATGAACATGATTTCTTTTTTTTTCAGTGCGGGGAGCGCAATTCTTCCTTATGATAGTTCTTTTCTATGGAATAGACTCTCCAGTAGCGACGCGCTGCACCCAGAAGCCCTGAAAAATATTTCTGTTCGCCTCTTTCCCTTACTTACAGGCAAGCATGCCTACGTAAGACGAATGCAAGTTTTGAAAAGGGCAGCGAGCTGCAAAGTGCAATGCAAATCGCTCCGCTATGAAAATGTTCTCTGCTTGATAAGGTGTCCGGAAGAGGTATGACCGCAAAACTCTTCGAAGGACGTGGGTTTGTTGTGCCGCCGCCATTCTCATTTTTCTTCCGGCTACAAAAGTCTTTGTTGCAGTGTCCAGAGCGTAACAGCGTTTTTCTAATCTTTCCGACACGCTCGAAGGTCTAGGTCTTGCATTGCATGCATTTGGCAACGAGAACCGAACGCGATAAACAGCCATGCACGACATTATATTTATGTTGATCTATCGCAATGCAAAACATTCTCCAAAATCTCGCTTTTTGAAAATATTCTCAAACTATCAATCCAGAATGTCGATGTTAGTGAGAAAGACGTATGGCTCTAGCCGCACTTTTCGAATAAGTACAATCAAAATTTCTCCTGCGTACACCTATCCGGTGCGCGAGCAACATCGTGATCGTCTAGACCCGTTGCAGGCAGGTTGATAATGTCGCCACTCACTTTACATGTTGTGCCCCCTGAAAGCGCTGCGTCGTCGGCAACCAGAGGCGGCACAGATGCTGCCCTGCCGGGCACCTCTGCAAAATTCTTGTGGTGGACAAGCTTGCTTTCTAAATCAGGGACAGTTTCGCCATCCTTCATTAAGAACCCAGATTCTCGCGCATCGTCTTCCTGCGTCTTCTGCAAAATGCGTTGCACTTTCTCATTTAGTGTCCTTCCCAATTCGTTGTCCGGGTTCTTTAGTTGAAATGTGACCTCGCTCGCAGAACACGCGATGACTTCACTGAAGCAGGCGTCGCGATACTGAGTCGCTGCGTTCATCGGCGTTGCTCTACAAGTCGTTGTATGCGATGCCAGGCTGCTTGCTGCACTCGCCGATGATTGCAAGCCATCATTGGGGAGAGTCTGTGTCGTAGTGCAGTTCTCAGAGGGCAATGTTGAGACTGCACTTTTCGAAGAATGCTGCGGGCGATGCAGTAGGGTGACAAAACTTCCCGGCAGTGGTCGTGTCTTTGCTTTTTGAAATGAAAGGAGTGGTGGTCCTGAGCACAGTGGATCGCTAACGGCGAGGCCGCGCCAATCGAAGGAAAACAATGCGCAAGACTCGTCTTGTAGCGAAATCGTGTCAATGCGCTGCTCTAGATCTCGTTCTAGGCAGCTTTGCAAAAGGTACATCAGGTGCTCTTGTCGCGCTACGTCCTCTTCAGGCGCACGGCACGGCGGGCAAGCCGACGAAGACGAAGATCGGTCTTCGGTTAATTCCATTTCCGGCAGAGTTACCTCACGCTCAGACGTTTCCGTCAGACGTGCCGTTCGTGCGGAGCTACTTTGTGCTTCAGCTTCAGAGGCAGGCGACGACACCTTGGAGGAAACAGGCACATCAAAAAAATGCTTCTGGGCGGGGTACTGAATCTCCATACAAGGATCCAAAATTGCGCACATTACCCGATTCATTCCGCAGGGCACGGGCTTTTCTCTTTAAAGGAAAAAAGTTGCTTCTTGTACGTCCCATGCGTGCTTAAGCTGCTGAGCCATTTCATACACTTTCGTGCTGGGTGCACGTGAGGGAATCTCAGGCATCTTCCTTCTCGCTGCTGCATTCAGTGACTAGCATTTGCGGAGCCTGACTACGCAAATATAAAAATGAATCTTCAGTGCAAGAGAGTCACAGGACCCCAAGCCGAAGCGGCCACAAGCAAGTGTAGTCAAGGCTATTTGCTGTAACCTACTATAATGAAATGAATACTACAAGAACTACATCTCAGCTCCAGGAACTGTAGCAGGTCATTTTTTCTATATGCAGCAACTGAAGTAGCCGCGCAGCTGCGACGCAAGGGAGCAACAGAAGACTTTTGTTTCTTCGCCTATCCTGTATTTCTGTCCTTGAGAAGGCAGAAGTGCGGTGGGCGTTCGTAGAGCATCGCATACAGGATGATTCCCAGTGACCAGATGTCAACGCCAAACCGTAGCTTCATGCTCTGTTCGTACTGATCCCCCTGGTAAAACGCTTCAGGAGCCATGTACAGAAAGGTGCCACACTGAGATAAAGAATGTGTCTCACTTATATTTATATTCTTGGAGAGGGAGGAGGATCGACACACAACTTTGACAAGCATACATCAGATGGAACAAGGTTTTGATGCTATACTAGGCGATAAAAAACTAACATAGAACATAGCAAGACACTCACATGGGGTAATAAATAATAACCGTACCTGGCCATGTCGGCTTATGTGCGTTTGCTCCTCGTACAGCATCTGTGCCAGGCCGAAATCTGCAAGCTTTACGCGCTGCTTTTTTTCGAAAAGCAGGAAGTTTGCGGGCTTCAGGTCGAAGTGAATGATGTTCTGTGCATGAATGTACTCGACAGCGTCTATCATCTGGCCCCAGTATTGGCCAATCATCTCAAAAGGCATTCCCTCTCCCATTTCGGGACCGGGGGTAGAATGATCAACGCATCGCTCGGCCACCAAATCTTGTTTCCGTCGCTCCGAGAAAAACTGTTTATGAAGCGTGTCGAAGTCACAATCAGCCAGCTCCATCAAAAAATACATTTGCAGTCGAGCCCAGTCGATTCTGGTGTCGTAGATTTTGTGGACGCGAGCCCGCTAATCCGCACTCGTGATGCGATACGAACGGTCAGGACGGAATGTTCCTTTTTTAAAATACTGATCACAAACATAGAAACGGGACTGAGTGTCCCTCTGATCATGATTCTAGTCCTCGGCAAGAGCGAAGGCAAAAGTAAAACTGATCGGACGATATGAAAAAGCGCTCCTAAATGAAGAGTCGTTTTGATAGGTCATTAAGCATCCTATCACACATGCTCGGATGAGACGCGTTCAAGTTACACTATTTGGAGGTTGTAATTAGGGGGCTCAGCAGCTGCATAACAGTGCACGACAGGACAGCCGGTCGAGTATCGCGGCCCAGCGCGTCGCGGTCCTTGATGTGAGCCGGAAGAGCTCGTTCCGGTGCTCTTCTTATCCGGCTCTTCCTGTACAGTAGGTCTGTCGAGAAGACACGATCGCCCTGACGACAGCTGCCTCAGAAGCGCCACTTCGGCTTGAAGTTTCTGCAAACTCTCCTTCCGCGTCGCAGTCACGAGTTTGAGGGCATAATCAATTCCGTTTTTGTCTGTGACGCGATAAACTTGTCCAGAACCTGAATTGTGTTGAGGAGAAAAGTACGGTCAAGAAGTGCGTAAATATCACCTGCTACACTGGCCTGATGTGCTGGCCGGCGGCTTCGATTTCGATGAGAATTCAGTAACTAACGGATTCATTTACGAATGCAAGTGGCCTGTCATTGCGCAGTGTGCACGACCTGCATGTACAGAAATCAATAGCTGCGCTGCCTGTCGGAGTTACAGAAAGTCAAAACACGGGCCTACGAAACAAATTCCCATGATAGATTTCGGAGATGGGGTGTCGTACATCAAGGTTTAGAAAGCAGAGCATTGCTTCTTTCCTTCTTGCTTTCCGAGAAGAGCTGATGGCTGTATCTATCGTAAAGAAAAAATGTTGCCCGAGTTTTTAGTCCACAACTAAAACATCAATTTAGGATTTCCGTACCACCGCGCCCGAGCAGCTCACCAACCACAAACGAACCATCTCTGGCAGAAATCGCGGGTGATTTTGTGGCGCTCCCGTTGACCAGGTGCTTCTCCGTCGCAAGTTCTCTAGCATAACATTCTGGGGCAATTCGTCCCCTATCGCAAGATTCTTTCGTCGTTCGACCCTTGGTGTAGCCCTCCCTGCGTTCCCTACGAGGTGGGCCTGACTCCTCCGTCGTGCGACCCTTGGTGTAGCCTTGTCCTATGCATTCTCTACGTGGTGGGCAGGATTCGTCTGTCGTGCGACCCTTGGTGTAGCCCTCTAGGCGTTCCATACGTTGTGGGCAGGATTCGTCCGTCGTGCGACCCTTGATGTAGCCTTCATGTGCCGTAGACCGCCTGGCCCAGGGTTCTTCCATGGTGGCGGTCCAGCTGGTCTGCCAGTCCTTCCCTGGAGCCCGCGCGCGCTCGAGGCGTGTTCCATAGTTCCCTTGCGAAGACGAATTTACCCAGATCCGCTCACGGCTAAGTTCGTCTCCGGTAGCTGATGGCCGCATGTGAGACCCACTGCTACTCTTGTTTCTTCTCAGAAGTGGCACGGCCCTGCTGGAAGACACCAGTGTCCTGTTTTACTAACTACATTGTTAGCTGTGCACAAACTACACGTCTTTAATGGTCGGCACATCTACTTCCAAAGTAAACGCAATACACAAGGAAGTGAAATGAATACTGAATACTTATTGGCTTACGAGACAGATATCAATATCAGGAGTACATGCCGATTCCCAGTATGAGTTTGACTGAGTATCAGTATCAGGAGACAAGTATATTTATGTATATGCCGACTCCCCAATTAAAAGAGAACCTTCGTCGGCCAGAATTATAGATGTTGGTGATATCATCACCATAGAGACAAACACTGTGCATAGAAGTTTGTCGCCAATGCGAGCAATTGAGGAATACTGCTGCTCGTACTCATTCCAACAAAAGGCCACAAATTATAAATTCATATTATGTTTGTCTTTTTGGTTGTTTTGATAGATTAGTTCAGCACAAGTACGTAAATTGTACAACAAGGAATCAGTACAACAAGAAGGAAAGTTTGAGAATTTTCAACACGTCAGCACGCGACGGCAGGTCCGCGTGCGATCTTTAATCGAAGATAGAGGCTGCTCGGCAAGTATCGATAGTCGACGACCCTGACCATTCCAATTGTACTTTTGCATCTTGATGCAGCTCCTTGTTTTCTACCTCTAGATCTTTGTATCTGAACTTTTCTTTCGTTTTGACTTGTCGCTGGTTCGTTCGTGCGATACTGGCTTTACTTGTGCGGAGGTTGCGGTTGCGGACGTGCCTTCGCATGAGATATATATTTTCTGTGAGTTTCCATTGGGAGATCATGGATCTTTTTGCGTTTTCGTATCGATGTAATGACCGAAGTCGAATGCAGATGCACGACCACTCGCAAGCGTGATGAGACGTTACCGACCAAAAGATGACAATGCGCTCTCATATGCCAACAAATTGCCTGGAAAGAGCCTCCCTTTCATGACGGATCTTGCAGAACTTCTGAAGTCGTCAGGTTTCTCCAAGCCAGTACGTTTTGCAGCTTGTCCTGATTCACATTCTTTGTGTCGACACTCAAAAAAAAATTCTTGCGCTGGTTGAAATTAGCACAGTCACCCATGTGGTGTAAATTGCATCGTGATGGAAAGAAAACGTCGCGAGCTTTGTGGCGGGATATACATTTTCTGTATAGTCCTAGGCCTCAAATATGTTTTATATGTTTTCCCCAAGTGCGTTCTAATATTCTATGGATAAAAGCAAAACCTCTTCCTGGAACTTATGTTGATCGGCTCGGTATCTGACTCTAGCTTCTTTGTCATGCAATCCAAACAGCTTTTTTTTGAAAACCTCATCCGGCGCGAAATCCGTTTCGAAGGTAAAGCGGAAGGTGAATTCGCAGGCCTTGCAGACAAGCTCAACCAATCGGTAAAACTTGTTACGGGATCGCAACATTGCACGGTAGGAGACTTGCTCGTTTTCATCAGCATAAGGGATGCCTCGCTCAGCGTCAGTTGTTTTGCGACTCGAGACCCAGACTTTTGCCTCATGTCCATTCAGCTTCAGCATCCTCTTCGCCATTGCGTGACTAGACAGAAGCGGCAGCTTACTGTCAAGGTTAAGGGGACAGTATCCGCTGTGCCCCAGTTCCGCGTCCTCTTCTCTTTCGCTTTGCTGCTTTAGTTCTGCCTCTATATCGGTGCTTTCATTCTTTTGTGAATTATACAGCGTTTCATGCCTCACTCTCACTTGCTGTGTTTTTTCATCGGATCTTTTCTTTGCAGCCAAAGCACGCTCGGCCCCCGCTTGCTGGCGACAGAGGTCCACGCTCTCTTCGTTGCGGCACGAGTTTTCGATTTCCAGACGGTTTCGCTTTTCTGGAGTCACTGCTCTGTTCAACGTCTCAAGAGCCTCGCTCTCCTGAGCAATTGGCTCGGCCCCACTCTTGCTGGCTGAGCCGCCGCCTGAGCCGTTCACCGCCATTCTCCAGCCGTTGTCCGATTCCTCCGGCGGGGCACCCTCTTCCAGGTCGGAGGCGCAGCTGTGTCCCGTCGTCTCCCCGTCGGAGCCGTCCGCGCAGCACTCTGCTCGCTGGACTGGCAACGACTTATTTGGAAGAGGCCGGCACTTTTGTTGTGGCTGACCGGCGTGACAATATTGCTGGAGGCAAACCATCACCGCTGCAAACTTCTTCCGACTGCAAAGCGTCGGCATTGTCGTTTTGCTTTTGAAGAAATAAACAAGCTATCCATCAATATCCCCACCTTATATTTGATAAGATGCGCACTTTTTTTGTCCCCCCACATACCACGACAAATGGCAACAGACAAGTATTCAATAATATGCTGAGTTTCAACACTATGCAGTCCTGCGCCTTTCCAATTCACGTCTGGGGCAGATGGTTAATAAACAAAAATAAAAAAAATTCTACCTGCCATCCTAAACTCAGGAAGATCGGAGAAGGATGAAAGACAAACACCTCAAGAAGACTTTTCGAGACTACACTATCTAGCGTTGTGTACCTCCATAAATATGAGAGTAAGTCATAAAGATGACAGAACCAGGCAGGTGGAAAAGCGGCGGGACCTGAAATGCCATGGAATGATTGCAAAAATTTCAAGTGTGTTGTTTTCATAGATATCCACCAATGCGAAAATAATCACATCGCTGCAAGCGGCAGGAGAGGTAGAGATCTTCCTTGTGATCATGAACCACCAGAAACAGCTACAGCATCGATGCGCCTGCAACGAAATGCCGACCGTGTGTGCCTGCGGCAACTGATCACGCGATCAACGTGCGTGATCCCGTGACTCAGTACTTGGTCGCTGACAGCAATTGTGTTGCAATCGTGGCTTGTTCGTTGTGCAACTTCGGAGAGTGCTTTGATTATCTGGAGCAGCCTATAATTGACATCACAAAAATTGATGATCCTGATCTTGGCGCGGACAGCTCCAGACTGCGCCGTGGATACCCAAGTTAGTACGTGCTATTTTTCGCGGAGGAAGCTCTCCTTTATTCCGTGTCCGATGGATCTCTGATGATGCGGAGCAATTGCAGATGACAGCGGAGTCAGTTATGGATCTTCGGAGGAGCACCGGATCAGCTTCAGATGAGATCATCTCCTACGCCTGTGACGCCTAAACACTGCTAAACTCTGCTGTTCGCTGGCCCTGAGCACACGACAACGAGGCGTCAACGGAGCTCAAAGCTATGAATTCACCAACCGGCGCGTGAAGGGGATTGCACTACTTATTCAGATCTGTTTCCATATTCAGAGCCAATGGAAGAGAGTTTCCGGATTCAGGGTATACCCCCCACGACCTGCTCCTGCGCTATCAAAAGCGATTACCTCTTGATAGGCTGTCTACTCCTGTATGTAGCAATAACGTTTAGTTTGGTGATGCTCTATTGCTGAGAACGCCTGTAGGCAGTTCTACCTTCTGCGGCGTGTTTTCTGTAGGGATCGTTTCGTTTGCAAGCTGCTTGGTGAATCCTATGCTGTAGCTTTCTTATTTCGACGAGGCGCAATTAGCGTTGCACGGTAGAACCGCTCGGTGACCTGACTGGTTACATATGAAGATCTAATCCACTTCTAGAGCCAGCTAAGTCTTCAAATCATGATTCAGATGCAAGCTTCCTCTGTCCAAATTCAAGTACCCGGTGATCACGATGAGCATGAACTGGAAAGGGAGTGACGGAGCAACTATAATTATGCGGCATGATCAACTTTGGCTTTGCTACTTACGCAGTTTGTATTTTTAGTCGAGAACTACAAAGAAAAAGATCACTCCAGAGAAATTGCCGATGGAATTGTGTGACAGTGGGAGAAAGTGCCTCTTTTGCAGGTCTAGGTCCTGGCGAAACCAGCGCTGAGGACCCTTGAAGATTTATTGCTTTACATTCGTGCTCACGTAGGCAAGAGCTTTGCATGTGATGAGCTTTTTTCCTTTCTCTGCAGGGAAGGGACGGATGAACTAATACCTGGCGACTGAGTAGAGTTGACGGCAAAGTTGATCGCCTTGAAGATACTCCTGCAAAATGAAGGTGGAAAACAAATCGCATACCTTCTTTCCTCAATTCGCTTCGTTTTCATCTTGTCTTCGTCAAATCAGGTTCAGGATTTTCCACGTGGAGAAATTCACCTTCTGATGGGTGTCCGCGCGCCTTATCATACAGAATTCTGACGCGCCGGTCACCTTCAACTTGGCGCGACAGAAACCAGGCATCGGTAGTTGCTGAATACTTCGAAAGTAGTTACTGAATTATGAATACGCTGCGCAGTTTCTATTTATTAGATTGGTCCTAGCACACGATAAATGTTCAGTCACGTCGTAGACGATTCCATGTTGCTGATACTAAGTTCATCTTATCTGCTGGTTTCTCTTTCAAAAAAATCAATAAAATCATCCACGTCACGCATGGGGTCGAGAAGGCAGGTTGCACCCCTTTCGTCGCGCAGTTT
This sequence comes from Amoebophrya sp. A120, assembly GCA_905178155.1. Taxonomy (NCBI): domain Eukaryota; class Dinophyceae; order Syndiniales; family Amoebophryaceae; genus Amoebophrya; species Amoebophrya sp. A120. Next base: position 13,096,917 of record CAJINV010000002.1, on the reverse strand, counting down.
TATATGAACGCGCAGAAAAGGTCGCTCAAAAACGGTACTGCCATTGCTATTCAATAACCAGGACGATCGTAGAATCCACAAATCTTACTTCTTTCCTCGAACGATTGATCAACTTATCTTTTCGGTGGATGGTCGGAAGGCGCAATGGATGCTGAAGAAACTACTACTTAGGCAAAAGGTGGCGGAGCCATCATCTCTCTACGGGCTTCAGCTGTGCTAAGCTGTGCACTCTTCTCGGGGGTCTCGTGGCCTGCTGGCAACCGCAAGCGGAGATATTGTTCGACCGGGCTGTAGGTCCCGGTTGTTCTCCAGGTGACTTCGGGCACCCCGCTTTTCCGGCTGCGCTCATATTTAGACCATTCTCCTTCTAATGTCGTACACCTTTTTCTCGTGAGCTCCGCGCAATGCATCAAAGTAAAGCCAACCAAATTTCCGATTTCAAGCGGTTCGCCACACAACTGAAAAAACGCGTCTTGAATTTTTGCAGAATCGCGGACGGAGTTCGGAAACAGGAAGTACACTTCTGCGCCCCAGGGAGCTCGTTGCAGCGTCCAGAGCGCGTACTCCTCCGCGTCCTCCTTCGACGAATAGAACACCGAAGCTTCGTCCTCGACATCCATGTACAGAAAGAAGGTTTGGCAGAAGGCCTGGGTCGTAGTCAATCCGGTGAAAATTGTATCTCGTTCGAGGTTGCGACGACGAGTAGTCACAGCCTCCACATAGAATTCGCATTGGACCAAGGGATCACCTTGCATCGAAGACGGGATGTCGCTGAGGTGCTTTGGCGGGGGATTGAGAGGTAAGAGTCCGAATGTACGGCGTAGCTCCTTCAGCGTGGATCGTGCCATTGCTGGAGTAAGAACGTGATCAAGATCGCATGGGATGTGCTTATAAGTAGCGATACCGAGGAGTAGTGCGGCTTCTAGTAGAACTGGATCGCCACAGGTTCTATTCGCAGTCCGATTCATGGTCTGTTCCCAATAAGGCAAGAGTTTTCGACGAGCCGTGTATCGCTCGTTCAGAGATAAAGCGCTAAGTTTTCCAGCATTCGACAGGATCTGTTCTCGAATCAACGGCTTATGAAAATTGTAATCGTTACCTCTGTCGGTCTCTTGCGAAGCTGACTGTTGCCAGAAGTAGTCGTGGGATCAGTTCAAATGCAAATGCCGCGTCTTTGCAACTCATAAACAAATCTTTGCACGTCATAATTCTCACGAGGCGCGCCCGCGCGTCAGCGAGAGGCAAAGCGGGCGCCGCACTGATAGCGCTTATTTCTCGATATCTTCTGCTGATGCCAAACACAAAATCGCACCTGAGCAGAAAAGGCTTACAGCTTTGCATAGGAAAACAGTGGCTTTACGTATTGCCAATCGCATGAGATGAGGCACCGTGCCTCATGAGGCACCGTGCCTTACGTCCATCGTACCGCACGAGGGACGTATGTTGCTTCTGCATACGAAAAACTTTGCGGCAAGAGGGTGATGAGAAAAATTTCCTCACAACCGACAAGGACACTGAAACGGAATTGATTTTCATATTCATCGTCGTGTCGCAGCGACTCCGCGGCGTGATCGAGACAACCGCCAGCTGTCATCGCAAGATGCACGAAGCGCCTTTCGCGTTGAAAAAGAGGATCCAAAAACCGCAGGGCTGTGCCATCAAGAGCCAACACCGCTTCAGCGATAGCGGAATCCTTCTTGAATTCTGGCTGCGCAAATTCCAGGAGGCAGGGCCGTGCGCGAAAGGCCCGTAACGAGAGATCCCTGCCGGCGCGTCCGAGAAGTAAAACATCCTGCACAGTTTCCTTGTCTGCGTTCCAAAACGAACCTGCGCACGCGTGTTCCATAAGTTCCACAATAAATTCTGGGTCTCGACGCAGGTCACCTTCTGCAAAAAGCAGCGCGTCATGGTTTTGAGCGACTGCCTCTCGGACGATTTCGCGATCACAACGGAGTCGGAGACTAGCGTGCTCGAGGCAAAGTCCGTCAAGCTTGACGCACTGGCGAATGAGTTCCGTGTTATCGCAGAGATCAGCTTGCTTCCCTTTCTGTAGGATTAAGGCAGGAAGATCCTCTGGAACTGAAGCGAACTCTTCCTCCTGCAGGTTCTCGAAGTGCGCTGTGAGAACATCATTGCTCTCAGTAAACTCGTCAGTAGTGGGGTAGAAGTGCCCCTGCCGGTGGCAAACTGCGTTACAGATGTGCTCTCCATCTCCACAGAAGTCGGCGACTTGAATGTACCGCTGCAAGAGACATGCGTGTCGCCTCACCGTTTCATTTGTGGTAGCTCGCAAACATTTCGAAAATCGGGCTGGCGTGCGATTCCACTTTGTACTAGCGAGCAAACACGCGGAACAACCGCAGGAAGGCGTGCATTTGTGTTCAGAACAAGCCGCGCTCTCACTAGCGAGTTCGTCGCCGCAAGACTGTGACGAGCCACTTCTATCTTTGGCGGAAAAAAATGGGAGTGGAAAAATTGAAGGACTTCCCCCGGTTTGTGGTACACAGTGCCTGCTCCCAAAGCCAAGAGCTAAGCTATCTGTCGTTCCTTTCCATGGAAAATGCCAAGAAGCTCGCAGCATCGGGCTCGGACCGCGAAGGAGTTTCAGTAGGATGCCAGCGTCACTTCTGAGTGCTTCGTCTGTTACGAACCGAAGAGCGTATGGATTTTCCAGCACAGCGAGCTCCACAATACTACTATCAACAAGCTCGGGCAAACAATACTTCAGCGCTAGTCCATTCGACTTCACCGCCACTTGCAGCAATTGCTTTGTTTGCAGGCGCTGCGCGCAAAATTTTAGTGCGGGAACTCCGTCCGTTGCTGCAGCTCTCGCAAGTATTTCGGCAGATGAAGCCCGCACTTCCGCAGGAACACAACGGAGACACCACGGTTTGTGCTCCACGGCTAGCTTGATCATGGAAATACTGTGTTGAAGGTCGCCTCGAAGATACTTGTAGGCCCATCCGTTTTGCCTGATTGCACACTCAGCAATGTCCTCGTACTCCAGCGAGGATCTTAGGAGTACATCTGCGAAGCGTAAAGATCGCCAATCCCTGGACACTGCAACCCGGACTAAATCCGAGTCCTTGCGTAAAACTGGGGTCGCGTAGCGAAGCGCTAGGCCATTAATGCTACATGCCAACAGAGTGAGGTCCCTGCTTGATCGAAAAAGAGACGCAGTACTTCCCATCTCTATTGCTTGCGGGTTCGAACACGGATCCCACTCTAAAGATGACCCGACTGCAAGCTTGACCAAAGCCTCGCGAAATTCGAAATCGCACGTGCCGAAGTTTGAGTCTACCCCGGGAGGATATATGTCAGTTAATTGCTCGCAGAGACACGGCAGCTCCCCTTCCTGCAATTTGTATCTGCAGCAGCAACAGACTATATGCGTCCTCTCGTCTAACTCTTCCGGGAGATCGCGGTCGGTCTGTAAGTCGTCCGCTACTTCGTGATGGGCAACTACCTGAAGGTCGTCAATAAATTGGGAACATGACTGCCACTCCGAATACCGCAAGAACTCGTTCTGCTCAGACGCACTAGTCTTCTCAAGGCGGCGACGGGCGCAGCGAAACGCTTCCTCCGCACGACTGTCGAATACAACTTGGATCTCCGTCACTCGCTGCCCGTCCTCCCTCCGCAACGGAACTGGAAAGCGCCCATCCCTCACGATGCATTTGTTCATTTCGTGTTCGTCGGGTTCCGGGGCACATTGACTTCCGGCAGGAGGGCCATTGCAGTGATCCGCTGCTAGCGCAACTGGTTCTGCCGACACGAGCGATTCGAGGCAACTTTCCCGCGATTCAGATACATCACCCTGCTCTCGGATTTGAGTCGTATACTTCCGTGCAAACTGCTCCGCGGCGGCCTGCGTTAGCTCGGTCTCCTGGAAATTTCTTGGCGCTGGGGGTCGTTCCGTGATCATGCTATTCGAACAAGCGTCTTCAAAGACCTTCTGGTCAACTAGAATGCCCTGCCCGAAGAGAATGCTATGGCGTCCGCCACGGCAAGAAATCTCTGCCACGATTTTTTTCACATCTCGGAGAAGAATACTCTCCTGGTCTTGGTCCACTGGAACGGCACACAAACGATTTCCTGCGAGATCACGGATTGACAATTCCATCTTTTTCCGGCTTTCTGGACTGCTTTGGGAATTGGGAAAATGAAGATTCGCTCTAACGGGATCGCCCATCTTACTATAATTTGTGACACTTGTGGAGATGAGCGTCAATTATATCTCCAGAACGGGAATAGGCTAGTGAGGATAAAACCTCGGTTTGAAAAAATTTCGAAGCGTCACCAATGGAAACAACAAATTCAATTTCATCTACACACTAGCTTCGCTTCTTCTTGCTCTCACTATCTTCCGAAAGATGCACATAGGCAGAAAGAGATACAATTTCCGAACAAATTTGGAAAAAAAAGCGAGCTTGAAACATGCCGAGGCGCGCTCCATGGCAGTGCTCACTATCATCATGATTAAGTAGTACAATGAATGATACATCATTAGCAAATAACTTATTCGGTTGAAAAATTGCTCCAAATGCATCGCCTGGGTTTGCATAAATGACGAAAAAAATGTTCCTTTAATTTCTAGTCCTCTTTGGTGAGCGTAATTACTGACGCTGTCCGCCCTTTTGATCTGAGCTCCGGTTTCTTTGCATCTTTTGTCATTTCTTCGCGCGAACATGAGCATTAATGTTATGCATTCGACCTAGATGTTTTCACAGCGTATAATCTGGATGAAAGGCGCACGTATCCTCGGCTTTTTTGCAGATCCATTTCGCGAGGTGTAATTTTTGCTCAGGTGAAAATGACTGGCTGGCCGCTCTGTGTTCCTTGATTTTGCCTTATGATATATCAGTGTAATTGCTGCTCCCGAACATATTTGCGAATCCTTGAGTGTAAGAGAAAACTGCGTCTCCCCAGCAATGTCTGCGTTTTTCTTTTTTTCAGGGCTGCTTTACATTTCTTGCGCTGACGAGTGAATGACTCACGAATGCATCATGCTCGTAAATCACAGACCTGTTGAAGCATTGTAGTGACGTAGCTACACTTTCATAGACATTTTCCACACCTTCATCTGTGAGAGTACACGTCCGGTGCATGGTCGAAACGTAAATGTCATCAAATGTCGATTGAAAACGCTCGAAACTTTCAAAGATGTCACCTATTGACGCGCGGACGAAACGACTTCTCATCTTTTCATTTTACATGTTTTATCATTTTCCACAAAGCGTGACTGCTTGCTCAAGGACGTCAATAGCAATGTGCCTCGAAACATCCGGAAAGGGGCAAATATCTATTTTTTGATGCCTGTTCTTCTTTTGAATGCGTGCCCAGAATGTTCATATCGATATCATACACAATCTACAGAAATAAAATAACCCACGCAGCCAAACAATCCGGAAAAGTGGCTGTATTTCTTACTATCGACATACTTGAATAAGAATCTACCGCGCAGCCAGAATGAATATATCTGAATAATTATCCAGAGGATTTTAAAACTATGGTAAACTAATCCCAGGAAGGGGAATTATGTGGATCGAAAAAATACACGGAGTACACGGCATTTTTTCGGAAGAAGGTTTTGAAGTCGATGCTGCTATATGTATTTCAATTTCTAATAAAAATGTTGCAGTGACGACAAAAATACTTTCTTAGTAAGAAGCACACTGTGGATCAATCCTCATAAAAAACACAGGCTCAACCGGGATCAAAGTTTCTATCGATAGCTCGTGGCAAACAGCAGAAGTGCCTTTCTTTCTGCCAAATCATATCGAAGACAAGACTGTCGGCATCGTCGAAAGTCGCAGCCCACTTTGTTCTCACCTGAGCGAACGGATTTTTTTCAGCAGGGGAAGCTGTCGCTCGTCTTGAGCTAAGACTTGCATGAATTCCTAGTGGCTCTGACATGCGTCCACAATGCACGATAGAAATTCAGGGCCAGGCGGCTAAATCTCCGATGCGCTGCTTTCCAACGACGGCGTCATTCAAACTAACAGGTTATTGGTGTGATGGACGCCTCCTAAACCCCACCACCAGCTGGCTTTCCTTTCGGTTTTGGCATAGGCTTCGGTTTTGGCTTCGGTCCCGGGGCGCCAAGAGGCGGATCTAAAGCCAGAGCTTTCGGATCAAAGGGTGGGAGCACTACTCGATTATGTTCGTCGGCAAATGCTTGGCGGGCAGCAAGTGTTCCTCCGTAGACGCCGCCACTCAAAGCAAAGACACTTCTTACAGTGTCGTCATTCCGCTGGACTGTAAGATGGCCCGGAGTGGGGAAATTGTTTGCGACTGCGCCTCCATGCTTTGCAGCGATTGCTGTCCTGGCAATCGGATGGACTAAAGTGACAAAGTGCTGGAGTGCAGCTTTTGCCTGGGCCGCGTTCGGCGCTGCTATGCCTGCAGCCTTTGCCTTAGCGAATGCCTTTGCGTCGTGTCGGTATCGAATATCATTTGGGAGGATAGGCAAGGCGTCCAGATCTGCAGGATTCGCACCGTAAACGTATCTTGCACCACCCCACCTTAACGTAAAATGAGCCTGCCACGCAGGCATCACATTGAAGTGCAAATCAATATTTTCTGCATCGGGTCGTGGCCAATCGTGACCTGCGGCCTTACCGTGTGCAACTACGTGATTGGCCACCGAGGTCCTCATCTCAGCGTTTGCGTTCCAGAGGTCATTGCCAGGTTCAGGCGTGCACGACGGCGCGCCGCCCTTATAAAAGTTGTGTCGGCGAATCGAACTGGCAATTGTCATGAGCCGCTGGGGGTTGTTCCGAATGTGAGCAGCCGTCTTGGCCCGCAATTGTGCGCCCCTGCCCTGATCCCCATACACTTGCGCCGCCACCGCATTGAACAAGCAAGCATTTTTCCCGGTAGGCTTTCCGGGGGAGGTGTACCCGTCCCCCACGGCTGCATTCGTCGCCACGTAGTGTCCGGGTTTGCCGTTTTCGCCCTTATAATACGTGACGTTGCACGGAGCACCAGGGAGGCCCTTGCCGATGGTGGTGAGCACATTCTGGTTCTCGTCGCGGAGCACGACGGGCTGCTGCAGCGTTTCAGTGAGCGCACCGATGTGGTGGAGGCTCGCCGGCTCCCCGCGGTCCAGGGCTCCCGCGGCATCCATCGCCGAGTCCAGGTCCTGCTGCAGCAGCATCTTCCTCACCTTGGCCTGCTCCTTTGGTGAGAACTTTGCCAGTATCGCGGTGCGTTCCGCATCACGCACCGTGGCGACAAGCGCCCGGGCCGCCGGCTTGCCGCTGAACGCCATTGCCTGATGCGTTTTTGATCGAAAGATTTGGAGTTCATTATCGAGTTTGTCGTCCCACGACTGCCACATTTTTTTACTCAACTGCCCGATGCCAAATTGAACCGCGGGCATGATCGCTCCGTTTTCGATCAAATCCTTCATGACCCCCGAAGCCCGCTGCGAAATCTCCTCGGCCGTGTCTCTGACAGTTACGACGGAAGTTTGGACCTGTGCCTGGTATCCCTGGGTTGCGTTGAAGTTAGCACCGTGACCGCGGGAACTGCCACGCGTGTCCCCAGACGACGAACTGCTGCTCGGTGCCTGCTGGTTGCTCGGCGGATCCCCTGTTGAAGACCGCACCTTCTGCAACTGCAATCTTACGTAGGTCTGCACCGTTTCGCCGTCCACTTCTCGGACCCACAGAGGGATCGCAGACCACTTCGGCCATCTTTTCTGAGTTTCAATGTTCTCCTGCAACTTGTTGGAAAGTCGCTGGTCGTACTCCTCCTGGTCCTCATCCTGTCGTCTGCCCCCGAACCAATTTATCCTGAAAGGTGAGTAATTTCAAGCAATTTGTAGTTGTCAGGACATGCTGGCTCCTAGCCTTCAATATAATTTCGATGCCGCAATTGCCATTGATCTGATTGCTGGAAGAGTCAAAAGGGAGAAGACAACCCACCGGAGCATCATCTGTATGATACGTATTTGGGCATGACTACCTGCTCTGGCGGCCCAGCCTCTCAACGAAGTAACAAGAAGCATTATAGTCCTATACATAGCGTCATAGTGGTCTTTGACGTAGTTGAAAATCTTCTTGTGCTCGGTTTGCATGGTGTTAGCAGCCCTCTGCAGCACCGGCCCAAGCTGGCGTACGATTTCAGTTATCCGCGCTGCCACCTTGCTGATCTCTAGAAGCTGAACGGCCAACTGCAACGGGCCCGGAACGTGTATGAAATAAAAAATCTTGTTTCTCTCACGCGAATGGCTTTCTCATGGGCGCCGAGCCGTATTTTCACCCGTGGTTGCAGAGACTTGTTAGAAGCTCTGAGAAGAACGATACTGGCAGGAAAAGAAAAAAAAGCTGGTGCGCTATGCCATGCTTATCCATCTCTTCTACTTGCAGAAAAACAGGAATACAAGAGCATCAAAGTGCGGCCACGACTATTACGTCTGCCCCCTTTTGCAGACAGAGAAATACTCGAAGTGAGTAGAGCAGGTTTTTATGTAAAGATACGAAGTGCCTTCGCAACGTTTTCGATGTAGGTTTTGATTCCGGTGGCCAGCTCGCGATTCCCGATGCTGTCGCCCGCCATCGTAGTCAGCTGTTGCCCCGGGTCGATCTGCGGGGAGAGAAGGGATTCGACAGCTTCGGTCAGCTTCTGGCGGTAAAAGCGGTTTCCAGCCGCGCCATCCACTTCCATCAACTCGCTCACAGCGGGCGAACTTGTAAGAGTTCTGTACACGTCCGGCTGTAAATGCTCGTTGATTATATGGGATGGATTCAGCTATTCAAAAGTAGCGGATTCAAAAATTTCTTATCCTTCATCTTGCATTTTCAAAACCTGAAACAAAATATGATCATTTTTGTCATGAATTTTCGTGGGTTTCTTTGTCTTTCCGAATCATCGCCAGAAAAGGTAGGAAATTAAATAGCTAGGTCAGTCTCAACTTGAACTAGATTATCATTTGGATTTGTCATGCCAAAAATGAAAAGATAATTGAAGTTTGCACATGATCATCAAAAATCAAACTATAAAAAGTAAGGAGCTGGAGTGCCGCCCTGTTTGTCTGGGGCCCCGCACGGGGCCCCGCGACAGCTTGGCGACGTACTTTGGGAGCGGAGCAGCACAATCTGTGGCGGAGCAGCTGCGCAATCCTTATTCTTTGCTACCAAAAAATGAAATAAGAATGACATCAATTTAGCTAGTTCAAGTTGAGACTGACCTAGATATTTCAATTGCATAAATCGCCGATCTCGGTTTCGCCGCTACCTGAATCCGCGTCGTTGCTGCCGAAATGGAAACCGTTTTTGGAAAAGGAAATGACATGCATCTTCAAGGAAAAGAAATTTTTGAATCCGCTACTTTTGAATAGCTGAATCCATCCCATAGATTATTCTTTCCACGATCGGGCCAGCGCCCTCGGCAACCATCACTGACGCTACGTGCGTGAAGGCCTCCTTCACTGCCGCTTGGACGTATCCTGTGTAAAACCGTCCCCACGCCTTGCTACTGCATAACACGTTTCCTCCCCCTGTGCCACCTGCCGCAGATCCGACCCTTGTCATGCAAATCTAGACTCCCAGTTCCACAGCAATTCGTCTCATGCAGCTTTGGGTGAGGGTCATTTTCTAGCTTTGTTTGGAAATTTACCACGATTACTACATGGCGCAACTCAAGTTTTCATGCGCGAGCTCCAACCCTCGCGGATTTGTCTAGCAGTTACTTTTATCCATCTTCAGTATGGTGGGGACGTTTTTACACAGGATAGGATGCCGGCCTTTGCTACGAGTTTCGCGCCGAGTACCAAGGCCTCCTTCGTGAACTCCAAGGCCCCTTGCAGGCCGGCGGCGGCGACTTGGGCTGCGGTTTTTAGCGCGGAGGCCCCGGCAGTGAGCAAGCTGACGCTGATCGACACCGCTTTGTTGATCCCCCATTGCGCCCAGGAAAACGATCGATTGATCACAATGTCCTTGACGGCTGTGATCATATCAGCGATGCCTTCGCATATCAGACTCGTGGCCAGGTTGCAGCCCCCGAAAATGGCCAAAACGGTGCCGCCCACTATTTGGGAGACCGCGATCGTCGTCATACCAGCAAAGTCCCACCAGTTTATCGGGGGCTTGGTGTCAAGCTGAAATACGCCAATCAGCCCCCATTCCTCGTGCAGTCGCAGTTCGTGGTCCCCATGTATCCCAATGAAACCTCCCCCCTCCTCATACTTCAACGGGAATGCGACGTGCTGCGATCGCGTGTACAAAAATCATTTCTGAAGTCTTGCGGCACGGGGTCGCAGGCCTTTTTTCGCCGGTCCTGTTTAGTGAGTCTGTCGGTCGACGTGTAGCACCTTCTTCACCTGTTACGCGTATCAACTACAGAGGTATCTGCAGTAAGCTGAAACGCGTAGACACAAGGCCGGCATTTCTCGCAAATCACAGCTGACTTTACTCAGCTTTTGCCTGACTCAGTGTATTTGTGGTTACAGATTAGCATGATCGGCATCAACACTTTCCGCATTGACGAGTATGAGACGGAGCATTATTCACCATGTTAGAGTGCATTCTGTCGCGTTATAAACATGAAAGTTTTCTCCTGTAAATGGCACTCAATCAAGTTTGGCCGGGACACAACTTTCCAGGAAAGCGCATGTTCTGAGAAGACAGAGGATAGCTGGTTCTCGTTCGGTCTCTTGTAACAAAAAAGGCTTGAAGCAAAGGATATCAATGAAAGAATATATCGCATCGCGGTTTGCAGGCGGTGCTGTCAGCACCTTGCTTTGAATGAAAAGCCACTAGCTTCCTCTTCGTTTTGATGAACGGAACTGCTTCCGATGCGCCACTCAGCTGTGCTTAGACTACTTTCGTTCTCTTGATACATGACAAGACATCACAAGATTGGGCATTTGGGTGTAGGAAAAAGCACATCTGCATTTTTCGTCTTCGTAGTTCACTGGGACCCACAAGTCTCTTGAACCCCTTGTCAGGCGACGCGATTTCCCCCAGGGACAGCTCGTGGTTGTTCCGACGGGCCCACTCAAGCAGTCCAAGCGTTCGTTTTTCATATTCGGTTTTCTTCTGACTGTCGTTCTCGGTGTCTTCGCGGTCCTTCTTCAGATCTTTCAGTTTTCCTCCGACATCTTCTTTCTGCTTTTGCAGGTTCTCACGCGTTTCCTTCTTGGTTTCCAAGTCCAAAGCCCACATCAGCTCGTCTGGCGGTACATTGCACAGGTGGGGATACTCTTGCTTCTTGTCTTCGCTCAAAGTTACGCTTTCCTGCCCGAGCCGCTTGCCAAACTCTTTTCGCTGGTCCACAGACATGTCTTCTGCGTCGCGAATTTCTTTTTCGACCTCTGGCAGCCTGTCGGTGACTTCGGCCAAAGCTTCGTCTAGCCCCGCTTGTCTCTTGTCAAAATCGGCATTGGGGTCACCCATCACGTTCCGAATTTGGGCCGCCATGCCATTATAGATACTGATATTTGTATCCCAGACAAAAGAGACCGTGTGATGAACTAGCAAGGTCGCGGAACAGAATGAAAAAAATTGACATTCACGCTAAATGACGGAGTGAACAGACATATCTTAATGCCAAGTGACGGAGTGAACAGACATAAATCAAAATGCCGAGGCCAAATTTGCAAGAGAGTGGGGGCGTCTCGCCGTTTGTGAAAAATTACATGGCCTTTTCATGCATACCGTCCTGCAACTGAGTGAAACTGAAAACTTTTCGCCGTCGCCGCAAGCAGCTTCGGACACAGGAGATCTACATTCGGGTGCAATGTTTTATCATGCAGTGCGATGTTGAGGGGCTGGTGGTATTATACAAGGACAGTTTACGGCATACACGGATTTTTTGTCGCATATTGATGATTGTATTCTTGTGCGAGCTTCTCCTTTGTGCAGTCGATGTTTTTTCCTCTGACGACCTCCATGAGCGCCACGTGCAAATCTTGAGCACATTTTTCGGTAATAATCCTGATCGCTTTCGGAAAGACCTTTTCGCACGCGGAGTCGTGCTCAGTCTCGTCCTTCCCATACCGTCCCAGGTGCGCAATTCCCCGGCTGTACCAGGCCTGCGCGCACATTCCCCCACTGCAGTTGGCTGTGCACTCTTCGTCCCGGTCGCAAGCCGCGCCGAGCAGCTCTAGTGCGCGGTCGAACTTCCTGTCCGTGATCGACTTGTTTGCTTCTGCTAACAGAAAGTAGGGATTGGGCGAGAGGGGGTACGTGTTTCTAGGGGTACGCGGGTCGTCCCGGGAGGCCAGGACTCTGGAAACGAAATCGGTTTCGAAGAACTGCAAAGCATCGTCGCCGACGTATTCGGGGGCGGCTCGTTTCTCGAGCTCTGCATTGTTGGCAGCTATCCACATTCCGAACTGCTCCTCCACGCCAAGTCGGTCCGGCGATTTCCACGTGTCGTCCTTCGGGCCCGTCTTGGGACATACCCCTAAATGGCGCTTCTTGAGCAGGTGTACAAAGAAAAAGCAGTTTGTGGATTTTCTGTCAGCTGAATAGAAAAGGAGCTTTTCGCGCGCGTCCAGCAAGCAGTCCTTACATTCATAGACGCGTTTTTCTTGCAAAAGTAACTGCTCCACGAATGCAAATCGGTGGGTAAAAATCCCGCGAATCAGTATGGATACTCATATCTTCAACATGTGCATGAGAATAGTAGCTACAGCTGCATCAGTTGGATGTATTTATTGTTGCTTCTACGTGAAACACTATAGCTAAGGACCCGCAAAATGCTTCTAATTTCATGGTCCTATCTTCGGAGACTGGTGCTCGTGCTCTTACAAATTGAGTTTGGAGGACTAACATGCCAAGTAACATAAGCTTTTTCATGGTGTACCTCAAGCTCGTCCAGAAATTGCACCCAGCGATCAAACAGTCGGTCACGCTGTAGGATGACGCTAATTTGTTTCGGTCCGTCGCGAATAGAGCGCCGCTGGCTGACATCCCGTTTGTCAGAAACGTAGATCATGCCTCCATCCGGGCCCAGCCGATCGCGTGGTAAAGGAGTGTGCGGCCCGGGCAACGCTTGCCCGTTAAGTATCAGCTGCGCTGTCCCTCTGTTTCCCGTGCGGGATGTGCGGCCAACATTTTGCTGCTGGACCCGATCGTTCTGCGGGCGGAAGGTGATAATAACGTGCAAGCCTCCGTTCTTCTCGACCTCGTCGGTGAGGTTGATATCCGTGCCGCGACCTGCGATGTTGGTTGTCACGATGATGGTGCCGGGTTCCAGTTTTCGTTTCTGGTCGCCCGACCCCACCGCCGCTGCTCGTTCGGACTGTTCCGTGTATAGCGAGACGCTCAGCGCAGCGTCGTTCGCGGAAAGTACGTCTTGAGGATTCGGCTCGTCAATCTTCTTTGTGAACTGCTTATGAAACATCTTTGCATCGCTCAAGGATTCGCAAATCACTAGGACCGCCCGACCAAGTTTTGCCTGCACCAAAGTCTGACGCAGCACGGCATCCTTCCATGCTGTTCCTTCGAAATGAAAAATCCCGCGGAGCATGTGAAACTGCTTTGACTTAAATCCTGGCACGAAGAAAAAGTCCAGCTTGTAGGTATCGTTCAGAAAGTCCCTTGTCTCTGCATCGCCAAGCGTGCCCGTTAGACCGAAGATCTTGTCGTACTTCTTGAAGTAACCTGCATTGGAAATGTAATTTGTCGTGAATCCACTCGGGGTCATCGTCAGGCCGTGCTTAAACTCCAAGAACTGAGCGAGACCGCCGGTAAACTGTGATGTGTCTGAGACGCAACCTGTATTACTCATGTCGATCAACTCGACCTTGGGTCCTTGCGTTCCCGTCTTCAGCCTGTAATGCTTATCCTGCTCCAGATGGTACATGGCATCCACCGCTGCTAGTGACCACTGAACGATTCCTGTGCGGACGATGTAATCCCGATGGTGCTTCATGTGATAAAACCGTGGTACTGGTTGGGCGTCTGGCTTGCTGGGATCGTCCCCGTCTTCATACTGACGTGAAAAGTGTGAACCCTGTAGCAAAAGAAAGTATGAGCATGCTGCCTGTTTTGAAAGGAACAGCGCGATGCGAATCTTGTTGCAACGCTAGCACTGAAATACAGCGCAGCTGCGGCATTTATTAGACGTCCCCGCATGCAATTGCTGTTCATGTTCATCTAGTTTTATACACGGCTGCTAGCTCATTTTCATGCAGTTGCTTTCTTGTCTGAGAAGTTCGCTTCCGCGTCATGACAGGTGCTTCTCAGTCGTATGAGAGATGAAAGAATTATGAACAACTTGCGAAAGAGCGGAGCATTTTCTTTTCAAGCCATTGAAACACTACTTTTCTGTCCGGTACTTCAGCTTCCTTTCTCATTTCATCGGGCAGCTTCTTGTCAGGCAGTAAGCTGTTTTCGTGATGATCAAAATCGCGCACACCCTGCCGCAACATGGCTTCGATTTTCTGGCTCAAGTAATTTGACCAATCCTTGTAGAGAGGCTTTTTGCTCGTGTCGGACGGATCTAGACCCAAATGCTCGATAGGAGTGATTTGCTTTAGCACATCAAGGTTGTCCTTTTCTTCGTGAACATCACCAGTTTCCGGCCCTGCGCCACTGGTCGAGGAGCCCCCGGTCGAAGTCGTCGGTGCCGGAGAGGAGTTTGAGCCTTGGCTTGCCGCGACTACCTTCTTCCACTCTTTCTTGAACGCAGTCCAGTCGTCTGCGGGAGGGAACTGCGGGTGAAGTTCAAAAGTGAGTGTTCCGTGCTTAGGAACGTTGTACTGGCTCTGTGCAGCGCAAAAAAAATCCGACGGATACTTGAGTATCGTGGCATGGGCATCCTCGCCCCCAAGCATCTTTTTGCAATTTGGGAATGTCAATCATTTGTTTTGTTGAGAATGCAAACATGGACAGCAAACGAAAACGTGCAAAGGCAGGAAGTTGCAAACGAGCGGGTGGAAACAGTAGCTCTTGCAAACACAACAGTTAAGTTGTCTTGTTCAGAAGCACAAAAAATAAATCATGAAAGCTTCTCGAAGTCTCGCTTCCTACCAAATTAAACTAAGATCGTGGCGCGCACAATTTGATGTCCACACAGTATCAGTCATTTTGTCACATTGCATATACGTAGGCTTTTTTTGCCGTTGAGCATTATGCCCCACGCAATTATGATGAAATTCTGTAGGTAATGCGCTCCCGGCGCAGAGCTGCCTAGCAGAGCCTGCGATCCCTTGCCGTCGACCATTAGCGAATCGCTCTCATCTATGATGGCCACCTGGTACGGACGCATTTCGGCACCTCGACCTGCGCCTTTCTGATGCTCTTCCGCAAAGCGGTAGCGAAGGTCCGCAAACTGGAACTGGGAGGCGTCTCCGTAGATAATGTGTTGTGTCCAGTTAGTATCTTCACTAATAGCAGCCGCCGAAAAACCAAATAGACTGAAAAACCCTTTCATTTCCTCGGCAGCCGGCTTTGCTAGCTCCTCAGACGCGGTAATAATGTCAACCGTCTGATTTCGGAGCGCCAGGATTGCTGCAAGAATCGCTACAATCATAGTCTTGCCCTCGCCGGTTGGTACCTGACCGAGCCGCCCAACAGTGGCCGGTCGGCTTGGCCCGGGGGCCGGACCGGCAGTCCGCGGGCCACGAGACACGCGTCGGCGTTTCCGCGCATTATTGGTCCCTGCAAGGCCATTTCCATCGCCTGCACGCTTTGTAGATGAAGCAGGCAAGGCTGGGAGAAGTCTGGCGGGATCCCCAATGCGGCCGCGTTTCACCTGGTCGGCCTGGTCGGTGGAAGAAGCCGGTCCGCGACCGCGCTTCATCGTTGCGGTCTGCATGACAGTGTCTGACGAGGACGCGTTCGCCGGTCCCACGGGCTGCTGCGCGTTGCTAGTTTCTCCTGGCGCCGCTCCCGCGCCCCCGCTTTCCATCGTTGCGTCTCCCTCCTCGTGCTGCAGGTTCAGTTTCTCAAACGCATCGAGCTGTGCTAGTATAGCGAAGAGCTGCGTGGCGCGGGGTCTTTTGCCACCATTGGTCTTCGCAAAACCCTCGCAAACTACCGCGATCACCTCGTAAATGTTTACCTGGCTGCTGTCCTCCTTGTAGCGACGCTTAACTTCCGCAGCCCAGGGGGCCCAGCCGGTGAAGCCCCGCAGTCGCTGGCCGGGGAGGACGGTTTGGTCCGCGTCAAGGACCTTCTGTTGTTGGCGTACCAGGTGCTCGGACGCGCTGATTAGCAGCGGTGCTGCAGAACTCGTGGGATTCCGGAGGGCTTGCTCTTGGATGCTATCCGCGACTTGCTGCGCCGTGAGCTCTACACCCCCAGGAAAGGCGACTTTGACGAAGCGCTCGTGCAGCTCTCGGATCCACACGTCGCTTGGTTTCTGGCGGAGAAACTGCGCGACTGTCTTGTGCTCATTGCGGACCTGCTGCAGTGCTATCGGTGTTGGTGCATCATGCCGAGAACTTTTGAAATCGTGATCAAGAACGTCCCAATCAACGGAGAACTGGTAGTCCAGAAGCAGCTGTAGCGTTCGTTGCGCTGTCAACAGCGGGGCCGCCGCGTCTTTGAATCGGTCCACGACGAGCAGCACCTCTTGGAGTGGCCAAACGCGAAGCAGCGCTGAAGCCAAATTGGTGATATCCTTCTTTGCTTCCTTGGCAATATCCTTGTTAGCATTCAGTGCCCCCCAATCGTGGAGCCGGATTTCCAGGACCTCCTCCGCCACCTGAATGCACGCCCACTTCATGCCTGTAAAGAGAGGCTTTCCTGCGAGGGCTGCTATGTCTTTGATAAAGTTTGTGCCGTGAAGCAAGGATGCGTGTCTGGAGAGAAGCTGAAAAAATTCAGCCACCTCAGTTAGCCCGTTCGGCGAGGCCACCGCTTTCGAGAAGGTTATGAAACTTTAGACAACAATTTGCCTTCCCTGGTACTTGCCGCGTTTTGCTTTTGTGCGCTTATTTCTAGAACAATCAAACAACATGTATTTTGCAGACACGATGCTTGTATTATGTTACTCATGAAGAAGAAGATCAAATCGTGCTCGATATGCTTGCCGCAAGAACATGGTAGAATCGAGATGTGAAGAGGTGACTTTTATCTTGCAAAAAAACACACACAGTACAGGACCAGATAGAGCAAAAGGGTTTCTGACCTGTTCGTAAGAACATCCTCCAAGCTAGAAGTGTTTTCGAAGGTGAAAAAGAGGTTTTCGGTGGGCGTCGTCGACACGTGAGCGTCCTTCCAATCACATATGGCACTGTGCATCCGCCCAAGCGTAGCACTGTCGGGTCGAAGCACACGCAGCTGGTCTGCGAGCCAGTTCAGCTGCAGTCCCGGCAGTGGCGAGGCCTCGTGCCAACGCCGCAAAATGAGTTTCGCGTTTGCTAAGACTCCCCGGTCTGGGGAGACGTCGATAAGCGTGAATGCCTGCGCGAGCGTGCTAAAGTCGCGGACTGCAGGAACTGTTTTTACGGTACTAGGTCCAGTCCCCGTTGCGGATTTCGATACTGCGACGTTATTTGAACTTGCAGATACCGCAGGGCTTGGTGAGGATGTCGAACTACTAGCGGTTCCACTTGAGGAGCTAGAAGAGGAAGAAGGCGTGGCTGGGGAAGGAACTGCCCCATTCTTGTGTGGTGCCGGGGCCGGGCTCGTTGACTCCACCGCTACACTCACGTTTGCCCAGTTTCCGATCAGCGCGATGATCTCCTCCAGATGGTCTACGGCACAGCGTAGGCGTCTGCTTTGTGCTGCGTGGTCCCTGCAAATGCGCTCGTAGACATGGGCAATCAGAGTTGTCCAAGCCGCGTTCATTTCCCGAAATCCGGACTTCTCCACTGCGTGCTCGGTTGCAGGAAGCTTGTTTCTCGCGAAAACGGAACCAAACACGAAGTGGAACTGATACTCCAAAGAAAGATACTGCATGTGATCCGGATCGCTGGGTGGTGATTTGGCAGCCGGCGCTGCCCCGTTGGATACGTTATTTGCCGCTTGTTGCGGCGATGCAGGAGCCGCCTCTTGCGGTAGAAACCGCTGTGACAAGTACGCATCCGGTAATGCAAGCGACAGCCTTTGTACATGATAGATGAGTGATTTCAGAGAGGTACACATCCAAGGTCGGCCACAACAGAACCTGGCATCAATCTCCCGGAGGAGAGGAGGCTTGTTTTTGCGCCGCGGCATGAAAGCAACTCTTCCCTGAAAGCAAATTAGTGGTCATCCCTATTGCAAAATATTAGATACCATGAGTGTAGTAGGCGTTCGCACGGCTCTATCGCGTGATGTTGCGCATCAAGCCTCTAATTATACATGAAGCTCCGTTGAAACATTCACAACAAGCACAAGGCGTCGCTCCCATATCGGTGGCTGTTTGTTTACGCCCCTCACAATTCGCATACTCAGCGTTCTTTGCGGAGTGTGATGCTGAAAGCTGTTTCCGTCACCTTCCCGATGTTGAAATACGTAGGGAAGTGCTGTCATCTGACCTCAGAGGAAATATCGCTGCAGGTGCTACCAGCAAGGCATGCAATATACAAATTTGCCAAATATTCTATGTAAAAGTACAAACTGCAGGGCAAAACACATAGCCGCAGAGCCTCCGGGGCTCGGACAGCGCACTCTGCTGACCGAGCGATCCGATGCGCTCGTCCGACTGCTTCAGAAAGATATAGCACATGCTTAACGGTGACGCATGCAGTTTTATCCTAATCCATGAAAGCGAGGTCCGAATTCGAGGAAGGAAACGCTAACAGTTTTCATGATCATACACAAGATACCACATCCACCACGTGCGCGTCGGACCACAGTGTGCTTGCTGACCTCCGATTTGTTCGCGCCGCTCGGCCTCCGGCAGCAGAACTGCAGAGTGGTGCACCACTTTTTCCGCACCGACTGGCAGCTCGCGCAACAGGTAGACCTGGAAAGGTTTCTTATCCTGGGAAACGGGTACCGAAGGGGAATGCTTCGCCTCGGCGACGCGCCACTTCCTCGGCACCTGGTCACCATCCGCCTCCCACACAACAAATTGGATCCCGGGCATGTCCTCTGCCAGTGCCTGCAAACTTTGTGCATCCAATGCACCGCTGGAATCCATATCGTTCAGCGTCTCTATGTTGGCGTGATGCCGGACCCGGAGACCCTGCACCGCTTGGGCCCGAAGCGTGCGTGCCGCGTGCTCGAGCTCCTCCGGGAACTGCAGTGAGGCCAACACCTCTTCTTCCGAAGTTGTCAGGTTCTCCTTTTCGTCTAGAAGTACTCGCAGACGCAAAAGCTGGTCGGCAATCGCGCGGAAACTGGCCTGGGGATCTCCTGGTGTAGCAGAATCAGCAAGACGAATTACCAGGAAGTCGCTGGCAAGACGTTGCGCACCGACATGAACCCCGTCTGTGCCAGCACTTTGGGCACTTTGCTGGGGGGGCTGATTGCAGGCCGGCGCTGCAGCTGAGCCTTTCGCTAGCAATTCCCACACAGAAGACCAGTGCGTCTTCAGAAAGTCCGTGTTTTCTTCTTCGTCCGCCGCTGGGAATTTCGTGCTGGAACCTTTCTCGGAGTTTTGCGCATCCGCTTCCTTTTTCACCCTCGCTTCGTGCTCCCGCAGAATGCTTACGTGTAACTTTCGAAGCTTGGTTTCGGCAACGAGGTCGCCGACGGCTTCGTGCTCAAAAACGGCAAACGCGTGCAGGCGTGCGTGCGGCTCAAAACGGGCTTCCGTTTCGCACACAAACTTCAACGCAGCAAAAACGGGTCCTGTGCGAAACTCCGCATAAACTGAGGGAGCCCCGCTATTGGCGGACTGCAGAATATGAAGTGCAAAGCTCGGCCAGTGCTAATCTCTGTTATGCATCAGTCCGGTGTGGTGCAATTGCTCACTACAGATCGTACTACATTATCCTGTATTAGAAGAGCCGATGGCTCTCTTGTCCTCCATGGTGCACTACACATCTATCTAGCGTTGCGAGTCTGTTTTTTTTTCTACAATTGAGCCAGAACCACATCACAAAGATTGGCTACAAGGTCCGACCTGTATTCATTTGGATAGCGTGCAAGAACGACCAGCAAACCCACGAGGCCGGAAATAAGGGTAGGGAAAAGACCAATGAGTCCCTCCACCTCCGTCGTCTTTGTCCGTGCAACTGAATTATCTGGCGGCGCGCCCCCCCCTTTGGGCGGCGCAACGTGTTCTTCTTCGGACTCTTCCATTAGGGCACTAAGCTTTGTGAAGGCGATTCGCAGACGGCTTCTGTGTCGCAGCCGGGATAGTGTGAGCTGGAAGCGCTTGAATAAGGAAGATTCACCGTTCTGCTCAGAAGCCGCTGTTTCCTCAAGAAGGCGCTTTTCATGTGCGCCGTCCAGGGATCCCGCGGAGGAGAGCAGTTGTCCAATCGCGGTGGCAGATGACTTCTCAAGCTGCAGCTTGCGTTCGCACGAGAAGCAGAGGTGCATCAGGCTCGCTGCGAAGCCGGGTAGAAACAACATGAATGACAGAAATGGGGTCATTGCATCTATCGAACCTCGCCACAAGGGGTAGTCAGCAAAGACAGTGTCGAAGAGTCGCCACAAAAGCGCCCACACTCTGTGGATACCGTGTTCGCGGTCCACCAGCGAAGGAAGAATCGCAGTTGAGATCCGTGCGCGTGTCAGTTGGAAGAAAACTGCCCCGCTGCTTGCAGTGCATTGCTCCTCTCCCTTCTCGATCTTCTCGACCTCTTGCTCCAATTCGGTAATAGCCTGGGCACTGGCCTTCCGCAGGGCTTCAGCCCGAATACGGACACTGATGTCGTATCACGATGGAGGAAACCTCCACACCTAGTGCAGTTCCCCGCGAAGCGGATAAATGGCATCTTTAATTCAGGCCCGGCGTCGCCGTAAATCCGACGAAAGGTGAAAGACACAGCAATGCATGAATGCTAATGCAAAACTTGTTCTATAACTATATCGTTACAAGTACTTTTGTTTGAAACAGTGTCATGAGCGTCGCTTATGATTTGTTTTTATTTGTCGAAATATACGAATTTGTTTGTTTAATGCCGTCGTCTTTCTGTGCCCTGAATTAGTCTGCCTCCGAAGCGAACGTGCTGGGTGGTTGCAGTATTTTGGTTCATTGCGATACAGTATCACCCGCAACGATTGCTACGTTCTCTCCCATGCGCACGCGAGTCTCCGTTGCTGCTTGTTGCGGAGTTGCAGACGCCGAGCTCGGAATCGTCTGCCGATGCAGCAGGATTTCGCAGATGGGGTTTTCCGTTCTGACAGAGCACTTCTTTACCGTCTGCACCAAAAGCGCACGGTGGTCCAAGGAAGGCCTTGAAGCAGTAGAGTCACCACTAGGGCTGACGGTGCCTTCACCACCGTCTTTCTCTGGCGCGCATTCCTCTTCTCGCTTTCGCTTCCGTGTTTCGGACAGAAAGTTAGCTCTCGCCACTGCGTGCAATGCGACGAACGAGTCAAGCGTCTGCTGTTGCGCTTCTGATGAAGCAGCTGCGCGTAACACTTCATCCGCAAGAGCGGTCAGCCACATGTCGTCCACAGCTTGTGACAGAGTTCTTGCTGGATTGCTTACAGTTACTGGTGTTCCGGCCGCAAGCGGCGCCTCTAGCTGTTTCACAGGAACGGGGAACGATGCCAACTCGTTCCACGTACTCGCGGTGGAGGTGGAGGCGCCGAGTGCGTTCTGTGCTGTTGCGGCTGCGTCCTCCTTTCCTTCCACTGCCAGAGCGAACGACATAAAAAAAGGCTTCTTCGCGTCGTCTGCACGGGGCGGAAACGTGACAGACAGCTCCTCGCCATCCGCGAAGAGCCACGGCAGGCTCGTCTCCGTTAGCTGCACAAGTTGCGCCTCACCCTGGTGCTGCTGTGTTTGCCAAATTTCAATGTCGTCCGCGAGCCGGCGGATCTCAGCGTCGGAAGTGACTACTTGGCTGGGTCCCGAACACCGGTCCTCTGGCACTCCATGGCCAGCACCGACAAAGTCAGACAGGCGCGCGCACGCCTGCCGGACGAGGCTCTGCTTGCTTTCAGCAAGTTCATGCCATGTGACGCGAGTTCGAAGCTGTACAGTTTGGAACGTCGCCAGCACTGAGTCGGAAACCCCTGGCGGGCGTCTTGTTGGCCCGTGCGCCGTCGCCATCGAGAATGTCGTGGGACGATAAAACTGCAGGTGCACCGCCGAAGTCCCACTGCTGGCGTTGTCGTCGTGCGACGACGAGAGGTTCAGCATGATTGGTGCCGTGAGCGGCGGCTCCCAGAGTGCAAAATCGACTGCGTTTACCCGCGGCGCGGACGCACTCAGCAACCTATTCATGCGGCCTTCGTTCAAGTTCAGCATCGGAAGCAGTTGTGGATGTTGCTGAATGTCCGTGCTTGCAGTAGCAAGCGCCGATCGAAAATCTTCGAGCGCGGGCGGCCGCTCTGACCCTAGACGAGCCGGCCTGAATGGGCTCTCTAAAGGGAACGGAACGTAGGTTACGTGCGGGGTCGCTTCTTCACCTGTAGAGTTTATTTCGCCGTAGTTTAGGACGATGGGCACCTGCACGTGGACGCCAGGGCCTGCCCACTGAAACACCAGCTCGTCCCCCGGCCGCAAGGCGTTCCAGCACGTACTCAATGCCGATGGAGAACAGGCTTGTAGTGGCGACTTCACTTCTTTAGGCTCGTTGTCATCCACTTGTCTTCTATTTCCGAACACTGACGTACCACGGACCAGGACTCGGTAGCCATGTTCGTCGATTGTTTCCACCGAAACCCGAAGCAGCGACGCAAGAGCGTTCTCTAGTTGAACTCGAAGCAAGGGGTGGTCTTGCACGGTCCAACCCACCCCCGCGGCCCAGGTTGCCTGCACGGCGAGGTCGAAGGGTTCAGCGTTGCCCAGCTCCAAGCTCTCGGCTGTCCATGCGTTTTGCGGAGAAACGGGAACGCGAAAATCCGTCTGAGTTGCGACTCCTCCAGATGGAGCGTATAGGAGGAAAACGCCGTCCGCTGTTGGAAATTGGCATCCCGTCGGA
Organism: Amoebophrya sp. A120; assembly: GCA_905178155.1. NCBI lineage: Eukaryota > Dinophyceae > Syndiniales > Amoebophryaceae > Amoebophrya > Amoebophrya sp. A120. The sequence continues at coordinate 13,073,978 of CAJINV010000002.1, read as the reverse complement.
CATTCGACGGAAAGTCGGTTGGAGTAGTTGTCACTCAAGTCGCCTACTTCGCCATCTTTCCGATTACAACATCTAGAGCTGTTGCATTTTTCGGGAAAACTCGGCTCGGAAGCTACAACGCGAGCATTATCAAGACGAAGCCGCAGCTTTATCGCTCGCTTGCATCTTTGCGCCGGACGGTGTATTATCGTCTATATGCGCATGATGCACTAGGCGCAGTCGATCATACCTCTCTGATTTTCTGTATACGGCAGGCCAGCTGCTGCAAGCCCACGCGCACAGTTCTGCATAAAAGGATCCGGGGGAGAATTGGGCCAGCCAATTCATCATGTATCTACTCACATTCTTTTATTGGGCATTTGGACGAGGTAGTAGTAATCTAGAACGGGCGGTCGCTCCGCGCCCGCCGGCCCGGCGACGAGGGGGTGCAAGGGGGAGCGAGGGAGAAAGGGCCTACAGGGTAACGCCTAGCGCTACAGCCTCAAACCATGCTGGCGCGACAGGCGAAAAAAAAACGGGAGCGCCCCTGGCATTCCTCCCTCGGTCAGCGGGAGCGCAAGAAGAGTGAGTAGAGAGAAGGCCGCGAGGCGCAAGGGGCGGTAGGGGGCGCACAGCGCAGCCCCTGTCCGAGCCGCCACAAACAGGTCCGGCGGAGAGCGTGTCCAGACCCTTTTCGACGGCCCGGGAGGCTACTTAGTCACAGGAAAGAGATCGAAAAGAGCGCGCCGACGGCCGAAAGACAAGAAACACGGCCAACACCAGGGAAAAATAAAGCACAGGAGCAGGCAGGGCCGCGGCGGAAAGGCAGGGGGGCCGCTGCGTGTGGCTCTTCCTAGAAACGAGACAGGCCAAAAAAAACAACAAGCAGGCCAAAGTGAAAGCCCACCAATGGCCGGGGACGAGGCAAAAAGCGCTGGAAGCGAAAGGAGAAGGAGCAGGCGGGCCGCAAAGAATAACCGAAAACACGCTCGGCAATCCAAAGCAAGGAGCGGCAATCCACAGAAACCGGAAACACGCTCGGCAATCCAAAGAGGCAAAATCAGGCAGCCCCGGCGCGGCCGAAGAGCCCCCGTGGTTCGTCGGCAGTCCGAACGCGACCAAGCGAGCCCGGCCTGCAGAGCAACAGGCGGCAGAGAAGGCGCAAACTGGCGCCAAATCGCTCGCAACAGAGGTGGAAGGGGACGGGGCGCCACAAAGCAGAGCGGCTTCAGCCTGGGGCAGCCAAACGCGAACCGCCAGGCATCTAAGCCAATGCCAAGGGCCCGGACCACGGCAGGCAGGTTCGCAGGCCACCTGGGGGCCGGGCAGCGGGCGCCTCGGCCCCAGGGGCCCTCCCAGCGAGTTTCCCAATTTGGCGGGCTTTCTCGCTAGTGTTTCTCACTAGTGTTTCCGCTTCCCCAAAATCGGGCTTTTTGTCACTAGTGGCTCCACTAGTGGGCGCCCTCACTAGTGGCCCCTGTCACTAGTACCGGTCGCGGCTTTTTGTGACGCTAAAAACACTAGCAGGATTTCTACTAGTAGCCGTTTTTCTACTAGCAGCTTTCCACTAGTAGGATTCCTACTAGTAGCTTGCACCCCCCCGCCCGCCAGAATTTTTTGAATAGTATTATAGATAATGGGCATTTGGACGAGGTAGTAGTAAGTACTGCACTCGAGGAAGCAAATAACTGCAAGGAAACTGAGAGGCGCACAGATGCAAGCGGATTCACACAGCATTTTTCATCCAGATAAAGCTCGTTGTCTGATTCGTCGCCGAGAACCGCCCGAACAGGATTGCCGGAACTATGCAGATTGTTCTCCATGACAAGCCTCGCGCAAATTTCAACCTGTTCAAGAGAGCTCAGCTCGCTGCATATGCGCTGCAGCGTTTCCGGATGCCTTGAAACGCCATCTTCGAATCTGGAATTGACATAGTTGCTCAGCAATGAAAACCAAGGAATTCTCAAAATTAAAGCTCGCGACACCCTGAGCGAATTTGCGACGTGTTGAGGAATTTCAAATTGAATTCTTTGTTTATATATCAAAAAGAACAAGGTAGAAGCTACCAGCGAGGCAGTTGCAAAACTTTACTGAGAAGTGACCTTTTTTCGCCAGGGTGTCTGCAAAAGTTCTCATTTGGTTACTGTCAGGCGCCTCTGCACGTTCACTGCTTTGCATGGCGCCACGGTACCTGAAGCTATTCGAGTCGTCGGCGCTCCTCCTTACACGCTCTGTACAGCCATCGCCTACTTTCCAATTTGGCTGAAAACGCATAGCTATCACTAGGAAAAGGTCTACATCCTGTACCTCTTCTTTCGCGAGATGCAATTACAAATTTGCGCGACGTACTATTTCTGCTATGCTCGCAGAGCCTCTTGCACATAGAAAGTGCACTGATTATGTAATTGAGCCATTTCTAGGGAAGAGAGAAATACATTGTTCAGTTGTAGACATTTTGTTTGCACTTTCGCAACATCGTAATTTGCCGCTAGTATGCGTGCCTTGGCCGCAAAGTCGGGCACCAAAGATGGGTTCTCCTCTCTGGATGAAAGCTTCGTGGCGAAATGTTCGTACGCTCCCGAAGTGATGGTAGGCGAAAGAGCTTGGCTCATCAGTTCATCGTAGGAAAGCAAGCCGCGAGTCACCAGGCGCTTGTAGGGAACGTGCACCTCGCGCTTACTACAGCCCGAACAACCACCTGCTGCATTTCCAGCAATATCCCAGATGGAAATGAGCACCTGCCCCGCCCGCTCGGCGACATCTGCCAGCGCGTGCAATAGGTCCCGCATACTGGCGAAGCCGAAGCTTCTACGTCGCTCTGCAGCTAGCCGAGAAAGTAATTCCTGGCGTGATCTTATATTTTGATGTGAGGAACCTAAACCTGTTCTGACGTCGTTCATTTTGTGAAGCATGGACGCAACATTGGCAGCCGCTTGGCGTCGCAACTCCCGCAGTTCGGACGAATCCAGATCCTCTTCGTCGCGTGGTCGGATGCTCGCAAAATAATCCTCGACCTGCTTCGGAGAATTTCGAGGGACCTCCCCTAGCGCTCTGTCTCTGCTCTTCGGATGAGATGGCGCCTCGTCCGGTTTTGCATTGATTGTGTGCACAAATTTCAGCAGGTACCTTGCAGCACTGCCGCCTTGATCCGAAGCGGAATACTGTGGCAAGTTGCGTTCCAATCCGACCTGACTCAAGTACGCGAGTTCCGGTGGTAGCGTCAAATTAGGAAGGTCTGTCCGCTCCTGTTCAGCATCGCGGCTTGTCTGCACACCCTGCGGTCGAAAGGGTATCACGGCGGCCAGCTCCCGCAGCGTCCATGCCAGGCACACATACGGAAGCTTGTCGAAAGCCGCGACGCAGCTAGGAAGAACCGCCGGAGAAGCCAGCACTGCCAACAGTTCGCTGTAAGTCAAGTATACTCTTTCCCCGTCTCTTCCTGCGATGTACTTGTGTGTAAGGGTCGTGCGGGCAGACACTTCGATGGTCTCGTGTGCTCCGTAAATGGTGTAGGGATTCTGAAAAACAGGCTCCACAGGAAGAAGCTTTGCCCTGAGCCCAGAGGCCGGCGTGACGAGACTCTCGATTGCGTGGTAGAGCATATTTCTGAAAAAATGTTTCGACTCATTGCTCGAAAGCGGGGCGAGCTCGACATTGTTGGAAAACATCGCGGCTTCGAAATGTAGTTTCTGAATCACCGTGTCCAGGCGGCATCGAAAATCCGGCGCACCACGGCCTTTTCCTTGGTAAAGCAGCTGCATGTTGCACATGTCACCCTTCTGCTTCCAATTCCATTGTGGTCCTTCGCGTTCCGCGAATGCACCACGATTTGGCCGGTCTGGCTCAAGGTACAGGCTTCGGAAGAACTATGGAGAGCAGAAGCACGTAGGTAAGTCATTCTCGATTTGTTCGCGCGCGGGCCAATTGCAAATAAGTCTCCTCTTGCAGTATCGTAAAGCTGTGCTTTTTCAACACAGCAAATCAGCAGAAAGAATAAGTGCACTACTTTTATTTGCGAAGGAGCTATTTTTACATACAGACCACCAGAATTATGGCATCAATACCCATCTTCGCATGAAGAGTCTCCGTTACGCCATGAAGCATGTGCGTCTGCATCTCGGAGATGCAGCGCGCTTTATATGTAACCCTGAGTCTGGCGTGCTGCGAGTATTCCTTTCACGATGCCGAGCAATCAATAGAATGAATCCGATGACATAGGCGGCAAATTGCTTTGGACACTTCGATAATAAATTCCGATGATATTAAATTCGGTTTTTGGCTTTGGACACTTCGATATAGAAACCTTGACCTACAACCACTGCTGTTGCGATAAGTGGTCGCTGTGCGCGTACATGGATTGCAAGATGGGCGAATCCATCAGAATCTCGTAAGAGCCCGTTGGTGTTTTTACGAAGTCGTTGCTATTCTGGCCGTACACCACGTCCAGAAAAACCTGACTCTCATAGGCACTGATGCTCAAGCCGCCATCTACTCGATGCAGCTGTTCCTTCCGGATTTGGGCAAGGAATTCACTCGTGGTCAATGCACTGAGCGGTCGATCATCATTCCCGGCGGACGACTTCAACACCGCTCGCTCTACCTTGCTAGGAAGGGCCAGATATTGCTTGCTGTGATATAGCCATAGTGCAGGAAACTGCCACTCTTTCCACTCCCTTTTCTCCCCGTCGAATCTGGCCCGGGCCACTTGGTGCAACCGATGCATCTCATCCAAGTGTTTTCGTGGCAAGTGTGAGGCTCGTTCTTCCGGCTCATTTGCATTTTTATAAGGTAGATTTTGTTTCTCCGACCGGGACCATGCGCCAATTCCGTACAGGGACTGTTTCTCTTTCGTTTCTGCGCTTTCGAAATGGATTCCGTCCTTCGACAGTTGAAAGAGGCGCCAGTTGGGAAGGGACCAGTCTTCTGCGGCTTTCTGTGCCGAAGAAAAAGCAACCAGGGGCACCGCACCTGAACAGCTTCAATCAAAGCCAGACAGTCGTAAACGGAAGGCGAGGGGACCCTCCGCACATATCATTTACGTTTGCCAAGGTGGTGATCTCGGCATAGAGACGACTTGGAATAAAAATATTCTGAATGCGAAGCATTCAGAATGCCCAAGAATCCCGCCCGCCGGAGGCCGGGGAGACTGACAAAACCATGCATATCTGCCAAGGGCTAAAGCTTTTGGTAGTGCTGTTCCGGCGGTGCAGATGGCCAGGCTTTTTTTTGCGTAAGTCATAATATTCTTCCCTGCTGTGGTCCGTAAAGAGAACGCACTGGTCGTCCTCACGAGCTCCAGAAATATTACTGTCTTGCCTCCATATAGTCGGCTCCTTGGCAAAAGCAATATTGACGCTTTTTTTGAGCTCCTCCAGAACCAGCCGTGTGTACGCTGCGGACTGCATGGTATACACGCCGGCACAAGTGGAAACAGCTGCCCTGGCCTCGCTTGCTTGCGACTGGGCGACAACAACCTTCCTTTTCTCCTCTGCACGGTTTTCGTGGGGTAAAAGGACCCGGTCAAATTCGCGAGGTGCTGCATTGAGAGAGTGCTCTCCCAGCCCACTTTTGTAAAAATGGTAGGGGCCACCGCTAGCCGCGTTTGAACTCACGAAAGGTATGAATTCTCGCGACAAGCGCCGAGAGAAACCCGTCAAGCGATCTGTGCCTTCCGAAGACAAATAGTTGTCAAAAGGCCAAGACAAATAATTGTAACGATGGTACTTAGATATTATGTTTACCTCGCGCTCCTCTTTCGGGGAGTTTTGTTCTTCCAGACGTTTCGCTCTCTGGTGCAGCAGTGATTGCTGGGTGCGGCCCGTGTCGATGATTTCTTTTTGGAGTTCTTCCGAGCTTTGCCCCCAAACTGGGTGAAACATGCTCGAGCGGCGTCCAATACGGAGCTGTAGCGCAGCCGGCTGCGTCCATTCGGGGTTAGAACGATAAACCAGGTCGCCAAAAATCGAAGCGACGGCGCGCGGACAGTGCTCAGCCTCCAGGCGGTCTCCATCCACCGGAGACGATGCTTGGTTTTGTCTGTCCTGCACAGGCTCTGTGTGGTAGTCCACACATTCCCACGAGATAACGTCGGCAGGAGTCGGAATCCACTCTCGAGAGAGATGATCACCCTTGGCAACTTCTTTTTCATCGCGGTTGGAAATGAAAAAAGATCTGGTATGTTTGTCAAAACGCAGAGGACGGCTCAGTAACGTCCACTCTTCCTTTCGTTTGCCTGAATTATGGTTTTCATAACGTGCACTTTCGGGGACAGAAAACTGCGTTCTTCGGCTCGACCGCTTGCCGACGGCTACCAGCTTGGAGGAGCGGTCCTCGTGCCGGTAAAGAGGCCTCCCATCATCCTCCGCACGGCGGGCGGCACACCAAGAGTCTCCATCAGCCCGGCGCGCCTCCCTCGAGTACTCTTCTATAATTGTTTCCTGTACTTCAACAGAATCAGGCTGAATACCATTCATGTTCGACTCGAGCAGTTCCCACCAGCCATCACACGTAAACACGAGACGAAGACCGTCTCTGCCGAACCTGGTGCTGTATGTGTCCACGGATGCGTAGGAGCGCACCGCGGTTGGTACGAAGAGCCCGTTGAGATGCACAGACGGAAAATTGTGCAGGCGAATTCCCTTCGAAGTGTCAATTTTTCGCAGAGGTACCTGAGACGCAGATCTGAACCACTGCCACGATAAGAGGACGCCGCTACGCGTGTCTGGCATTTGTGGTGGGAAAATCAAATGCTCACTGTCGAAGCCGACAAACTGCACGCGCACCTGTGCCGCGGAGACTTCCAGAACACGGCCGAGCCGTCCGGGTTTAATCGTCTCCCATTCGCCTTTTTGGACACTGAGGCTCCGAAGATCTTCTCCGATGCCGCCTCGCCATCGCCGCACTGAGTCGTCGTATAGTACACTTTCTCCCGCAGTGGCAGCTGGGTGCTTCATGATCACGAGGTCTCCAGTTTGCAATGCGACTACGGTCCTGGCTGTGCACGTATCACATGACCGCTGCTGCCACGTAGTGCACTCTAAGGACGGCCGACTTGCGAGACATTGGCACCACGGCGCTCGCGTATTGTTGTAAATGAACCGAAAATTGGAACTCCATTTTAGCAGCGCCGGTTCCTGCAAACTGAAATGTTGAAGGCATATACGCTCGCAAACGTCCATAGGAGGCATGTTCTGACTTTGCCTCACGTCGTACTCCCGTTCAGAGGGGACGGAGTAGGTGATTGATCGACTCCCTTCCGGCGAAGTTTCCTGCAAGCACGCAGGGCTGTGAGAATACGACACGCCAAATTCGTCTTGAGTCGTCAGAATCCCGGGCCCCTCCACGTTGAACGACGATACGGCTCCGCCCCTGGGTTGTTGACCGCCCGTGTTTGTACCTCTAACGAATCTACCCCACACCTGATGCGATGCCGGCGCCGCGCCTGGAGCGTTCCTTTTGGGGAAGAGCGCGGGGGACAGCGAGAGAAACCAGTGGTAGACCACAAACTTCTCCTCGTTGGAGTTCTGCTGGAACTCTTCAATCAGATCGCGACTACTCGGCGTTGTAAAGCCGGCCACGTCGTCTGCATCGTGGGAGAAGCTTGTTGTGCGGATCTCCAGCGTGCCAACACCCGACAAGTCGACAGGAACTTGGTTTCGTTTCTTTCGGAAGCAGAAGGGAGCACAGCTGCGCTTCTTGCTATCTGTCGGCGATCCGGTGTCCGACTCCCGAGCAACGACGAAAAATTCGCGATTCTCGATTTCTTGCAGGGCGTCCTCGAGCGGCTGGCTGAGTTCTGCACCTTGCGGAAACCGGCGTTTGCTAGGGTCGAACCCGCGGAAGTGGGCGTGGTCTGGCCGCAGCGGAATCCCCAGCACGTAGCTGCGAAGGACTTCCAAAAATGTCGTCCGACTCGTGTACCATTCACGCGCATAGAACAAGGAGTCCTCGCCCACAAAGACATCATTCGGAAGTCGCAGCCCGTTGACCTTGACTTCGACCGGAATAATTCGTGGCGTGGCCACTTCAAGCTGATCGTCTCCCAGCACGTAGCGCGGATGCCAAACTCCGGTCTCGTCCTGACCAGGTCCGGCCTGCTGCGAGAGGAACGGCACAAAAAAGCGGCGCCTCTCAAGCACGACCCCAGCGGCGTCTTTCCATGTCCAGGTCAGCTCATTTGCCCGCCAAAATTCGCCGAGAAGAGACGACCCCGGCGGGCCCTTTCCCCGCATCGGCAACTTCCAAAATGTTTGCGCCACGCTAACGGCATCACTGCAGGGGAAGACATCCTCGCGGTCCCGCCCGGCTGTCCGAAGGGCCACTTCGCGGATTTGCCTCTCGACCATCTGAGTTGCTTCTTTCGTCCGTTCCGAAATATATTCCATCTCCTTGGAAACAAAGACATGCCTGTCTTCTTCGGATAAGCTGGGATTCTCGTATTTCAGGCGCTCGGTCAGACGGTTCTCATCTCTCTCGTGAGGGCGGATTCCGGAATCGAAATCAAGAAACTGCGACACCATTTCGTCTCGAAGTCTGGAGGCAGCGCTAGGATCATATACGTTTCTATCCATGATGGATTGCGATGGTAGGACGCCTATTCCGATGAAAGTTGTCCCACGACATCCCGCCTACTCCCCCTGAAAAAGGAAAGTCGATTGATTCTTGGGAGCATCTTTCACATTTAATAGGAAATGGAAATGTCTTTCAGCGAAAGGAATCGATCATCTGCTGTGCACAGATCGTTCTGCCCTCAACGTGAAACCGCGCCAGCCAGTTGAGATCTTTGTAGAGCTACAAATGGACAATTTGTACGAAAGCACAGTCGGGAACCGTTCTGATTTCTTTAAACTTTCCTGCATGGGAAGGAGATACATAGTGATAGGGACAAGTTCTCCACTCCATAACGACATCGACCGCTAGGCGTCTGCGACTTTTGGCGAGCAGGACTTCGAGATCTATTTTTCGGGTGGAATCCGTGTGGAAAGGAAAAAGCCCATCCGGGTACTTGCTAAGCCCATCTTCGCGCATATGGATCCTTGCGTAACATATACTTATACAACAAGACCTTCTTTCGTATGCAAAAAGTCAGCGACACAATTTGCCGCAGTCACAGCATCTCGCCTTTTTCGGCTTTGTGAGATCCAAAGTTTATCACAAAATTGCTAGTTCTCGAATCGCAAACTTACTTTTAGAAGCTTCCAAAGTGTCGATTGCCAAAATGGGTTTTCTCATCATAATTTGGTGACAGGAGGTAATTCTGCTCATGACTGAGCCGCAAAACCGAACTGGCTGTATGGGAGGACACCTCCGCTAAACCCGCGCTTCGCGAAGCAATGCGAATCTCGAAATTGAAGGCATCCAATTGATCCAGAAGGCTATTCAATTTTTCCATGATTTGCGGCGAACTGCGCATGGCGGCATCCTCAGCGATTGCAGCTTGAATGTCTCCGCCCACATGTTCTACAAGAATTTTCGCAAGTGCTGCTCCGGTCCAGATTCCCGCCTCCAGCTTTGCCGTCACGGTATACGGCTCCCCTTCCCGGGTTCCAAGGCCAAAACGAGCACAGGAGGCCGAGCCAATTTCGATATCAATAGTCGTATGGGTCTCATCCAGCAAGTACTGCGCTACGGCTTTTGCAAAAAGTGGCAAGAATTATGAGGAAAGACCTTGAGCCCCCAGCATCAAATACATCTACTTCGTAAGTACCTTTTTTATGCTGGTACATTCAGAGCCCTTGAATATAAACGACTGTTTGATACTAGTACGACGCCAGGACACGGAAGGTTGTGGACAGTCCATGTTGGGCAAAACAGGTGTAGGCGAAGCGCAGATATACAACTGGCGCCGATGCTAAAATGTAAATGACGATAATCATGCTCACACAGGTTGCCTCACGATAACAAGACGGACTCGGAGGTTGGCATTGGTGTGGCCGGAGGCTCGTTGGCCAGATCGCTTGAAATCACAAGCGGATTCGAAGCGCTAGCATCGATTTGTCCGCGAACGTGCTGCTCTGCCTGGACGCAAGCTTCTTCAAAAACCTGTTTGAGTGAAAGTTCCTCCATTAACGTCGTTGCGTATTCGCTTTGAAGGTCGGAAAACACATCACTTGCGAGGACCTTACTTGGTGAGTAAGTCGGAGAGAATAGACCCAAGACGCGATCCGCGGCCTCAGTGTCCTCCCAGCGCGCAAAAGCTACGGCCTGAGGAAGATACACATCCGCGTTTTTCTCTGGACAGCAACCCCGGACCCGGCAATTACATTCGTTTTTCGAGTCACCATGGACAATCCTAACTGCTTGTCTCCGGCTCAACGGCAAAACGATTTCCGCCGGCAAAACCAGGAGACGCTCGTGAAATTCCGTAGTCTATAGAAATGAAAGTTGCTCCAGCCCGACAGAATTTCGCTGTTGGTTTCGTTTTCGTAATGCAGCACGACAACATGAAAGAGAATGTAGAGAACCGCAACGGGTTCGTTCGCTTCTCAATGATTAGCAATTCTTTATTTTTTTGAGTCAAAAAAAAAAAAAATGAGTCGCACACGAAACAAGGACAGATGCAGAAGTGCGCAGTTGCTCTCCATTAACCCGTGGCATTTTGCATGTCCTCACAAACGGACATTTGCATTTGCTGGTTAAGAATATTTCATTCAAATGAATACATCCCGCGAGAGCGCGCGCGAGAGGGGACTGAAAACCGCCTTCCGGCGGGCCACGCTGTAGAAGTACTACTTCGCAATAATCGTAGGGTGTCTGACAGCTAGGGAGGCACTGTCAATCCTGTGTTTAATACAATTAAATTTCCCTGCTACAAAAACAAAACAAACAGCAATGGCGGGTTGATGAGAACGAAGATTCCGATGCATATATTGAATCCTGCTTTGGCTGTTGCAGAAATGGTGCCAAAAGGATCAACACGCTGCTTCGTCGGCGTAGTCAGAGTACAGTCGTAGTACCCGATCGGGGACCTGACCGCTTTCTGGTTCCGGCACACAAAATCTTCTTCTTCAACATCAGTGGCGTGTTTTTCGTACGCCTGCAAATGCGGTGCGGTGGTCTGCATCTCGAGGTGAAAAATAGTGGTGTTGCGATCTTGACGCAATTCGCAGACATGCGGATGCTGAGCGTGAAAGTAGGACCCGGTGCGCTTGTCGTGGAAATACCAACCACTGCACCTCGATCTCGTCCACCTTTGTCGCCTTGCCGGGTCCAAGTTCTGATTGGAGTAGAGTACGGACAATTGTGCGTGTCGCGGTCGGTGTCGCTCTCCCCCCGCGAGCTCCACCAACCAGTCGGCCGCAGGCGAGACAAGCCCTTCGCCGGTCCGCGCGTTGCGCTGCAACGTCGAAACGAAAACCTCTCTCGATTGTACCAGTCTCGGAGTCAGTGTCTGCTTGCGGAAATTGGGACAGATCAGTCTGTTTCAGACAAAAACGTGCAGAGTTTACCCTCATTTTTGCGCGGCAGCTGCAAAGGTCAGATCGGTCTGTAATGCACAAGAAGGAGGATGAATGCAAAAAGGCTGCACAAACATGTCAATGCGCTGCAAAAAACTGGTCAAGAGTGACAAAGTTGGCCTGCGTTTTCCCGAGCTGGAATCATCATGATTCGAGTGAATCGATTACTTTTGAAAGATGAAATGCTTGTCCTAATGGAGATGCACCTGCAGAACCGAGCCTGATTTGAGGAAGTCGAAATATCATATTTCCATATCTCGTTGCTGCTTTCTGTGCTCATCGGCCATATCGCGTAGCAGGTCCAGGAGTTCGTCAGCAAGGCAGAGAAAAACTGCGTGGTATCCGATCACGCGCAGCCGCCCATTCGCAACGCAACGACTGACCCCGTCGTTCCAAACTTGTGTGATTTTTCTCCGTGCGTCCCGAAAAACCCCTCCGCCGGGATCCTGCTCAGCAAAGACAGCATTCGTTGAGGACATGCTCAAGGACGGACCTTCCGCTGCTGTGCTTGTTTCTGGATTCCTGGTGATCATGGCCAAGCTCCCCGCGCAGCCGCAAAATGCGACTCGCACAAAAACGCCCACTAGCGCTCGTTGCAACATTGCGCAATCGCAGGGCTGCAATCGATGAGTCAAACAAACTATTAAAGTACAATGGAACCTGGCGGTTCCCGACAAGGAAAGAGATATAGGGGGCGTGTGGGTTTGTCCAAGTCCACGCTCGATAAATAAAACACAGTCAATTATTAGGAAATAGAGAAATCCAAATCAAAAAGTTTGATGACCAGACCAATCTGTCTTGCTTTGGCGTTCGATTAGTAGATTTTACACGACGTATAAATATATAATGTTCGAATGCCACAAAAGCGGCACACATATGATGCTGGAACCGAGTGAAAATACAAGTGATATAGGAGTTGTTTTGACTCCCAAAGCAGTAACTGCGACGAGATCCTTTACCAACTGAACCTAAAGTAGGAAACTAACGATTGAATGAAAGAAAATTATCCATGTATGCTCGCCTAGACATGAGATGTCAAACGTCTCGAGTAGTGCAAAGAGACTTTTAAAGAGACTTTTGGAGCATGAAAAGTGAAAGCCTTCTTTTTGTATTTGAATAATAGCGACCGCAAATTGAAAATGAGATGAGGCCTGGAAGAGCAGTTGGTCGCTCAACTACTAGACCAGAGTCTCACGCTTCCTCAACAAATGAAGTACGTGTGCAGGTATTTGATTAAAAGAAGCCAGCAGCGTCGTGCAATTCCATAGCACTCGGAGGGCCGAAAAGTCAACCTTAGTGATGGCTCACCGTCAACTCCTTTCACTTCATAGATAGAAATCGTAAACAGGAAGCAAATAAGTGAGTTATTCGACAGGTCCAAAGTTGGGAGCTTTGTTCAGGAGCGTGGTCTTTCTTCGCAAAGAAGCCCTTTTAAAAATGTAGTGAAGTCTACAAAGCTGCCTGTCGTTTGCAACATTGAATTCGGAAACATTGCTCTTGTCGCACCAACTGGCAGCCACGTTGTCGATAGAAAGGTGATCCTCTTCCATCGGGTCTTCTGCTTAGGTTTGATCTTCAAATCTGTACAAGATCCCGTATGGCCAAACGATCCACAACTGAGGCACTTTTCCCGCATTTGCATCTGAAGAAAGGAGGATCATTGATTGCTACCGCTTCTACGTAAGTACTAGGAATGTTGCTTGATCTTCATCTTCACTTACTATGTGATAGACGGTGCCTGTGCCGCTACTGCAAGGACAACATGAAGATCGGCGGCGTCCTCATCAGAAACCAAACCCAACGACGTGACATTGGCGAAAAGCCGGATTATTTTGTTTTTTCGCAACTTGCAAGGTTCTGATGAAGCTGCATTAAGCACAATGAATTGTCCACATGCACCAGCTCGAGTGCGATATCATGGTTTTTTGCGTCAACGGAATTTCCTCGGAATGAAACAGAAAATATATGTATTAACAACTAGGAAAGATCATCTTTGGGTGCCCAATAGTCCAAACTCCAGCGCTTCCCCCTGTCGGAGCTTCGCGCTCTCAATAATGTATATTCTTTTGAAGAGGCCCAATGCAATGATGCAAACTGTTGAGAGCAATGGAGTAGATCATAAAACGAACAACAAGTAGATGGAGGCACAGATATATAATAATTCATTCATTCATTCATTCACAACAAGCTTGTATCCTTTTGAGAGTCTCATCGTTTGCTCACGCGTTTCTCGGATGTGCTTACAAATGTATCTTCTTCATCATCATCACTTCCTTTTCTTTCGTTCACACCGCTCTGGCGGCGTAGGTTCCATCACTCATCTTCTGGAACCAGACGCCACGCACTCTGTATTCTTCTCGGCCGGTGCTTTCACAAAAGTCCTCGGCTTCAATTTCGAACTGCACCGCGGTCGGATCGTCGTCGGTTTTCGTCGTTTGCCAGTATTTGCCTCCGGCACTGGGAACTCTTTCCCAGCGCCTGCCGCTGATTTCCGCGATGAAGTCCTGCATCTGCCGCTGTGCTTCCTCTCTTTGTCGCTGTATGTTCTCGTTCTGGCGTTTGGTTTTTTCCTTGCAGGCTTTCGTCTTTCCTCGGTTGTCCCCCTTCCGTTCCTTCGGCAGTGATTTCGGAATATGTCCATGGACCGTAACGCTGGCATTGGCTTCCTATGAATGTAGCTGTTATTATACATGCCATCCTATTCCTAGCGCACGAATATCTAAATTACGCAGCCAATTTTACACTTTCGTCGAAATAACTGCAAGAAGTGACATTCTCCCGTCTGGAACTGGTACCATGGTGCGCACCAGAGGTCGGAAGAAGTATTCTGAATTGTCCACCTTCTTTCTAGTTTCAGTATAAGCTTATTTGCCTCTGAGAGTACCAATGCGGGCTGCACTCTTAGGAGACGAAAAAAATAGAAATGACCGCAATGGGATATTATCCACATCAGACGTACAGGACGAACAAAAACAAACCCAACTAGAACTACAAGGAGCTGAAGATTTACAAAACAAGTATTTTCGTCGGCCGCGATGTTCCGACGGCTCTTTCCGTCTAGCAGTACTGGGCTTCCATTTGGTATCACTACGTAGTACGAGATATATTTATAATAGCTCCCAGGTGGTAGTTCTTTAATACACCACCAGAAAGTCCAACAAGAAGCAAAACGAAAGCTGCGTCGCTGCAAAGCTTGGACATGGACAGCGAGGCGGCACAGGAAAGCTTCCGCCGCAGATAAATGGGATGTCGCAGCGTTTATTTTGGGAAGCTTCTAGTGTCCGACGTTGTAATGGAAACCCCAATCATATGGGGATGGACTTCGTGCCCTAGGCGGGGAAGGCGGGGAAGGCGGGGAAGGCCACTCAGGGCTCGCCGATCTGTGCCGAGTACGCTGAGTTTCGCGGTTCCGTTCGTCCTCTTCCTGCTTGCGTCGCGCTTCTTCTTGCCTTCGCCGCTCTTCTTCTTCCCTCCTGCGCTTTTCTTCTTCGGCTCGTTTCCGGTCTCGCTCCCTCTTCTGGTTTCGCGCTTCCTGTAGTGCGGCCTTTACCTCGTTATTTTCGTCTGTTGCTTTACGGACCTTTTCTTCTGCTTCATGCTTCTCCCGCTGATCTCTACGGAGACGAGCCTCGATCTCGGCCACGCGCCGTTCCAGGCGTGCGATCTCCGCGCGGTCGTGCTGCTGCTGTCTTGCAAGCGCACGATCGTTTTCGCGCAATGCATGCTGTGCGTGGCTGTGTTCCTGACGCAGGCGCCTTAATTCCGAGTTTGCATGCTGCATCCTCCGCCTCAGGTCGCGCCGTTCGTTCTCGTCCGACTCCAGCTTGCGATGGAGAGCAGCTTCTATCTCAGCCATCCTTTGTGCAGACCATGTATCGATGACCTCATTGTCACGGGTTAGCGTCCTAATACGGGCTTGCTCCAACCCCAGCGAAATGCAGTGTAAGTGCGGTGGGATCAGAGAAAGCAAGTTTGGTGTCATGCCTAGTATCTGAGGAGAAAGTGTGCCTCACTCATGCTGAACTTGAATGCTTGTGAGCAGAAAAGTGCCACGAATGCTGACGTGACGTATTTATTGAATGCCCCTCCCATATCAATCTTTTATGCGACTTACGTTTTCAATAGAGCGATGTCCATTTTTTTTTTGCGATAATGCAACTTGTCTACTAGACGAGCCGGCATTCAACAAGTTCATTTACCACCGCCAAGCATATCGCGCATTGGTATGCAAGAGCAAGGACTCATCTGCCTGATCACAGGTGGAAATAGTGCTTCTCTGCGTCTTTTCTGACCCCATGACTGTGATACTTACATCAGATAAGCTGAAACTCATGCTCGAGCCCTATGGCGCGCTCCTTTGCGAGTGCTTTTGCGCGTGTCTCTCGCTGTTCCGAAAGGGCTAGTTCTGTCTCGCGCGCTCTTGTTAAGGGTGAAGAGAGTCCCGCCCCTAGGTTCGAGTGATCTTTGTGCGTGCAAGTCGTCACAGTTGACGTTTATGCAACTGATGTTCATTGACAAGAACGATGCCAAATATAGCCGCCTTCTTGCCGACCGTCGCCTTTGCCGGGGTTATGCTTTTTGCGGCCCCGCCGTGCCGTCGTGGATAACATTACGCCTCACGGAATGGCGGCCAATTCAAAAACCCCAAAGATTTTTGGCAAATTTTCGAAATTCCCTTAAGAAAGCCAGCCCCGACGCGGGCCCGATCCGGGCGCCACGGGGGGCGCCCAAAAACCAAAGGAAAACGGGGCCCATAGCATGCGGATTGGCTTCGCGCGCGCGGCGCGCTTTTTCTTTTTCCCGTTTTTATTTTTCGCGCCGGCGCTTTTTGCAAAGCCTCCTCCGATTAGAAACCGGCGAAAAGCAAGGCGGCCGCACCCGCGGCCGCCCAAAATTAATGCTCCGAAATCGCGGCCGCGCCATGCGGTTTCGCTGTTCTTATTTTGGGCTCGTCTTTTTGGGGCGCCTTTTTGGGCGCCCAAAGTCGCCAGAAACCAAGGCGGTGGGCGCGTCAGAAGGGCGCCCCTTTTGCCGGCTCCCTTGCGTCGTGTTCTCCAGCGGCGATCGATAGAATCCGCCGGCGATTCGTTGACGGCAAAGCCCAACAGGCTGGCGCGCTTTGATTTTTTTCAAGCGAAAAAACTCTCTTTGCACAGGCTGGAACAAAACTGCCGGGCGTTTTTGGCGGGGCATGGCAAGAAAACTGGCAGGCTAGAGCCGTTCGGTGACCTCACTACATATGAGATCATGACGCTGATAGCGGCCCCCCGTGGGTCGCTATCAACATCATTTGAATGCAGCCGACAAAAAGCATAAAAGGCATAGAGCAGAACAGCCCCCGCGCACAATGTAGCTGCTAAATCACGCAAAGCAAATTCTTGCCTTTTCTCTAGATCATTTCTGCTTGGGCTTTTAGTCACTGCGTTCCTCGTCGTGGATTTTTGCGGGTCTGCTAACACAAAGAGAAAAGACAGACTGAATTTGTCTTGTTGATCCGGGCATATGCAAGATGGTCCGCGAGGCACTCGCTGCCGTAATGTACAAAATTCAACCGCGTTTCCTCGGGGGGGACCTTTGCATTGCGGTATTTCGGTCAACACGCGATCAGTCGCCGCTTCAACCTCTTCCTCCTCTTGTTGTCGTTTTCGGTTCCGTAGCTGGCTTTCTCTTCTCCAGAGAGACACCTGCTCCTCATATCGCAGGGCTCGCTATCACCGTGAAAAGCGGACGCGTCCCTCATGCATCCTTGCACAGAAGCGGCATGTTACAAAAAAGCAGGCGTTTTTTTCCTTGATGCGGAATGCACTTTGTGTGGGCATTTCTTTGTCACGCCACAATACAGGTTCGATCATGGAGCTCGCTAACCTCAATCTAGCGTCGCACTTCATGCTGCACTGCAGCTACCTGCACGCAAGCCTGCGCATGGTCGAGTTCTGGCGTTCTCGAGGATCCGTGGATGATAGACTGTCTACAGTTGCCATGGACGGATCGGTACTTACAAGCACAACCAGCAAGAAAAACACATACTGTTATGCGGCCAATAATTTCATTACACCATGCTTAGCTTTTGTTTCAAGATCATCTTGACTGACGGGCCACATTTCGCCGGAATAGATTTTCGCGTAGCTGTTCTTCTGCTTGCAGTCTCAGGTCGGCGAGTCTTTGCTCGTACCGAGCCCGCTGGGTATTGTCCATCTGATCATCGCGAAGTTCGTCGTTTTGACTCCTGTATCACAAAGAAAATGAAAAGCCCACCACACCAGAGAAAAAATAAATTTGTCATGATGTTTTTTGTGTCTTTGATGTTCAGCATGAGAGGTAATGTTTTATCAGCACCTTTCTTGACCTTGTCACACTAGACGGGATTACGTTCTCCATCATGCACGACAGAAGCTTGCTCCTCCTGCTGCAGATCATCGCCAGAAGCTTTTTTTGTGACAGAAAAACAGCAACAGCAACACAAATTCAGCTCTCTTTCTGGTACGGATTTACTTTTCTTTCGGATATCCAGATGCGCTCGCGGCAAAGCAAACTTGCTTCATGTCGCCGGTCTGCGTCCTCTTCTCCAGTGCTTATGTGCATGTCCACTTCTCTGTCATGATTTCCTCGAAGCAGAGCAAGGCCACGGGAGGAGTCAATGATGTGCGTGCGTGGTCCCACAGAAAAGTTGTAGTATTTCATATGGATTGATTTTGATTCGAGCCGGGGCGGTCCACGGAAGGCAAGAGTAGAGAGGTCCGCAATTGTACTATTAAGCCGCACGCATAAGTCGTGTCAAGCACAAGCTCCAGTGTCGGCGTAAACCGCACCTTTTTACCCTTGCGCACAACTGTGGTTTTGCCTGCAAAGAATCAAAATCCATGGTATTCTACTCAGACTTTTCTATGTGATACGCGCGCACTTGTAGTAGCGGCAATGGATTCGTCATTATAGGAGGCACGACGCAGGGATCCCTGAGCGGAGCAAGAGGAGCGCCTATCAGACCAGCGTCCTCCCTGCAAACGCTGAGATAATTCTGTTGGTGCTGACAACGTGGCGTCTTCATTTGCGAGAACGCGCCAAAAACCTTTTCTGCTCTGGAGCTGTGTTCGTTCGACACGGAAAGCTCCCAGGACGCCGAAGGTCCTGTTAGATACCAGCTCCGACGAAAGCCAGGTCAAGAGGATCCGCATTGTATGAATCGTAGATGCATCAACAAGAAACACACAGACAGAAGATAGCAGATTTTGTTCTCAACTACCAACAGAATGATTAGGTATCCTGGTGGGCTGCGACTTTCGTGTTCGATGAGAGCCCAATGTGAGAGTAAATGAAGACGATGATGATCAAGAAAATGTTAAACTTCTCCTGCGCGCGAAGGCGATTTTCAGCAAAAGACTGGCACAGACCAGGAACATTCATTGGATGTAGAGGACTTGCGATAATTAATGGTAAAGCACCAAGCGAGATCCTGGGTAGAAAAACAAGGCTGGGGGAAGTAGGATGCTGGCGGATCAAAAAACAGATGAACAGGCTCGTGTGCTAGGATTTTTTTTTTTCACCACGTCTACAGTTGCTCCTTCTCCAACCATGCGACTGATCATGATCGTGATCAACATGCTGATATTGTCGTTGTTTGGATCATTCGCAACATCTAAAGGCGGCATGCTCGGCAACCATTGTGTAGAAGAGAGAGAGAGAGATAACCTATATAGCTGATAGCTGATAGCTGATAGCGCCACGCGGACGTGACCACCGGCGGCAGGGACGACCTGAAGGGTCTGGAGACTCCCCTTTTTTCGAGGGGGGTAAGAAAGCTAAATCCGCGCGCAAAACTTCGGCGGGCTTCGAACTACACAAAGATCCTGGCTGTGCGTGAATGCTGCAAAAGGATCAAAAAGTAGTAAGAAGTCGAAAAGTATAAAGCTCTCAAACCTCCGACGTCCTTATGTTCTCATGTTGTTCAACTCCCGACGGTGATCGCAGCACCAGGAGCCCACACGAACTGAAAGAGTAACGCGCGGCTAGCAGACCAGAGCAGGCGCGAATCGCCGGTCATCCACAAGCGGAGACCAAACAGTAAAATTTTCATATTCACCAGCAGAGCAAATAGCAAGCGCAATAGCGCAGAGGAACAAGTAAGTTGTAAGCGCAGCAAGCGCAATAGCTGGCGCAATAGCGCCAGCAGAACAAATAGCAAGCTAGACAGGACTTGTAAACAACGCACACCACACAGTAGAACGAAGGCCTTGTATCCGCTCTCCCGCTATCGTGATGCCGTTTCCACCTCGCAACGCCTTTCTGTGGTCCGTCTGATCTACCCGCGGAAGTTGCGGTGGCGTTACCTTCGTCGGAGGCTTACGTGGGTGAATCCGGGACAGTTTTGGTAGTCAGTTCGTCAAGGTCAAACCGGAAGGCGTAGGGATGGTTTACCTGTGGCCTTGTAGCACCGCCGCTGTCTCGAGCTTACCGTTCTTGGCGCGCACGTAAAAGTCAAGATTTAGGCTTAAAGCGGGCTAATGTTTGAATGAACCTGAAAAGCTGAACAAAAGACGACAGGTCCCCGCAGGTGCTCTTCCACGCAACCTGCTGGCGAACCGAACAAAGGAAAACCCCTCTTCAGACGAGCCTTCAAAGCCAAGCGGATCCCCTGCGACGGCTCGACGCGGCTATTTTAGCGCGTAAGCCATATGGGCTTAGACGTCTTGAGCTTTTTGTATACTTTCGTGGCACTTTTATCTAAGCACTTCTATCTAAGCTCGCTTTTCTAGGAAGGGTTTGGCGGGTGAGCGACAGCTGCTGTCTATGTATACTGTTCACCTCTGATGCCCTCCGCGCATTGCACTCGCGACCGAGCTCAGTAGGGACAGTTTTCGCGTTCTTCGTTCTTCTTAACTATGCACTGCAGCGTGGTGCCTATAGCTAAGTTTCAACCTCAACACGCGCCTCAACATTATCTCACTTTTCCCGATCTTCCTGTTGCTGCTCTCCTATCCCCACCTCCCACTTGGCGCACCCACGGTGCCTGACTTCCGGCTCCGGAGAGCCCAGGGGACGCACTGTGTGTGGTTCCGCTCCTCCCGCACTAACGCCCCACACTTGCCCTGCCGCCTGGGGTATCTCTTGCCACCATGGCCAGGCTGTGGGGGGGAGGGTGGGGATTTCTGCAGCGCCTCGCGGTGCTGCCCTGCGGTCTCGCTCGGTGGCAAAATTGTGCCTGAGAAGACAGGCTCTGGGGGTGGTCGGGGCTGTGGTTTTTTCGTCCGGTGATTGGCGCCGCGCTAATCAGCAGAAGGGAAGAAGCTGCGCGGTGCCTCTTTTTCTGCTGTTTCTCCTGCTGCTGTCGCCGTCGAGCTACAGATCGCCGATCCACTTCGCAATTTTTTCCAGGTCCCGTTCGTGCACTTTCGTTTGTGCTTTTTCGGGTTGCCACTCCACGACCTCCTGGAACTCCGCCGCGCTGAACTTCTCCTGCCCCGCCCGTATCGCGTTCGCTAGCCCCGTCGCTAGGATTCCCGTGTGCTGTCTCGAGGCGGCTTCGTAGTAGTTCAACACGTTCTTCACGTTTTTCGGCTCCTTTAAGAAACTTATGCGAGATTCGCACGACTTAAGTCGTGGCCAGCCTAGATGTTCTTTTCGCAATTGCACTAAATGCACATCTTCGCACTCAAACAAAACGTGGTCAGTGCTTGGGGTTACTTTTTTCTCACAGATCGGACAACTCATGTAGCTGCTTTTAGGGTTCTTTTGGTCGTGCACTGTCTTACCCATGCCTAACTGGCCCTGGTTTCCCACCCCTAGCCATACCAAAAACATGACGTTGTCTATGAAACGAGGGCGCTTTTCGTCACTTTGGTACTGCCCGAGCTGTTCGGACCTGCGTAGTAAGGCGGGGTGGGTGCTGCTGTGTCCTCTTGGGCAGCTGTAGACTATCTGACTCACGATCTTCCGCAGAAGTTTTTCGGTTATTACTTTTTCAAAGGTTTTACGTCCCTGTGACGAGTCTCCTACGTGCTTCAGGCCTCTTGTTGCCATTGCGTCTGCAAAGTCGTTAAAGTAACACCCTAGGTGCGACGGGCACCAGTTGATAATAATCTCTACCCCCGGCGCCGATGCTTGTTCAAGACGCTCCAGGGCCTTCACGATGTCGATCACCATCACGTTGGATTTGTCTCGCAGTGCTTCTATCGCCATCACCAGCCCGTTTGAATCGATGTAGAAGACGTGTCTTTTTATTGATTTTAGCACTGCTGCTGGGATTTTCTCTATTATTTCGTTAATCTGGTGCATCAGCCCGAAACACTCGCCGTCGAAGGAGTCCGGGTTGATTTCTAATTCAAAATGGATTTTCGATTCTACTCCGCAGAAGCTGGCTACTACTGGCGCGGGTCTCGGTGCTGTCGGGAGGACCTTGTGCCATGTTGCACCGCCCCCGCTTCCTCTGTCGCCTATGGCCCCTCCGTCCGTGAAAGTGACCATCGTGTCTGCTCTTGTTAGATGTCGCCTGGCCTCCTTCTCAATCAGGCGCGAGATCATTCGCCGCGCGTTGTTTTTCAGCTTGTGCTTCTTTATCTCTGCGGGGTCGCGAAGACGAAACCTGCTAGCTATTTTGCTCATGGGGAAGACTTGAATCTTGTTGCAACCATTGTGTAGAATAGTTGCGAGTATGGATCTTGTAAAAAGGACAACCAACAACGTGGCGTCCCGGCTTCCACATTACCAGGTGAATAAAAATGATCGAAGCCTTTATTTGCTCTGCAATACAGTCATCATTTCTGGTTCTTAATATACTGTGACTCTTGTTTATCTTTTACTGCGCATCCGCTTCATAAGTACCTACTCTTGCCTTCGTCTCTTGGCCGAATTTCACTTTCTGGATCTTCCAAGGGGTCTGGCGATAAAAAAAAATCAAAAAAGGAATGCCACTTTTCAACGAAGAATTGGAAATGTTTCCACTATTATCCAGGAACATGAGAAATGTATGGTTTGTTTGTTTGTGTTCATGCGACAAGGTGGAAACGCGTTTACTTACCTTTTTTCCCTTAGCGCTATTTCAATAAAAATCCGTTGTTGGGACTTTGCCCCGCTGAAAAAAGGAACTGGCACTTGCTGTGGACCTGCTTCTTGAGCGAAGAACGGAACTACAGCTACCTGGAATTACAACTACCTGATTCTATGTATTCCGAGCACATTTTTTCAAGTAATCATACAGGAGGAGACCTCTAGAGCATCGTCGCGCGTGGGCACGTTCATAATTGGGTGGGCGAGGAACATGTTTTTGTCACACTGCGAAATTTTTATATTGCCCATTGGGCATGTAGTGGCTGTCGAGCTTATGAAAATTTTCCAACTTTCGAAGTTGCCAAGAATAAATCAGTGAGCTTTTTCTTTGTCCAAAATTCAAATGAATATTTCCACACCAACAGCCAGAGATGTATATTTTCCACACACAACATAACTTTACGTATCTATGATCGAGCGTGCCCTGCTGGAGTCCAGATGAACGCATACAGATGAGTCGATACATAGTGCTGAAAAATGCCGAAGTATCCAAATCTTACACTGCAATTTTTCACGATCTGCCATACCGGAAAATATGTACTTCCTAATGAAAAGTGAAACCTTAAAGCAAGATATGGCTGCCAAGCTGAGAAGACGGTGTTTGTAAGTATTTTCTCTAGAGTGCATTCAAAAAATAAAGATTTTCGAAAAATTATCCACCACAACTAACTTCTAACACAGCAGCCGCTTCTCTCGCAGGCGACGGGTCACGTGTACTGCTGGTTGAGTCTTCTCGAATTGAAAAGTAGCTGAAAGCAGCCTAGGAAAACGGCAAACCTGTGGGGCACGACGCTCTTTGATATTCTCCACTGCCTACCCTGCTAGAGCCAAGCACAGCGACTTCGTTTGTGTCGTAGTAAAAACTGTTTCTTTCATCACAGTATCTGAGGACGTCTCCAAATTTCTTCGCGGCAGAATCATAGCTAAGTATAAAAAATTAAGACGCACTCGAACGGATTCGCAGGCGCATTGTTGCGAGAAAATTGGTGTAGATAGAACTCTCGTCCTTGTTCTGTAGTGACTCTACGACGCAGCCACTTGACTTTTCTCGTTTCGGAGACGCCTAGTGGAATCCCGAATCCGCTTATTGTCGTGTGACAGGCGAGGTAGCTCCGCACAAGTTTTTTCGCGCTCGTGCTGGAGCTTGTTTGCCTTTCTCTCCAACGCTTGCTTTTGCTGCTTTGCAGTTTGGTTCCATTCCTGCTTTGTTCTTAGCTGCTTTGCTACTTCGTTGTTCGACCTCTGAGTAGCCTCGTTCTCCTGAGCTGTTTCGCGTTCTTTCTTTTCAGTGGCGCCGCGTGCGTGTGCAAGGTCGCGCGCGGACTTCTCCGCAGCTTCCTGCGCCTCTCTGGCGCGGTTCGCGTGTTTCGCGCTCTCTTCTTCTCTGCGCGCGTGACAATTTTTCGCCATTTCCGTGTACTGGTTGCGCACCTGGGCCCTTGAGAGACTATGCTGCTCATTTTTCTTCCGCGCCGCTTCCACAACCGGGTCGCCCTCGATCGCGTCTTTGTCCTTTTCCTCGCGTTTCTGGCTCAAACGTGCCCTTGCTTCATTGTACCTTTCGCGCTTTCTCTGGAGTTGCGCGTTCCGCTCCCTGTCTCGTGCGTCAAGTGCGTTTTTCTCATCCTGTGCCTTTTGCTGAAGCGTGGCTGTGTTTTCTGCAAGGAGCGCGCGAAATTTCGCGCGGTCGAGATCGAGCTTTCTTTCGAGCTCCTCGTCGCTGGTTTTTCGCTCCTCCGCGCGTGCAAGCTGCCGATCCTGCCGGCACTTTTCGTCGTCCGGCGTCTCCAGATTCTGTGCGGCAAAGCACCGGGCTGCCATATCGTGGAAACGCGTTGATGGCTGCAGTTCAGCACGGAGGTTTTCACCACCGGTTACGTCATCTTCGACCCGACTGCTGCTGGCTGAGGCGGCGTCTTGGTCGTTCATCGCCATTCCCCCGTCGTTTTCCGATTCCTCCGCGGCACCTTCTTCCCGGTCGGAGTCGCAGCGAGGTCCCCACGTCTCATCCTCGGAGCCGTCCGCGCAGCACTCCGCTCGCTGAAGTGGCAACGAGTTGTTTCGAAGCAGCCGGCTTCTTTGGTGAGGCTGAACAGCGTGACAGAATTGCTGAAGACAGACCAACATCGCTACCAAAACCTTCTTCCGACTGCAGAGAATCGGCATTGTAGTTTTGCTTTTGAAAACAAGTTTATCAATCGATGTCAGTCTCCTTATCTGTGATAAGATGTGCACTTTTTTTGTCACCCCACCTACCACGACAAATAGCAACAGACAAAAAATATGCTGCGTCCAGTACACACGTAGACAGTCCTGCGCCTTCCGGGTTGACGTCTGGGGTAGTCGGTTGAGGAGGACAAATGAAAAACAAAAAATAATTTATCTAGTACCGTCAGAAACTCATAAAGAGCGGAGAAACATACACAAACACCTCAAGAAGACTTTTCGAGACTACACCACCTAGCGTTCTGTACCCCTATATATAAATGTCAATGTGAGAGTGAATCACGAAGATGACAGAACCAGGCAGGTGGAAAAGCGGCGGGACCTGTAACGCCATGGAGTGATTGCAACATTTTGATCATATGTTTTTTTTTTGTCATCCGAAACGCCTATACTTACAAGGCGAACATAAGTACATCACTGTGAGCAGCAGGAGACGTAGAGATCTCTCTTGTGATTCCGTCTTTGATCCACAATTCCTTATATACTATACGGCAAGAAAATCGATGGACGCGCGGCCCGATTTCTACTAGTAAAATCTCTACTAGTAAGGAAAATCCGCAAACTCTTACTTTTAAAAAACGTTACTAGTAAGTTTATCGGGACAGGCGAGCAAAAGTTCTACTAGTAAAACAGGTGCAGACTACTAGTAGAACGCATACTAGTAGAGCGCGTGTAGTAGAAAACTGGGGAGAAGCGAAAGGGCGGAGCGACCCTGCGAACGCCGAGGCCTCTGTGTGCGCCGCGGTGCTCTGAAACAAGCGCGCCCAGATCGCTTCTTACTTGTCCCGCAAAAAAGGCTCGGCGCGAGCCTGCGGCGCGCCGCTTGCGCGTGTTGTCGGCTTCCCTCGCCCCTTGCGGAGAAACTCGCAGCGGGCAGGCCGCCGCCGTGCCCTCGGGCGGAGGGCGGTGTGGGGTCTGGGGAGCGGTGCGGGACGCTTTGCAAAAGGGAAGGAGGTCCAGGAGGGGCGAATGCTGGCCCTTGGGGCAGTGGGGGCGCGGCGCGGGTTATGGCAATTGCGTGCGCGGCCCTTGGCGCTGCCAACGGAGGCGCAGGGGCAGGGGGCCAGAGTAATACTGGCTGCGCGACTGCAGCAAGGGATGGCGCTGCGCCTGGTGTTGCCTTCCTTTGCCCCGCGGGGCCGGCCCCCAGCCGGGTGCGGGTATTCCTGCCTTTCGGAAGGGCAGGCCGCCTCTTTTCTCTAACCCCGCTCGCCTGTCATGCGCATCGCGGGCGCCCACTCCCGCCGCGGTGGGTGGGCCGCTGTGCATGGCTGGCCCGTCCCTTCGCGTAAGTAGGGTCTCTTATGCCGCGGCCACTTTCCCGTGGGTGTCTAGCAAAATGCACATAGTAGCTCGCCCACCTTGGGGTGTACTCGCAAATTGCAAACCGGCCAGAAGGCTCGTCGGTCGCCACCCCTCCATCGAGGTGGGCCCGGGGGCGTCGGGCGTGAGGCTCTAGTGGTCGCCGGCGCCCAGGGACAAACCCGCTTGGGGTACGCGTATCGCCTCCTGCCCCTTCCCCGTGAGGCCTGCAGCTTTCCGAGTAGGAAATCGGGCCCATCGCTTTCTTGTCTACTCCATACCTCTCCGGCGGTCGCGGAGCGACCGCCCGCGCTACATACAACGGCAGCGGGGGCGCACACAATTTCCTGTGGTTCATAGATACTTGTTTGCTGGGCAGCGTGCGACTCCAGTCACCGAAGATCACTCAAGATGATCCAAAATACCTTGTCAAAGATTCGAACGTAGCATGATCTCATTTACATACAGGCTTCCGGCGGTGCGCAACCAGCGTCGAGACCCACTAAATGCTGTGTCAAAGTAAGTCGTACTCACCCAGAGCGAGAGAGAAGGGCACTGTAACTCCTAGATCTATTCATCGGCAGCAAGCATGATCTGAGGTGTTCGACATTATTCATTCTCGATGCTTCCTTTCCTCGAAAAATGCCTGCCACCAGAGGACGCGCTCCTGGTGTGAAGCCTGCCACACCTCGGGCATGCACCTAGCCGACGCGCCACGAAATCGACATGGGAAATCGAGCAAAGGCGAAACAATTTCGACAGTTCGTTTCGTTTCAGTTTTCTCCCTCGCATCAGAATTATCCACGTGCACAACTTGCGTTCAAATTTGTTCGTAGCTCCGTCTTGTTCTCTATGCTGTTGAAGTGAAACTATTATACAAGAATTGCGACTATGGAAGCTGCCATCCGCTGAATGGAAATCTATCATCATCAAAGTTCATCTCGTTCGTATGCCGTAAGAGGCTGGTCTGAATCAGAGTTCTTGTCCTCTATCGTGCAGCGCAAAGTCAAAGCTTGGTGGAAACAGATTGGACTTTAGTTTCGGCACAAGGCTGTCTGTGCCCGAACTGCGTCCGTTATTCGGTGCTTGCTCGTTTCTTCTTCCGTCGTCCGTGTGCCTAAGGAAATGGAGACGCCAACACCCTGGCTCGACGCGCCTCCGCCGTTTTGAGAAGGCAAGCTTTTTCAGGATTCGTGTGAGAAGCCGGCAAGCGCAGTCGCAAAAAGTTCTCCGTTGAGCTCACGAGCTCAGTTGTCTTCCAACTGGCTTCTGGCACCGAGCTTTTCCGGCTTCGTTCGAACTTGGACCATGCTCCGTTGTCGACGCTGCACCTGTTCCTAACGAGCTCTGTGCAGTGGTGGAGGGCAAACCCGAGCATGTTTTCGACTTCAAGTGGTTCACCTACAAGATGAAAAAAAGCATGCTGCACTGCTGCTGAATCGCGGACAAGCTTTGGCAACAAGAAGTATACTTCCGCGCCCCAGCTGGTGTCACGAAGAGTTACGAGTGCATACTTCTCTGCGTCTGCAGATGATGAGAAAAAGACGGACGATTCATCCTCCGTTTCCATGTACAGGAAAAAAGTCAGACAGAATGCTTGCGTTGTCCTCAGCCCGGTCAAAATCGTGTCGTGGTCTAGATTCCGGCCACGTTGAGTGACGGCGTCAACATAGAACTCACACTGCACGAAAGGGTCGCTCTGCATCTCAGAGGGAATATCAGCCAGGTGCTGGGGGTATTCGACTAGGGGCAAAAGTCCACGTGCACGGCGCAGCTTTGTCAGTGTAGCGTGCAAGACTGACGGATTATGCGCTAGCTCTGCTGGAACGTCCTTGTAGCTTGCAAGCCCGAGTTGCAAGGCAGAACGAAGGAGGACATCATCGTAGCAGGCGTCTTCCTTACTAGCCATGGCGTGCTCCCAATAGGGGGTCGGGTGAAAGTACAACTCGTTCCTTTTGACCATCCAGCCATCACACCGCACAGGCGTAAAAGGGTCGGCAAGCTTTGCAGCTTGTGATATGATTTGTTCCCGCAACAAGCAGTTATGCAAAACAAAAAAAAGAAACCTATCTAACCCCACCATTCAAAATTGTGCTTGCTTGTTTTGCTTGCGGGCATAGCGAAGCGCTCGCGCTTCTAACGTGGGCGGTCGAAGCGTTCGCACCTCACAGGCTGCGAATCATGCCTGGAATAGCCTTTTTTTAGGAACGAATCGCACACAAAGACCAGCGATCTGCATTGCAAATGAAGACCAGCGTTTCACCTGTCATTTCTTTTAGCGCAGCACGGAGGCCAAGCATTCTCTTGATTCAATTTCGCGACGCGATGTTGTGCTTCAACAAACCAAGTGCAATTCGTAGAAGAAAAGAGGGGAAAAATAGATACTGCCATGCATAATCGGGGTCTTTTTCGAGATACTTGTCGGCGTGCCAAAGGAATCCACCAGCGTTCAGCGCAACACGTACAAGGTCTTTGTCGCGCTTCATTGACGAGTCCACGAACTGAAGGACTGCGCCGTCGATCGCTAGCAACGCTGCAACGTTCGACCGATCGCGCTTGAAGTC
Organism: Amoebophrya sp. A120; assembly: GCA_905178155.1. NCBI lineage: Eukaryota > Dinophyceae > Syndiniales > Amoebophryaceae > Amoebophrya > Amoebophrya sp. A120. The sequence goes on along the minus strand of CAJINV010000002.1, from coordinate 13,045,411 downwards.
CTCACTGGCGAACTCCAGTAGACCGGGATACGCCTTCAGAGCTCGGAGGGACAGGCTTCTCTCTCCTTTTTCCGACAGCAGAACGTCCTGCACTGCTAATTTGTCGGCATTCCAGAACACATTTGCGCAGGCTTCTTCCATTAATTCCACAACGAAACTCGGGTCCTCACGGAGATGTTGCGCAGCGAAGAGCAGGGCGTCGTGATTCTGCGCGACTGCCTCCTTGACAAGCCCTCGATCGCCTCTGATGCGGGAACTCGCGTGCTCGAGGCACAGCCCATCCAAACGAACGCAAGAAAGAACAATACCGTCGTCGTCGCAGACATCCTTGTTGCAGAAGTCTCGAAGAACCAGGTCTCCGAGGTCCTCCGGAACCGAGCCAAAGGACTCTTCCTGCTGGTCCTCAAAATGTTGCGCGAGAAACTGGTTGGGCTCCGGCTCAGATTCGACATAGATGTGCCCTAGCTCGTGGCAAAGCGCATTGCATACATGTTCCCCATCTCCACAGAAATCCGGAACGTGAATATAGCGCTGCATCAGGCACGTATGGCGACGCCTTGTTTGATTGTGCTTGTAGCAACTGCTAGAGCGGCTGGTGTCGTTAAAACGGAGTTGCGACAAGAGGCAACTCGAGCAAGAGCAAGGTCGCACCTGCGTCGCGATACCGCAAGGAGATTTCGTATGAATCTGGTTGTTCCTCGTGTCGCGCACCATAGAGTCGCTCGCGCCGTCCGTAAAAAGAAGATCCTCGTGCTCTTTCAGAGAGCAGCCAACATGGACAGCACTGTAATCCGTGCTCATGCCGTAGCCGTTGCCAGGTTGGCGTTCGCAAATCTCGCTTCCAAAGCGTTCTGGCGGACACTGTTCTGGAAGAAGATGCCAATCGGTCCGCAGCATTGGACTTGGGCCACGAAAAAGTGAACGCAACAGGTCGAGGTCGTTGCGCATCGCATCGCCAGTCACAAATCTGAGCGCGTATGGATTTTGTTTTAGCGCCACTTTCACAATTGACTTGTCCAAAATCTCAGCTTCGCAATATTTCAGCGCCAGTCCGTTTGACTGTACCGCGACGGTCAGTAGCGCTTTTGTTTGGATCGCGGGGTCGCAAAACTTCAACGCGGCAACGCCATCAATCGCCGCCGCGTCCGTGATGATTTTCGAGTCAGCTCGGTATTCTAGCGGGACGTAACGTAGGCACCACGGTTTGTGCTGAACGGATAGTTGAACGAGTTCACGACTCTGCCGGAGGTCACCCCGCAGGTATTTGTATGCCCAGCCGTTTTGCTTTACTGCGCAAAGTGCTATGTCTGCATGTTCAAGCTGAGACCGAATTGCGACACTGCCAAATCGCAACGAGCGCCAGTCCGTGGCAACGGCAATCTTCACGACTTCAGGGTCCTTGCGTAGCTCGAATGTCGCGTATCGCAGCGCCAACCCATTGATTCCGCATGCCAACATGCTAAGCTCGCGACTTGCCCGAAAAAGCCGGCTGCTGCCACCCATCTCGATCACTTGCGGATTCCCCGTTTCCCAACGGACAGAACAACCGACAGCAAGTTTGACCAAAGCTTCGCGAAATTCAAAGTCACACTCGCCGAAGTCGTTGCTGGCACCCTGCGGATAAATTTCTTGTATCTTTTTCATCAGGCAGGTTCCCTCGCTCATTGCATAACGTGTTCCCCCATGTTTGCAACAGCATCCGCCAAAATGTTGAGCGTCGGCATCAGATGGAAGATCATAGTCGTCCCAAGTGTCGTCTTCGACATCGCCGTGTGCAGCCATGGCACCGGCAGGAACGTTCCACGAAAACGATTCGTCCGCGTCCCTGTGCAAAAATTCTTCTTGCTCTTGTAGATTCGTGCTCTGTAGCTGCAGGACCTCCGTCGCATGTGTAAGTGCGTCTTGCGCCCGGGCATCAAATACAACTTGGAGTTCCGCAACCCCATGCACATCATCTCCTCGTACTGGAATAGGAAAGCGTCCATCCCAGACAATGCATTCGCTCTCTGCGCGCGCCCCGATTGCCATCACGTTTTTGCTGGAAGAACCGAAGCCCGAAGACGGACACCCGCATGCACTTGCCGCACATTCCGCTGCCGAGTCATCCGGCATTTGTTGGACTCTGGACCCGGCGATCTTTCCGTCAAGCTCACCTGGCCCCTCTGCGCCAAGGAGATGTAGACCTATATCCTCGTTTGCTGGAGCTTGGATTTTTTCCGTCTTGGTGATTCCGCAACGTGAAGTGCATACTCTCTCGACGAGCGGCTTGCTGAACACGGCTCCTATGCCAAGTAAGCTCTTTATTTGACTGAGCGAAGTGAGGAGATGGGTTTTCACGTCCCGGAAAAGCAATTCATTCTGCTGTGGTGCCAAGGATATGTGGCTCAATCTATTTCCGCCAAGATCAACAATTGTCAATACCTTATGGGATTGCGGTTTGTTATTGTTTTCACCTGGACACACATCATGCGAACTACCTGAGTTTTGCTGGCATGATGAGGACGCAGGCGGCTCCACCGAAAGATTGACGATTTGGGCCATTCTTTATTCCGAGGAGCAACGAAATAAATACCAATTGCAGCTTTCTATGTGGGAGGAGTGTACACAGTGCGAAATACGGATTATCTCGTTGTCGAGGAACGTAGTTGGGATAAAGGAAGTCAAAAAGTAGATGCTCCAATTTCTTCTCACGCAATATGAATGCAGTCAGTACCTGTCGTTCTTCCATGAGGGAAAACAAAGCTCAACGATGTGCTTCACTAGCTCCCGGGAAGGACTTCGTTGTGCGAAATTGATATTCAATCTAAGAACTACTACACTCTCATTGCTCATACTGTGGTTTCTGCGAGAGCTTTCATTTCGCCATGCCGATCATGTTCCTTGATATGCCGATCATTCAACACATTTTTTCAAAGAAGATACCAACAATTTTGCCTCTCTTGGAAAAAAAGGGAATATCTTGTTGTGCACCTTGACCTTTTCTATGTCTTTGTAAGCAAGATAGATTTGTATGCAGGGGAGAAAGTCTAAATCTAAATCGCCTCTACTTACTTGTTCCTGTTGTTTCGCGGAAAACCTCAAACAACAATCGCTCAAATGCAAATCACAAATAGATACAATACTTGTTGATGTAACCGTATGCGCCGTAACTTCCTCGTTCGTTTGCTGCTGGCCCTACGGAAAAAAAAAACGCTCTTATAGAAATTATGAAAACGCCTGCCCCTGCAGAAAAAAAATGGCAATGTGTCTGTTCGACTCTAAGCCTGAAAAAAACTACCGACGAGATTGCGACATGCACGATGCAAGGAAGACGAAGGGGACCTGATCGCCTATATTCTCGCGATAAATAATATAACATGATACCGATGGACCGAAAACCTGACCGATCCAGGGAGATAAGGCGTGAACATCGCGTGAACAACTACAATGCTCTGACGCCGACACGGAATACGTTCTGTATAGTAAGAATGCGAGTTGAAAGATGTCCGATTTCGACTTGTTGGAATCAAAAATGCAATCAACGCCAAACACGTTGACAAACACAAACAACCAGCTTATTAATCATTATTTCTCGTGCGTCCACTGCTTCGAAGTTCATCAGAAACTTCGAAAAAGATCATGTCCACGAGTGTGCCCGGATGAGTTTCTCCGCTCTCAAGCGATAGAATTTCCTGTAGGAATCAGTGATGTTTTCTTTTGATTTTCGGCCCGTCTCGAGCCAGTGCCGGTTCATCATGTAGCTGTTCACGTGGTGTTCCCACAGCAGCTCCTGCGCTAGCACCGGCGTGGCTGGTTGACCCTCCGCGAGCGGATCGTGGTCCAAAATCGCGTCTATTACCGCATTATGAAATGCAAAAGCATCGTACTAGTATAAATCGCATGACAAATTTCCTCGTCAGCATGAGAAATGAAATTTGTAATGCGGATTTGCCTTGGGAACAAGATTTGTAATGCAAGATTTGCATTTATACGAGTACGATACTTTTGCACAGGATACGCATTCTCCACTTCGGCCGCGTCCACATCGAGTTTCAGGAGCGTGTACGGGGCCCGACTAGAGCTCGACGGGCCGCCACGCAGTTGCCACTTCTCTAGCCCAGCAGAGGAGTCTTGCCTTCTGCCTCCTCCCCGGTAGAGATGCTGCTGCCTTCTGGCTTGCAACAGGGAAGGGAGCCACTGATGTCTGCGCTCGGGAAACTGCGCAATCGGGTACTGGTGTAGCACAACCGAAGTGCGGCCGTTGTCCATCCGATCGCGGAGGTGCGGTGGTAGACTTGAGAGGAATTCGTCTCGAAAGAGTTCTTTCATCTTTCCCGCAAGCAACCAAGGTTTTTTGTCGGATTTCTTCCCGTTTATTTCTTTCACGCCTTCTCCGCCCCGTTGCGTTTTTATTCTGCCGATCTCGTGCGATTCTGGAAGAACAGAACGAGTCGATGAGGCGAGAGGTGCTTTTTCGCGGTCAGAATGCAACTCCGGCTCTATAATTTTCGCCGCTGCGGCATACGTGGCGTCGCTGTCACCGTAGCCGGGCTCCCAACCTTCCATTGCGTCAAATTCAAAATTTCCGCTCCGTTCCCAGGTGCTCGCCAGCGCGGCGAAAGTGCGAGAAACGTTGCCGGAGTACTGCCCAGCACCAAAGTCGAAGTACAGTTTCAAACCAGCCGATGACGAGTTTTTTCGCGGGAGCAGGACGGAATCTGCAGTAACTGGCAAGACAAAATTCGGATCCTGCACGAAAAACGCCTCGGGGAAGGAGGTGCTAGTAGAGTCCCCTTTTGTAGAAGAAATGTCAGTGTGTTTGGCAGCGGGTTCGACCATGCCGGCTGCTCCGCCTTTCTGGTAACTACCAGTCTCCGCATCTATGCCTGCTTCTGTTTCACTCCCATCTTCGAAATTTTGCAAAAGACTTTCGCAACCTGCCAATGGATGCCGCAAGTGGCCGATCAGTGGCTCGATGGGCTCTTTTCGGACAAAAGTGTACGAACCGACGGGCTGGCTCGAACCCGCCTTGCCCCAGCTCTGGCACGTGTACTCGAAGTGCGAAAAGACGGCGTTGTCATAGTGCATGTGATGGACGGTGCGGCGAGCCGCAGGACGTTGTCGTCGTGCCAGATGTGTTTTCAATTCTCGAGGAAGATTCCGTCGAAACCGAAACCTGAAGGGATTGAAGTAGTAGCCGGGTCGTCGGACGACTTCTTGGCCTTTTTTATCACTTCTACCCGTCGCAGCAGATGCGACTACAGAATCCGTAGCCGTGGTGCCTCGATTGATCTTCTTCTCCTCAGCAGGCGCTCCTTCGATAAAGCACCAACCGTCGACTAATGTGCTGCTTTTGATCGTCTTGGTCTTTATCCCGCCAGGATAAACCGAAAGACCTGTGATGGCATTGTGTGTATAATTAAGTTCTGCATTGTCAACAGGCTCGGATGCTGCGGCTTCCCCATTTTCCTCCACATTCTCGTGGTAGAACACAACTTTCTTTGCGGCATTCACCACAACTGCGGCGGAATCTGTAGCCAGGATCTGCTGGTTCTCACGCGAAAGGGATGACACTGCAGTTGCCTCAACATGCTCGTCTTCGCTCGTCGTGAAAAAAGTGTCCTCACGGTGCCGCTCATACTCGCAGCCCGTCATCACAAGAAAATGCGCAAGCTCATGCCGGTGCTCGGGTGCAAGGACGGCATCGCAAATTCCATGAATTCTTTCCAGCTCTGCGATTTCTCGCAGCCACTTTTGCTCCCATGCAGAACTCGTATACTTTGCGTTGTGGAGGAAAAAAGTTAAACTTTCCTTCGCTGCTCCCGAGACTGGCGCGTTGGTGCTGAAACCTGCAGTGCCCCTTTTCGTGTTTTCATCCTTCATCCGATGTCGCGAAAATAGACTCGCAGAAACACGCAACTCGTGCTGCGGAATCCGCTGCCGGTAGAAGTCCGGTTGTGCGAGATCGGAATGCATGCGCGCGGTTTGTTGTTGTTCTATCGATTTCCGACTGGCTTCCTTGCTATGCGAGAGCGCCTCGCGAACTCGTTTTAGGCGATCTCGGCCTGTCTGATGTCCGTAGTGCCACCGCACTCGCTCGGGGTGGTTCTCGCTCGGGCATAGGTCTGCAACTACGCCAGATTCTGGATCATGCGGCAATTTTAGCGCTGCTGCAGTGCCACTTGTCGCGCTTCGAGGAAGCTGCTTCATGTGCCGCATCGCTTGCGTTCGACGGCAAAAGTCCGAGCTCCGTGAACTACACTGACTTTTTGTGAAAATATCCTTGATTCCATATCACATCGCGCGCACAACAGTTCCGATCGATTGAGATCTATGCTGCATGAAAAAAAAAATCCAAAAACAATGACACAAACTGAATATGTTGGAAACCGCATGAGCACAGCCTGTTTCTGACAAAAATCACGCGCAAACCATCGCTCGTCCACGGAACCCGTCCTCTCTACAGCAGTTTCATAATGCAAAGTCCAGGATGAAGACTCGCCGGGTATTGCGGATTTTTCGCGGAAACACGTGCATGTGCGCACCGTGCAGCATGTTGGTGTCGAAAATGAATCCTCCGTACTTTTTTCCCGTCATCAGCACAGTGTCTTCCTTTCCCAAAGCAGCTTCCACTTCGCCGTCCGCAAGGTTTTTCAGATAACCCGCGTTGCCGAAAGTGTGAGTCGCGGGAAACCAGTCCAGCCGGTGTGATCCCCGCAACAGCTTCGTCGGCCGACTGGTGAGCGGGACATCCTCCAGGTAGATGAAGGCCTTCAGCCGGCGGCCGCACCCGTCGTGGTGCCAGACCCCGTTGTTGTAGTCGGAGGGCTCCCAATCCTCTTTCAGCTCGTGGTACTGGATTCCGTGGTAGGAAACATCCACATCGCCGAGATACCCGTGCACCAGCTTGCGCAGCAGGGACGTGGGCTGCGCCAACAACTGGTTTACCAGGTAGCGGCGCGGCAGGATGCCGGAAATGTGCCGGGCCGTGGCGTTCGAGCTAGAAGAAGCGGCGGACGAACTTGGTGTTTTCCTTCGCACACCTGCAGTGTCCTGCCCGTGCGAAGACCTGTCTACCCGATCGTCCCTGCATTGTTTTCGAGTTTTCTTTTCGGCTTGACGTTCTTAGAATAGGAAATTGAGAAACTTTGCTCGACTCGTCCACTATCATTGCTGACATTGCCATGCTAACAACGAGCCGGAAATAAATATCTGGCGCTGACAAGGCGGTGGAGTAATCCACATAAGACCACGTTTGAATCCTGCTACTTGATAAAATTTTCTGACAGCAAAGCGATTCCTTTATACACCGGTAAGGGGCCGCAGTTTCAGCCGTGGCACTGCTCAGGTCACCCGATCGCCCGGAAGAGTCCGCGCGTCCTGGGGGTGGCTCTGCCAACAAAGAAATTGCGTCTACTCCGTCCGGCCACGGCAGGGAGTCCCAGTGCTCGATTTGTAGGAAGCCCTCCCGGCGAAACTGGCGAATCATGGACTGCTCCGTTGGGGATACACTGGCCCAGAAACCGCTGTCGTGCGCAAAGCCCGGAAACCAGGCGAGCTGGTCAACTGCGAAGGTGAAACGGTTGATGCGACTCCGAAAGAAAAGATCCTGCACGTGCCGGAACAGGGCTTGTGCCTGCAGGAAGAGCGAAGTGGAATTTGCGCTACTGTAGCTGCTGGCTACAAGATCGGGCCGCGACTTTGACTCGGCTGGAAGGCGGCTGGAGGCTGAGTTTTGCTCCACTTCTTGGTCCTGCAGGTTGCTTCCGACGTCGAAAATTCTTGTTTCGTCCGGTTCCGGTTCGTCAAGACAGGAAGATGATAACAACGCTACGTCCACCTCTGCCAAGGCCGACGCTGCGGGTCTACTAGTAGCGCTCCTGCAACTAGCTCTCCACCCGGAGAACAAGTCCATGCCAAGTCGTCCACGCCGCACGATGCCCAATTTCTGCAGAGTGCGCTTCTGTGCGTAGTCGGGTCCGAGTTTGCGAAGAACCTTCTGGTTGAGCAAGTGCTGCTCCCGTGAAGCGTGCTTTCTCGCACCTTTCGATGCGAACGCCGGGTTGTAAAAGTCGTCGTTTCCAGCACGAGAAAGCTCCAGCTGCACGCCGCCACGGTTTCCGCTCGTTAGCGTGGCCAGAACGAGAGAAACAACCACGAGGCCTTTCGAAATGCGCAGAGTCGCGTGCATTTTCTTGCAGTATGTGTATGTCTCCGCTGACCGCCGTGCAGAGCGTTCCAAAAGCGGGAAGTAGCTTCGCGTGCTTTCCCTGCCGAACGAAATTCCGTAGCGCGAAGAGTCGCCTCCTGCACCCTCGGAAAAGAAATGACTTTACTTGGGGATTGCGACAAAACTGTCTGCGTCTCCACATGCCGCAAGAGAACTCAGCTCTGATCTTGCAGTCCCCGCGAACAGGTTTTAATATCAACAAAATGTGATAAATTATCGATCTTCATCACTTTGTCTATCTTTGTATTGTTTGCTGGAACGAACACCATTAGGAGCTGCGGGCTCCTCAAAGATCCTAAGTACTTGTGTCTGACGAGGACTTTCTTGCGGTTGGCTGGCAAAGGCCTAGCGACGTACTTCGAATAGAATTTGGAATGAGTTCGTCCTGTGCTACCGCAACTACGACATTGCTCGGTGTATTGCGAGGCACGACAAAAAGGGTAGCTGCTGCAAGATGCAATTAGACACTTGTTCTTTCCACCACGAGACAATTTTGATTGTACGTGTAGGAGAATGGGAGATGCTACATAAGGTTTTCTCTACTTCTATCTAGACAATTGCTTCGCAATCCGATCCAAGGAAGGAAAACTCGAAGCGACTGAGTCCCCGACAACCGCGTGCAGCGCGTCGGAGGATTTTCGGAACCTTTTCATGCATCTTTCGATCGAAGGTTTCCTTTCCCATTAGTCCCTCCGCTTCCAGGACGACGGCGGCACTTCTGCCATGTGTGTTCTTCCCTCATCTGCCCTGCGGCTTCGCATCCCGTGCCTGTCAGCATCTCTGTCTTTGCGCCAATCGTGGTCATCGTCAGCATGCGTTTCGAATTTGTATTGGTGCATCGACCTGTATCAGTATATGTTTTTTTTTTACTTAGAGCGTAGAAGGATAGTATCCATGAAATCTGCGTTGGTTTTAGACTGATCACGAACCCGCACCAGTGTCTCTTCCACATTTACATTTTGCATTCTAGTCGTGACGAATGCATAACAAAAGTCTTCATCAATGTGGTCGCGATAGTAGAGAAAGTACTACCTCGCCTCGATTTCCCACAGAAGCACAATAAAATATTACGTGTTCATCATCCTTCCACTTTCGCTGCTGTCGTCGCTTTTTTTCCTCCGACCGCGGTTCTGTACAATTCTCCGCATATTATACTGCTGCTCGTGGTTGCCGGAGACTGCACGGCCCTCCGTCTTTTTCCTCCTTCCGAGGTCGTTTCTTTTCGCTCTTCTATCAGAGAGTTTGCGGGCCTTCGACGGAGACCGGGAAGTGCGTTCTGGAGACCTGCGTGTCAGTTACAGTATGGCAAATCTCCAGGCGGGCAACTTATGTATGCTATTTTTAGTTGTTTTTACTCATACCTATTCGCACATTCTTCGGCGTGAGGTGGAGCAAGACGCTGCCCGACTAGAAAACGTAAGTACTGCGTTGACGAATTATCGTCGTCGGAGCTACTCGAGTCGGCCGAGGAAGAAGAGGAGGAGGAGCTGCTGGACTCGGAGCCTGCTGATCCCAGCGAGCCGCCAAACGGCCTCGGGGGCAGTCCAGATGAGCAAACGGAAGCTGAGGCTGAACTCTCTTCGTCGGAGCTGTTTTTCATTTTTGAGAAACAAATGATTTTCCACGATCATTGTCTTCGCAGATGCACCCTGGCATCGTGTTTGGACTGCAAGGCAGATCAGCAGCAGAAGGACGTGCTTCGACACAGGGACTACCTGCTGCTCTCGTGGGCTGTTTTTTTTGCGGCGAAAGCTTGACCCCCTTGCGGGTGGTGTTCTCCCTTATTCATCTCGGGATTTGCCTTGCGGTCGTTACTTGTGGCTGGCTCGTTTGGTGATTGGAGGCTAGACGTCGTGGCAGCTCCCTGATACCTGCAAGAGGGGGGACAAATCTCCGACGCACGACCCTGGCGGTTCGCATCCTGCTGAGCCGGCTCCTCACTTGCCACTGCTGTAGCAGAAGGCGAGGCGTTCTGTCCCGTAGAGTTTCGGGCTCCTGCTCGGCCACCAACAGCCCCCGTCGACGCTCCCCAACACTGCAGGCCCCGCGTAAGCCGTGGGTCCAGGCCCGGTTTCTTTGGTTCCGTGCGGACCCGAGGGTGCTCCTTGTCCCACTGCTCGGTGATCTGGTAGCACTGATGCCAGGCGAAGTTTGAAGTTGCCAACGCTGCGCGCAGTTCGCGGTTGCTCTTGTTCCGGAAAAACCCGGCCCACTCTGCCACTACCCATTCGGGAATCGATTCCTTCCATTTCTTGGCGTTTTTCGTCGGCGCTGCACTTGGCTGCCACAAATGCGACCACGATTGTTCATCGACCTCGCAGTTATCAGAATGATCGTCAGTCTTCTTGGAGGACGCACCCAATGCCACTGGAGCTTCACCCGAAGCGCGCGCTTCTTGCAAATCGATGCGATTTTGCTCCGCAGTCGAATTTGCGGGACAAGTGCGGGGAGCTTCAGATACTTCGTAGCTCCTCGGCTTGCTGTAGTAGCTGCTCCAAGTTTTATCATCTGCTTCGGCCGAAGAAAACCTGTCTTCCTGCGCCGGCGGGATCGCGCTGCCGCCCACGGAGACCGGCTGTTCTGGCGGGCTCTGTTCTATAATTCCCTGACTTCTCGAAGCTGCATGGTTTTTTCTGCTGTCCGCGTTGCGAAGCACTTGCGCCAAGGTGTCGGCAGTTACAAGCTGCGAAAATTTATCGATGTCAAGACCAGTGCAGGCGAGGAAGGTCATAAAGTGCCGTCCGATGACCTCACGAATAGTCTCGTCGAGCGCCGGGTCGCCTTCGGCAACGCAGTACCATTATCACATAGGAAAAAGCAAGCGTGTCACAAGAATAGCACGCAATATGCAAAGGTCAACATGCCTGATACTAAAACGGCAGGAGATCCTCTACACACTATATAGCACTTGTGTCGTGCTGGTCGACCTTGTTTTTCTCGAGGGCCTTCATGTGGATACTATTACTTTTGCATGTACAAACAGGCTGTGGCTGTTGCTTTCTCTTTTTGCCACAGGATAAGAGCATGTGAAAAACGCGGCGAGCGAAGGATCCCCTCTCCGCCGCGTTGCTTAAAACCATCCGAAATTCGATCGGACTGGTAGCCGCCGAGGGCTTGGTGGGCAGTTGAAACAACCAGATTGACGGGTAGGCCACGTCCGCTGCACGAGATTGTTGATTCCTGTGAGAGAGAAAATTGATCAGTGCAACAAGAACAAAACCGAGCGAGTTCGTTTCACAGAGCAAACTTCTATCTGATCAAATATTTTGCGCCAAGAAGTTGGGTAGGTCTCACTCCTAATTCCGGAAGAGACCTTCAGCAAGCAGTGCCTGCTGGGTTTAAGCAAGTAACCAATAAATACTTGCATGCTCATCTTATGTGGTGTTCAGAGAGCAAAAACGACCTCAATTACCCTGAAGAGGAGGAAGACAATTTCCACTGGTCGCTGCCACCAAGCTCGTCACAGAGCTCACACAGGGTTTGAAACCCACCATTTGGTCCACCAGCGTCAGGTCGCAACACCCCGCTGCAATTGTTCGGAGGCTCGAACTGCGACATATGATATAGAAAGCTTCACCGCTGGAGGTGGAAAATTTCAAAACAAATCAAGAGAACGAACTCATTGGTTGAATACGGCAACTTGTCGTGAAAAAATACTGAGGTTGTGGTGCACTATTATGCGGTAGCCTTCGTCCATATGACATTTTCTACTGCTCTGGGGCAAGAAAATCACCTAACGACTTGGTCTGTTCGCGCTCAATCATGTTCGTGCCCGCATAAATGTCAAACAACGGATGAACTTGGATCTTGGCTATCTGCGATCACTTTTTTCTGCATCGAGCAGCAGCAGCGTGAATTCTTCGCTATTTGAAACAGGATCACGAAATCAATCAGCGATCCGTCTCTGAAAACCACCAGGCTGCGACACTTTTCTTTGTTCCACGATCAGCTGCTGACGAAGATAAAACAGAAACCGTCCCTTGAACAACCGATGACCGCAAGACAATTTCACAAAGTTTTAAAGTGTTTTCATTAACGAAAAAATGTTTATGTTATATTGATTCATCTTAACGCCGGCATCAATGATAATCACGGCGGCAAACTGCGCAAAATATATTATTTTTTGTCAAAAAATACGATTTTGCGTGCGCTTGTACCAGCCGCAAATTTTTTCAACTTGTGGAATCGAGTATACCATGCGGATTAGGAGCCAAGCGCCACGGTATAATTGATGATTTTTTACAACACAAAAAAAAAATAAATACAGAAACTTTTACAGAGCTACCTACTTTTGAAATTCGTATGGCAACAGCCGCGTGAGGCATAATAAATGCAGAAAAAAATATGGCGTTGTAGTACCAGTGACTTATTTTCGCTCAGTGTGGACATGGTTGAGCGACGGTCTGGGACGCAGATTATCTACCTGCCGATGTCACGCGAAGAATCGGGACGGCGGGTGACGTGCCTTGCTTCCGAAAGGTTAAAAACAAAACGAACGCGGCCGGTGCCTTTTCACATCATTCAGGCTTTGAGTCAATTTCACTGGCATATGAGCACTCTTGGAAAGCCGCGATCTCCTGCAATCGATCCATCTCAAGTGAGAGGGAACAGGAAACATCTAATTTACATTCAGTTTTCATCTATTGGGCTACTCCTTTCTGACAATCCACCTCGAGCGAACTGCTACTATTTTTGGTGGTGCCTTCAACAATTTCGGACAACAGTGTATCTGGCTAGTAAGAGCAAGTGACACAAAGAGACGAACATTCTTTGTGGATCTCGAGCGAGAACTGTACAATCAAATCATCGAAGGAACTACCGGGCTTGATGACGGAAAACAGAAAAAAGGCGACTTCAGTAGCGCGCACAGACATGGAAGCGGGGACTTCCTTCTTTATTTTCTCTTGTCTGTTCTAGTGGCAGTGTCCCCTCCTCCCGTCTCACCCGGTCCCCCGGCTTGTGCATTCTTCTTGTCCCATAGTTAGTCGTGCGGGACAAGGAACCTTTTCCGTCGCTTCGGGTTGTCTCGTGTCGTTTTTGCCTGTCGTGCCCAAGATGGGACACCAAGGGACCCCCTTCCAGCAAAATTAATATACCTTTAACTCACAATTAAAATTATAACTCTGAACTCCCAAGATACTAAACTTGGGTGGCATCGGTAGGAGAGTTTCTGTTCCTCAGCGTGTGGGATAAGACCAATCCAGCACGGTAGCCTGTCGTAGAACAACAATTCTACCGAAGCTGGTGGAGCTGCAGTCGTCACAAGTGACGGATGCTAATGCTTCAGCGACATGAATTTGGATTGCCGCAGGTATTCACAACATTGAGCTCGAAGTACTCCTCCTGAAACAACATCTTAGAAGGATTGTGCACTGCGGCACTCCGCAGTTTTCGTGCAAACGTATCTGTTTTCGACTCACAACAGGCATCAGTGAACCCGCGAGTACTAGCGTTGGTCATTTCTTTGTCCTCGATCCTCTTCTTGGAAACAAATTATACAAAAAGTTGAAGCTCAAGCTCTTGCTCAAATAAAGATGTAATGGCAAGCTCTATAGGTATATCAATGAACGCGACAGAAGCTTCATAACACTGATCACTCATTGACGCAAAACTGGTTCATTCATTGGACCAAAATTCGTGAAAGTGCTCCTTAGATTCATTTTTAGCTCTGAGTCTGAGTTGAAACCGTAACCGAGTGTGAGAGAACCAGAACTCCAGTAAATAAAAGAAGAAATCATCAATACCAATTATCAGGTTTAAACAAATCTCACATCTCATACGAGATATCTATATCGTAAGTAGGGGCGAAGTCTCACCATCAGCTGTGGGTCCGGTGAAAGTGGCCGCTTTGAAAACCGCAATCACAGCTCCAATCGTCATCAACCCTACAATTATCAGCTCTGCCACAAACAGTGCGTTCATGCAGGTGAAGAGGTTCATGCCAATGGCAGCGGTCCAGATCGTGATGCAGAACACGCTAGCGCACGCTGCGACAGGAATGCTGGGTTTACCTGCGCGGGTTACAGAGCGCTGAGTACATGCTCCTAGGCAAGAACAAGTCCCGAAAAAAATACGACTACTACGAACCATCTGCATCTGGATCTGAAACAAAAACAATGTAGGATAGTAAAAAATTAAAATACCTTGCCGAAAGAGTCGGGTAGCCCAATCATCAAACTCATTCGCGGAGCAAACCTGTAGATGACATATAAATAGAATCTCTACTACTTCCTTTAGCATCATGCAGCAATGGAAAAGAAAAAGACTAATACCACACAGAGTGAGCACAGTGAGTAGTCGTAAGGAAAAAATGTAAGAATACCACACACACATCCGCAGCCAGGGCAGCTCCCAAGAGACCAGCCATATGGTACGCAGCGGTGGAGCTTTCGCACGTTGCGGCCGCACCTCCCGCGATCGCGAGTACCAGGCATGCAAGCACGGGAGTGGCGCATCTCATCAGAACGTAATCAAGGTACTGAAACCATTCGCGTTCTGGGTCCGAAGAGGTTCCGTTCGATACAAAGCGAAAGGTGTATCTGCAGGCGAGGGCGCACAGATCAAACACGACCGCGAGAGCGTACGTCGAAGCCAATAGAATGCTCGAAATAGCGATGCGGCTCTGTTTTTTTTAGAGACAGTCTTGTCGAAGCTATTCATCGTAGGTCCTCGATCATGCTCCTGTTTTTCTTTGATGAATACCGACAAAATATTAAAAGAGGTGATCATAATAGACCTCAACTGTTGGGACTAGTCCTCTTCTAAGTAATTACCTGCGTGCATGATGAACCGCTAAACTGGTAGAAGGTAGCTGCGGAAACAACTGCGAATGCGGCTTGAAAGACCCCCATCCAGAATTCGACCATACGCGCAAAAAAGATTCTTGGCGGAAGCTGATTGAAGTGATTAATATGTGTTGGCATTTACACAATTCATGTTTAGATCAAATGCAAAAAATCATACTCGCACAGAGAGAATAAAGCGCTCACGCATACTCATCGGGTTACTTGTGACGTTCTGGCTCTGGTACCAACTGCCTGCAATATTAAAGAGCAGCATAATTCAGGACGAGGATCATGCTTCATCTAATCATTCAAAAAACAGGCAGCGTACGCTAGATACCGAGCGCCCGCGTTCAGCGCTTTCGTGAATTCCGTGCAGGTACGCGCGCATCCAGAAGATGTTCGCCAAATCAAAGAGGATCCCAGGCAAGACAAGTCCGAGTGCAATGATGTTTTCTGACGGACAATCAGCGCGTTCAACTCCGGCAGTGCAAAGGCTTCCCACGGCGAACAAGTCCACCAGCAGTGTTAAAAAGGTCAACACTATGCTTACGTGGTGCAGGTATGTTGTGAGCGTAAAGGTCCTGTACGAGTAAAACGCGATAGTGCTGCTACCAGACACGGCGGAAGCTAAATCGGACAGCGGCGCCAGGCAGACGGAGTCCAGGTTGTAAAAATGATTTTCGCCCATTGTGTAAAGCTTCCCGCTTGGTTCTCTGCGACCGCTGTGGACCTTGTTGGCGCAAGTAGATTTTGCAGGTTAGTGAGAAGCCTCTGGCTTGCATCTCGATCCAAACTCTGGAGTCGTGGCATCGGTATTAATCTTGTTGAAGCTTCCGCACAAGAGAAAACAAACAGCTTGCATATAATCACGAATCAATTTCGGGGCGAAGCTCCTACTCAAAGTTTTGACTTTGAGTAAATGTTGGGAAAGCCATGTAATAAATATGTGTCTTCCTACGAATGCATCAACGAAAAAAGTACTGTGGTGGCAGCTGTGGCATCCGGCACGGTAGGCAAACTCTCACGATGGATCATGGTATCAGCGCCAGTCGAGCCGCAATTGTTCGTATGAGTTGCTGGCAAGGAGCAGCTTGCTCTGAAGGTGCTGGAGAAAACTTCGCAACGGGTGCCTGATGATCAATGGAGCAGTTTGCATTTGCAGTTGGAGATGCAAAGCCAACGACGTAGATAAAAATACATAAAACGAAAGAGATTCATAGGCGAAGCCGAAAGGTGGGCCGCGTTGCTGTTCGCTTTCCCGGCTCCTTGATTCTCGACAGATGAATGTCGGCGCATCCTTTCGGGGTAAGTAACAGATGGAACATGGGAAAAGGCGGGCAAACTCCGGCTGACCAAATGCACGGGGTACAAATGGGACCGCACTCCATGCGGGGGCTGTGCCATTCAATTTCTGCTGGGCCGCGTTTGGTTTTGAATATTAACGGCGCGCAATCAAATGAGAAGCTGATACAGAACGACGGAGGCCGTGAGAGAAGGAGAACATAAAAAAAGCAGGTGCAAATAAAAATATACTGAAATAAAGGCGGTAGCCTTCTGGTGAGGTTGCGCCATCTGCATTTATGTCCCCACCGAACGAAGGTAGTCTCGGGGTATTTCCGTGTGGGCTTCTCGAAAAAACTGGATCAGAAGAGCTTTCTCCTCCGCCCGGTGTTTCCAGAACCTGCTGGTGCTGGGCCGTCCAACTTCTGCCTCCATCGCCGTTCGCACTCATTTGCGCTCCCTCGATCAGAGAGGAGTCATACTTGTTCTCGGCAGCAGTCGCCTCCTTCGTCTTGACGCAGTCCGGCACTCGCGCTGTAGCAGTCCTCGCACTGGATTGCTGAATCCGAATCGTCGCGCCATCATGCAAAGGGGCAATGTAACTATCAACAACACCGAGGGGATCACTGTCATAGTGGGAGCGGCGACTCTGTCGGCGAAGATCACCATTGTCAGCCTGTCGCGCGCTGGTGTCGTCCCTGATGTAATTGCAGTTCGATCGTCAATTAGAGTGAGGCTCTGCACGGAAGTCGTGGTCGACTTACTAGTGTACTCACAATAACAGAAAAGCACACTAACAATGGATGCGGAATCAATGCTATCAGAAGGTCATTATATTCTGTGTGCCTGCTTCTTTAGGTGAGCGATTGCCTGTCAGAGAACTTTCTGGCTTTCCACGAGTAAATGTCTGCTCATGCGCGACAGCCCTCGAGCATCTTGTGAGGCGGGGCTCCACCGGTTATAGCGGAGACTGTGACCGGCTTCAGAAAGTCAAGAAGTATGCTAGCCTAGTGTTCTACATGAAGGTGATAAAGGTCTAGTCGGAAATTATACGAACAGCACGAAGGTTATACTTATATCTTGGTCGCCCTATAATATCAGAAGTCCGCAGCTTATCTATATTTTCGATGTGTGCTACAGCCCACAGATACTTCGACTGCAAATATATTGATCTCATGGTCATGATGCGCTTACCTTTGCGAAATGAAAAGCGGCATCGAGTTGTTCCCGTCTTGTTCAGTGACAGTAGGAGTTTTCACAGCCATCTGTGCTGTCTCGCGCCTGATCTGTCGTCTTACGTAACCGTACTCCTCCTCGTCCGCATAGTGGTTCATCAGCATTAACTCCTCCCTCGCATGAGCACTTTTATCTCGAGATGAACTAGAAGCAGCCTGGCCGTCGTCGCGCCTCGCCATGCATTGTCGGCTTTCGTCGCGTTCTCCCGCCCCTATGAGGTCTGGCATTTTGTTGACGTAGTTGTTACTCTTAGTATATCGTGAGTTTTTCCTTGTTCAGACTTGTTGTAATTGCTGCATTCAGCGCTCCTGATCGCATGTGCGTTCTTATCTTCGGCTTCGACCTCGTCAAATTTCTTTCGATTCCTTGACTACGTGCCGCGCATGCGACAATAGCAAAATAGCATGTCCTCTCGCGATGCAATACGGGCAGCAATTGGACTGTAGTGTGAAGGCGTCTTCTCTCTACTTTTTTCAATTGCGTTTTCTATTCGCTCGTTATAACGGGTCAATTGCTTAGTTCCGCGGGCACAGATGACGACACACAGCTTGAACTTCGAATAAGTGAGATATGATAAAATAAAGCAGACAGACAAACGAGGGACAGTTGATTTTTTCCGACAGACAAACACAGGCAGTGTACTTTATCATGCACCTCCTGAGCCACTGAATATATTTTATAATCCTTGTCACGATAAACGACCTCCATTTCGCTCATACGAAAACCAAGACAAATAATTTGCTCATTAATCATTCTATTTCTGAAGCGATGTCAGAGAATTTTCTCTCGTTATTGAGCTCTCAAATTCAATGATGGTGCGAATGCCAACGATGGGTGGCGACGTGACTGGGGCTCTGCATTTTCTCTCATTGTGAAAAATGTCTTGCGCTCCTAACGGTTCGTCCTCACCAAAACCAGCCACCAAATCGACAAAAAAAGGCATCCCAGCACACACAGAAGGACTACGTGACTTGTCTGAAAATGTTGAAAAAAAGGCCGATAGCGAGAGCTTCATCCTATAGAGAATGACTGAATGACGTACCCAACAGACGCGATTATCAGCGGTGCCTCTTGCAATGGAAGGAAAGAAACAGAAAAAGAAAAAAAAATTTGGCCGGTCAAGAAACATTTTCTGCGACTTCTTTTGTAGTTGTGTGGCAGTCGCATTCAAAACAAAAACTTGAAAATACACGGCCGGGTGGTCATGAAACATCCCCAGTATAAATTTCAAGGAAACCCGGATGCATGTGTGCACATCACACCTACTAACGATGGAAAAGTCGTACTAACCTTTAACAACTAGAAACTCAAACCAGTATAATCAAAGAGTCGTAGATCACTTCCTAATTTTGGAAACGAGAAAGGCATGGACGCAAGCTGTTCTTCTTCTCCTCCACCACGGTTTCGTGTTTTTATGAAGTAGAAAATCATAATTTATTGGTAGAATGCATTAGAATGAGCCAAACCGACTCCGAGTGCCGAGCATACATAGTTGACGCTAGGTAAGTGGGTTGATCCTTGCAGAAGCTGGAATTCGATATTTTTATATTTCGATCAATGCCCATGTGGGTGTGCTTGATGTGGTAAGGTAATCGCATGACTTTTTTTGTCCTGTTGCTGGGATTTTATTTTGCAAAGCGGTAACGGTGTAAACCAGGGCCCCTGAGACCAGGGCGACTGCTCAGACCAGGGCCCTTACGAACTGTGGCCCCTACGCACTGATCGGCGTCCCGGAATCTGGTGTGCCGGAATCTGGAGCCTGGGTCTGGAGAAATTGAAGTATCGCTCCCGTTTCCCGTAGCCGGGTCGTCTGGAGAAAATTGGCGCAGCCGTCGCCCGTCGTCGATGTATGCGGCAGCGATCATACGCGCGAGCAAAAAAATGCGTATTTCCGTACTCCGCATACGCACCGACGGGGCGGCGATAAAAAAAAGAAACTATCACACAGCTGCCATAATCAGCTGCGACCGAGATTCACAGAAGCAAGAGACTCTCAGGCAGGCCAGGGAAAAAGTACCTACAACTACAAGAATTCTTCAGCAACACCACGCAACAAAGACAGACGGATAAGCTGAGGCAAGTAGCCGACCACAAAAAAAAAACGCGGACAGGCGGCCGATGTCCTTGGCGTTGCACACAAGATCTGGGCCTGGAAAGGTGAGAGCTTGCTTGTGATGCGGGTCCGACCATATCCGCTTCCGGCCAGACCTTGCTTACAGCCGTGTAGCAGATTTCGCAGCGCCGTTCAGTTCGTAGGGGCCCTGGTTTACCCGGATACCTCGTAAAGCAACGCTTTGCTTTTGCAGTGCTAAGTAGTAAACAAAGATCTGTTTTTCTCGCATGCTCGATTTTGGGTCGAAACGATGAAGAAACCCGGAAACAGAAACGAGAGGCAGGAGAAATAATGAGCGGGGAGCTTCTTCATGTTGTACAGATTTCTTATACAGATACAGAATTTCACTTCATTTCGAGGGGTGGTGGTCGGCGGTGGCCTCTTCTCATGTGGCTCGCTAGAACGGGGCACGGAACGACGCAACGCTTTGCACCACGGGCACGCGACTACCAGATGACAGTCCAGGTCCGAGCAGGAGCACATCCACATGCCCAAGGATTTGTTTGACGAGTTGTGCCATGACGCTATTGCTTTAAGAGCCGGCCTGAGCAAGCTACCCAGTTGCTGCTAGGATTGAGATCGATCGTGATAAGTGGCTCCACCACTCCTGTGTATCCTCACTGCGGAAACAAGGTGAACTTGCAGGCTTGGAAACATGCACACTGAGGATTCTCTCATTGAGACCTTTACAGACACTCTGGCAGTGATCCACTGAACAAGAAGAAGAACACACTGTAGAGTGCAGTGCGCATCAAAAAGAAGAAACACTTTAGTCGCATTTTAGCTCATCAGGAAATTGTCGTATTTTCGTTGCTATGGATTTGTACATCGTGAGCAGCATGGACACAGTAGCACAACTAACTAATACACAGCAAGTAAAGAGAGAATCGGCTCCGATTCTGAACAAATTAAGTTACAGCTGGATCTTCTAGCCAAAAATACAAAAACTGTAGCGATGTTGCCTGCAGGCTCTACTTACAATTGATTCTTGAAATGGTATAAAACAGTGAGTGGCATATTCATTCATCTGACATAGTACTGAAACTCTGAGAGTGTTTTGAGTTGTCTGTTCTTGTGAAACTCTGAGACTGTTTTTTTTGCTGTCTGTTCTTGTGTCTGACTGAAATGTGTTTTGATGTGTCAATTCCCCCTTGTCCCGTCATAGCAAATGCTTGATTTTCTTCTCATACTGGTTCATCAGGGTTTCTGGTTATGGTGTGAAATAAACAGTGCATCAATGGTACAACCACGTCCGTGCTCTTGCGCAAAACACCAAATTTCTCAGAGAAGTAAGTTTCCTGATCAGTCGTACATCACTTGCTTCGCTGCCGATGATGATGACGAGTGTGATCACTATTTATCAATTATTAGATGTTGATGTGCGAGCCCTCACCTTGACGTCCCCGCCACGTCCTATGATACTCCGCCCGCAGCTCCTGGGCACTAAGAACCTCTGTAGCCGCCGCCTGGTGGCAGGCACGTTAGGGTGGACATGGAATCGAAGAACAAGGCTCGGAGCGCCACCAACATTGCAGGGCAGAGTAAGAACACGTGAAAGACGGCGGGGCCGGACGCACTGAGGGACCGCCCAGGATTTCTGAAATGAAGGGGGAGGGAAGCTGCTTCAGGCACGGGAGAACATGGAGACGCGGTATCGCGGGAAGACAGAGTAGAAGCGCCGAGGCCAGCCGGCGCGACGTGGTTGGCTGGCATCGACGACTCTGCATCGATCCCAAATCCTGAGCTCTAGACCCTAACACACCGGCTGCAAACCCGGCGGGCTCCGTGCATCACCGCTCCAGGTCCAGGCAGGTGACGCAGAGGAGGTGGGGGAGTGATGCAGGGTACGTAGACCGACGGGCAGTGATGCAGGTGGCGCAATGATACAACATGAGGAAGTCAAAGTGACCTTTGCTTATGACAAAATAAACTGCATCGCACAATAAAAGTTACACCAACGTACTCTGCTTGCACAATTCAAATACATTGATATGGTTATATGGTGCTTCTACTGCGTGGTCAACATATAGACGTTTGCACTGTATTGTCTTCATTACTTATCAGTTGCTACGATGCCCATGGTGTCCCAGTCTTGCAAGGAAAAATGCAAATTTTACTTATATAATATGTCTTGACGTGGTTGTGATGCACTCTTCTGGACCCCTGCGGGTAACGGAATCTCCACTCCGAGCTGGATCCCTACGAAGAGCATTTGCAGCCAATATCCAACCCAACAGACGACAGCCTCGCGTTCAACGTTATCGCTTCCATTTATGTCGATCATAGCATATTGAGGACAACCAAGTACGTACTCCTTCTTGCACTGATTTGAAGGGTATAATCAGAAGTGGCGACAACAAGAAGAATGCAACTTGTTATTTCGACGGCATGGCTTCCTAATACTACACACGCCATTCAGGCCTCAAGCTCATTAGCTCAACCTCAAGCTAAACAAGAACTTAGAATGCGAATACAATGAAACATACAACTCCATAAAACAGCCGAGACACGAGTCTGCGGTCGTAGTTTGTCGGCCACCCAAGGCTGCACAAAGCAGAGGCGTCATTTAATATACATGTTCTTCTTGACGCGCAGCCAAAAAGAAGAACCTCATGTTGTGGTACTTACATAAGACCGCGGCCAGGCTAGATTTCCACATACAAATCATTAGCGCTGCATCTGTATACGATTTGCACTGTGGCATGGCTATAATTATTAAGTAAACCATCGTGACTACTGCGCATCGTGTCATCTGTGTCTTGTGCTACAAACAAGCACAAGCGAAAGCGAGTTGCGTGCTTTGCTGCATCAGTTCAGATTGGATACATTTTTGCTCGACGTCATACTCGGTTTGTACAGATGCCCCGTTCTATCGAGTCGTCCGCACAGGTCGTGGAGGGGACGCGGGAACTTTGCCCCGTTCGGCGGGAAGAGGAGGTTGGCAACTTCCTCTTTTGATTTGGTTTCGTCACAGTATGCAGGAGACAAAAACAGAAGCAGCACACACAAACACGATCGAGCATAGCATGTATTTATCTAGCCTGCAGCAACGGCAACCGCACGCAGAAGCTTAAAAACGCACTGCAAACATGCGTACTTGAAGTGCAGTGAGGGGGACTCATTTACATTTTCATGCATCATGGCGCTTAATAACTTTTCCTGAGGACGACCACGCTTGGAATTGCATCTCGAACAAGATCACACAAACAAGTTTTTTTGCAAATCTTTATTGAAACAGCGCAGGCCCTCCAACACCAACATACAGGTGGCAGGACCAGGAGAGATTGACTACGCATGAAAAAAGGCGAAATTCGACTACGTAAAAGCGCGAAACACATTATACAGAATAATATGCAAACGCATCGTAGGTATGCATAGTGGTGGGGTCTCTCTTGTGTCTGCTTGTGCGAGAGTTTGTGTCGTGGAGGATATCAGGCCGAGATTTTCAAGTTTCCTCTTCACTTCTAAGTCGGTGAACGAGTGAAAAACTTGGTAAAGGTATGCGGCAAAAACAAAAAGCAAAAAGCGCCACGCCGTTGCGCCCTCGCTTGCTAGTTTGAATGTTGCAAAGACGCGAACTTACTAGGTACTTACAGCTCGGACAGAAAACGACACGCCTCAGACGTGAACTAAACCACCTCGAGGATGAAAAAGATGCATCCTTACCAATAGATACATTGCGTTCTGCGCATTTGATTTCAAGTATAATTTGCACATGCACACTCAGGTGCCTGTAGCACTCATTTTCGTCGAATCAATGTAACGGCAATGCATATATACGAAAACCGAACATGTGGGAATCTGTGGCGCTGGCGCAGAGCAAATGAGTTCCACAGCATAAGTAGGATTCCGAGCGCCACCGCCGCAGCCCCATGATTTGGAGCCGGTTCTCCTCGCCGGTGTCGCGAACACAGTCGATCTGATATTTTGATAAGGTAATTTTTTATTTTTTTGTATGATATCGAACTATATATAAAAACTCACAATCGAGGAGAATTCGATCAGCTCCTGTGTAGGAAGTGTGGGAAAGATCAGATCCTATGTGCTCATATTTTGATAACCTAAGGTCAAAATGGCACTACATCACCATCAAAGCGGCTGAGTAATTGCAAATAGCGTTTTACGTGACCACAGAACACGCACGTCTTTGTCGCTCGAAGAGAACAATTCGCATTCTTGGGAACAAGGTCGAGCCGAAGAGTTTGTACCTTATGGTCTGTATTCGCATTGTGAATGCGCTGGCTGTTGTTGACGCGTTCTTGATCACGGTCCTTCTGGTCCCGCTTCTTCTTCTCCTCGTGCATCCACCATAATGCCATGCCGAACAGCACGTAGAGGATGCCAACAAACAAATATTGAAACGAAAAAGCTCACCATCGCCATTCACGAAAGCAGCGCCCCCTTTTTCAATCTGATGAAGTTAATGGTTCTAGTCCCTCGCTGCACCTTTTCCGCTTTTTTATTATTCTTGCGTGTGCTTCTACATCAATACAGATGCGTTGGCAGGAGCAATACAATTTAGTTAGCGCCGCAACTTTCGTTCAATTTCGTCGGTTTTCTCGCTGGCTCTCGCCCTCAGCGCCGGCATCCACCCTAAGCCCTATCATAAGAATCTCGAAAATAAAATACTCACGACATCTTCTCCGAGCTCTCTGTTGCCTTCTATCTTCAATCAATGAATTGTATATTTATGGGCTTATAACTGAAGATGCGACTAGAATGCCACAGACCAACGAAGCTCAAAATCAAAGACTGGAAAGAACATGAATCCCTCGTACGTTGCACAAAAATTTGTTACTCGTATGATAGATAGAGATACAGACTCGAGCACGAGCCAATGATGGTAATCATCAGAATCATTCTCGTCGTCATCCATCCTGGACTAGCTTGCAGAGGACGAGCGGTAGGCTCCTACATGTCGCATGTACGAAGAACTCTAGCCGGGCGGACACAGGGCTAGAGGAGCCTAGATGATACTTCACCCAAACTACGACACATAAATAGGGCTAGTGCCTAAAGACCGCCAGGCAGCACCCGTGCCGTACACACCCAAGCCGGTCGCGAGGGGGGGGGCTTATGAGGCTGTACGATTCGCCCTCCCCCTCATTCGTGGGGCATGAACAGCAATAGGAACTTCGGCAGGAGTGCAGCTCATTAAGTAAGAATGCCAATTTCTGCATCGCCAGTTCTAATTCAACCCACAGGCTTGCAGAGGTGCTGCTCGGACAACTGCCGGAACATGTTGGGACAGAAACACCGGAAGAGCCAAATATCCACCTCAGTATTTCAGGAAGAGACTGTGTGCTTTTAATACATATCATTATGGGCTAGTATTGCATTAAAGACAGAACGTCCTAGCGCGCATATTTATGTGCTACGTTGTTCTGTGTTTAATGCAATACTAGCCCATGATACATATAAGCGAATGTTGTAGTGCTGCAGTAGTACGTGTACGCGGCGAGCTTTCTCAATTTTGGATATAATCCCTGTTTCGGGCTCCATCGTGCCGCGGCCTGAAGCTTACGCTACTACTGGTCTGATGGACTAGTAGGACGCACGCAGCAACGCCGTTCAGGGTTTTTCCGTCATTTATCCAACATTAACTGTGTAAAGTAGAAAAACAACATGCGCCTCTTTGTGGGTAAAGTAGAAAAACAAACCTAACTGCTTCGAGGGGCGACGCGGATTGATTCAACACTCCAGACACCTACGTCGTTTTCATGGTTGATAGCGAGTATTTGAGTTGTAAGTGCCATGGTGGTCGATGTGCTGCGTTGAAGTTGATAAGGACGAAGAAGCTGGCACGGTTTGTTACTTCTGCTGTAAGTACTTAATTCATCTTTTTCGAAGTGAGTATATGGAAATTGATGACAGATGATAGATCATCACGGAAAGTCCACCCTACCGATTTTCGGCGCGACATCATCGACGACTCATCATGATACCGATGACTGCCATTTGTCGAAGTGACATCAGCAGCCGGCGATCGTTCGACGATAAAATTTGTGATGTCACCCTGCGACTGCTCACGACCAGAAAATATAAATACTTATACCCACGATCATGTTGGAATTCGGCATAAATATCCCAATAAACGCTTACTTCGATCACGACAACGATCACGAGGGTTTACTACGATGGCGACAACTTCCATCTAGATGGAGCACTATCTCTGTTGCTCTTGAGTCGACGACGAAACTTGCATCCACACGATCAGAGGATAAAATGCTTTCATCGAACCGGCGTTACTTTCTTAGCAAATATACGGCAAAAGTGTCGCCATACAAAAATGAAGTGCTTGACTTGCGATCAGAAGAATCCAAAACAACCGGACGAACCCAACCGTTCAGCGCGAGATTCTAAAATCAATGCTGGTCTTAGTTTGTCAACAATTCGAAACTGCAATGTAAAAAATTGCACGTATCGTATAGATGTAGGCGAGGCAAACATGGTCCAATGAGGTAGCTATGAGTGACCTATCGGATGATGCAACACATCGGCGGGGGGAGAGATACGACAACGAACTCCGTCAAGATATTTACTCAACGGACGCTGATGCTTGTTGTAGTATGAGCATGATGCAGAAGCGGTCGACCACAGACATAAACTGGTTACTACCGACCTGCGAGGAAGTTCTCGTTGTCACAAACACAGGGCGACCGCACCCTAGTAGACCATATCAGACCTCTCTCAGATTCGTTGCCGGATCAAGTCAAGTCATGCCTTCTCGCTGTTAGTTAGTAAGGTAGTTACGGGTGCGGCGGCGGTGGCCCCTTACCCTCAAGCTCGATAGACCGGGGCAGAGAACAACGCGATGCTTTGCACCACGGGCACACGACTCAATCGTGGCGATGCTTTGCACACGACAAGATGTTTTTATCGTGGTGTAATCCTCCACGCCTCAAGTGAAGAAATATTCTTTGCAATCAGCGAATCGTTCTTCTCAGGTCTGTTTCAATGGAACTTGCAAGGTATTCTAGAAGACGGTAGTAAATCCGATTTGCATTATTTTTGTTAAATAAAGCCAAAAGAAAAATACCATTATTATTGCACTGCAGAGGCAAAAAACTAACAAGTTTTAGTAAGTACATTACGGCAACCGGAGCGAAGAAAACACAACGAAAATTTTTAGAACGCTACTCTGCTGAGATATGCGATGACATCCACGAAGCACGCAGAAACAACATATCCCTCTCCGATTAGAGTCAATTAAGCTTCAGACGATGTATGTTGAGAATGATCGATTGCCTCACTCGCTGTAGTCTACATCAACAAGTTCCGTAGTCTCGAACAATTTTGCTCTTCTGATAGAATATTGCTAGTACTTATCTTCAACAATCAAACGAGCCAGTTTCAGGCGACTCTGGGCTACAGAGCCTGACGAGACGTGGCAAGGTAAAACTAAAAGTAAGGCTTTAAAAAAATTTCTGGGATCAATGATAGTGTTCCGGACATACCTGTAATTAGCGTTGATGATTGGTGTTTTTTTTTGGCGCTTTTCGGGTTTTGCGAACCCCTTGCCGTGCTTCTGTAGCTTCGATATTCAGGTGGACTTTGTCAATGCCCCTGCGCCTGCCTGCTCCATACTCTGTAAGTATCGGTAAAACTAAAATATGGCTTTTGTGATTTGTCGTGGCATAATTATATCACTTCCGGGCCGTGTATGATAGTGAGACGAGAAGCCAATTAGAATTACGCGTGTGAACGGCGTCGGGCAGTGGTCCAATGAGGAACACAATAATTAAAAACAGAACATGCATCAGACAGTAGGAGTTCCGTCGGCGTTAAAATGAGGCTCATTGAATGAACTGGGCGTCCATTTTACCGTGGATAATCAGGCTAATGAAGATAAGTACTGGAAAATAACACCTGACGAGCTAAGCCACCTGGACTTTTGAAAAGCAAACACACTGCATAACGCTTGCCCCAGCGCCAGGGCCCAACGTTTCATCGTTTATCTGATACACCGTCAAGCTCAGGGTGAGCGATGGTGTGCCGCGGGTATGCTTGCGAAATACCGTCACCCTATCGCCTGCCGCTCCGCGAATTTTCGCGCAGTCGATCGGGATGACAAGTTGCGACGTCGCACCTGGTCCCTTGGCCCAGGAGATAGACCAGAGAGCACCATCAAACTCTTTTGTGAGTTTTTCGCCGTTGTTCCTCGGAAAAAGCAGAGGAAACTTCAGGCAAAGTGACTCATTCCGGTGGTGGCGGTCTTCATTTGTACCACTTCCTCGACACTTGTCGCGAAAATCAGGACCGCCCCAGTGCTCCGCCATGCGAACCCAAGTCTGCTCAACTGGGCCAATTGCGCTTTCTGCTTCCTCGTAGTTCTGGTGGTAGCTAGACGCAGTTTGTTCCTCTGGAACGATGACGCTTTCGCTTTCGGTATAGGAGGAAAAAAGCACAATGCGGTCAAAAATTTGAATGCCAAGAACTTACACATGCCTGACCATTATCATTCTCTGAGTTCGGCCGACTAGAGGGGAAAGACGAACTCACAGATGGGAAAGCATTTGCGCCACAATGGAAAATCAGCAGGCAAGTAGGTGGGCGAGTAACTGCCAGGGCTCTACCGAGTTTTCCACGAGTAAGTGTCCGCCTTAGACAAACGGACGCTCAAAAGCATGATGTGTATCAGGGCACGGCCAAAGGCGCAGCGGTGAAAACATGTCGAGTATCAGGCGCTCAAAAGCCTATAGCGGTGAGCGACCGCTCAACTGGAGTCAGCCGAAGCAGCCACCTCATCAGCAACGGCGCCCAGATCGGGTCCGCGGCGCGCTGCCTGCTCTTCAGCCAGCAAATAAGAAATAACGTCGCCCCAGCGTGCGACCTTTGGAGTTCCAGCGGAAACGCAAGAGCCTAGCTTTCAGAGAATCAGACAGGCTACACGTATTAAACCATAGCCCGGTAGCCAAGACGTACCTGAACTTCCTGGGGAACGGAAATTATATCCAGTTTTCCGGAACCAGCTGCACCAGACCACCTTACTAGCCCTAAACCTCTACAAAAACCAACCCGGAAACGCGTTTCCCTATTTATTTTGCTGTGCCTTCTTTCACAAAGCGAAATACCTGTCGCGGAAAGAAAGAACAAGAGCACGTCTGCAATCTCCTACCCGCCCCTCCCACCGATGGACTACTTAGATTCTCTCTACTCTCAGAGTGTACAGGATAAATGCGATAGTATTCTACACGACATCTAACGCGCACGGGGCTGAAAAAATCCAGCCCCTGCCGTAGGTATCTTTCTAGCAAGGAAAAGAGGAGAGAAAAATCGTAAATGAGGGAAAAAAACCGGAAAGAAGTGGTCGCCATGGAAAATCAAAATGCAAATCCTACGCGCGCAGCTTCATTTGAAACGAAGGTCGCAAGTAGAATAACGGAGAGGCTGATGATCATTGCCGCGAAAACCTTTCCTTCCGCCGTTATCAGGCAGAGCTGGATGTAGACCATTTCGGAAATTGAAATCAAGCAATAGAGTCAGCCAAGCTTCCTGCAAAATGCAGAAAGAGCTGTTGTTCCTGTGTGACCAAATAATAGGAATCCATGCATAACGATCATCGAGAACCAGAACGCATTGCGCTTTTCCTTCCATATTTCGAATACTGCAATTCCTGCAAAGCAGATCCTCCGAGTCCGAACGCAAAAGTTTCCTCTACCTCCTGACGTTCCTGATTTTCGTCCAATATCGGACTGGTGCCCACGTCGTCCCGCTGCTCAGTAACACTAGCGTCCTCGACAGTAGAGAACGTCTTTGACGAAGACGAGGAGTGTTGCACGCTATTCTTGGAGCTGGAGGTCGAGCAGAGCATTGCTGACGATGAAGTCGTTGTCGTCTTGGTAACAGGCTTGTCTTGGAGAAAAATGGGACCAAACTCTATGTCGCTGCTCGGACTGCAGCCGGTCGCCGATATTCCTCTGCGCGCCTCCTCGCCGGTACTTTCGACGTCGTGGCGGGCGTCAGCAACTTGTTGTTCTTCATCATCTTCAACTTCCACGCTGTCCTCCGTTTGTTCCAAGTGTGTAACAACGGAAGCGGCCCCCACAACGTTGCGTGTACTTTCGCGAACCCAATGTCCTGCGCAAAAATATATGGGGCCAAGCAACACTCCATTTTGGAATCGATAACATAGCATCAGGCGCATTTATTGGATGTTTGAATAGATGACATTCTGCAAATCCAGACTCGAAGAAACAACAAATATCTCATAGAGAGTAGCGAAAAAAAAAATCAAGACCAAAAACAAAAAGCTGGGCGCCGAAGACGAAAGGCGGGGGGGCACCCACGTAAAGGAAAAAGCGGCGTGGAAGTCAGCTCCCCGCAGACTTCTTTTCCTTTTGCCTTTACTTTGATCGCGCCGTCGGTCATTCTCGGCCTCCACTTACCTCTCCAGGCATTAGATTTATGCTTGATAAAGTTGAAACGAAAAATGACAATTGTGGTGGCGCCTTTTTCTGCTTTCGGTCGCGCGCCAGCCCACCCGTCCACGCATTCGGAGTGCCCAGGCCTGGACTGGTGGAATAAAGGGCTTGCCCGTCGCAGGCAGGCCCGTCCACCCATTCGCTTGTTTGCTGGATCTTCAGGCCTGGTCTGGCGGAATGGCCAGGCCTGTCGAAGTCCGCATCTCCAGGAGGAGGCGGGGCGGGCATCCAATGGCGCAGCGCTGGTCCGGCGCGCCCGATGTGCGCCTCCGGCAATCCCACCAGCCACACCGCGCCCGACCTTTCGCCCGGCGGCGCACGTCGGGCATGCCCCAGGACCGCCGGCCATTTGGTTTCACCAGACCAGCCGGGGTGACGCCCACAGGGTCCGGCCCGCCGTTCCCGGCCCGCCACCTCCGGCAATCATGCTGGAGGGGGGGCGGTCGATGCTGCTGGGTCAAGGAATGTGCGCAGGCGGCCCAGGATTCTTCAAAAGATTGGGATGCTGGGGCTGTGCTGCACGTAGCTGCGGCCGTCCAAAGGGGTGCGTCTGGTCCTGCGAAGCGCGGCGCCGGCCCCGCCGACGTTCTTCGCCAGGAAAAGGCGGGCCGCGCGCGTGCTTCTTTCTCGATGGTTGTGCCGTCTTTTACTTCTTTAGCGTTTCGTCTTGTTTGTTGGGCGCTTTTACACACATTTACAGACGAAGCGATCTGCTGGTCTGCATCATAAGTATATCTATATTGCAAACCAAGCCGCACTTTTTCAATTTTGGTATACATTTGCTGTAAGTAGCCATGCACAATTTCCGAAGTTTTTGACTCACAAAGGGCAGAGTCATAGGCATACTATCCTTCATCTTAGCACTAGCACTTCAATAATGACACACGTCTTGCTTGTCGACATATCGTTATCAATGTGCAAAGGATAGAAAACGACGGGCGCTCGCGGTTTCTTGCTGCTTGGCCTCCCGTCGTCCAATACTTGGACCGCGAGCAGATGGCGATGGTCGGTCTGGAGGCGACAGCAATCCCGTGCCTGATGTGTTTTGTTCGCCCAGTAACGACTGCGGCCCCGCACTGTATTCGTTCCGCACCGACGTCGCCTTTGTTGCTCTCGCGGTTGAACTGGATGTGGTTCTGTCGGGCGGGGCCGAACAACGTTTCGCGGGCGCCAGGACAAGCGACGCGGCTGCAGATGTAGAAGGGGAAATAGACTCAACACTGCCGGAATTGTTCGACGGGATAACAACAGCGTTATGCGCCACTGCCGGCAACTGCAAGGCCAGTTCGTCAGAAGTGCAGCTACGGCTCGGTGGGAAATTGTTCTCATCCTGCATCGTAGATAGTAGCAAGTAAAAGACGAGAAATAGCAAGACGCAAGAACCGCACACGGACATGAGGATGAATGACACTGCCGAGGAACAAACTGGCGGGGATGCTGCATCTTCATCGACGGACCTGAGAAGTACGTGAGTGATAATTAACCCAGAAATTATACAGAGAGAGGCAGCGAACGCGAAGCAACCAAGAGCTCGCTTGCCTTGGCGTGACTGACTGCTGACTGGGCTTCTGCGTAATCTGAGTGAGTTTTGTTATTGTTCTTCACCTGTTTCACAATTTCTTTCAGATGTGCAGCGAGGTGCTATCTATGTGCCTGAGGATTACTCCTCTAGTTCCTCCTCTCTTTCTCCTCCTCTTCCTTAGGCGATGGGGATGGGGGCATGCTTTCGCTGAGTGTAAATATGTCGAGCCCAGGATATCGACATGTATCGGTGAATAGCGAAACGAGGTCAAGCGCTGCAAGCTTTTTTTTTTTGGCGACGCCGACTGCAGCAGGGGCAATAGCGCGCACCGGCTGCGCGTTATAATTAGTTATAGTTTTCGCCTTGCCTTTGCGTATAGTATTCATTGCAGAGGTTGGCTTTGGACGGAGTATATAAGAGTAGATAAATATACTGAAAAGCAAAATCCCAAAGGGGTAGTGCACATAAACACAGTTCGCAAACGCTCAAAAAACAAAAGCAAGCAGCCTCGGGTCTTGCGCCTCTGCTTGAAACACTGCGAGGCCGTGCTGCGGCGAAAACTGATCCCCACGCCTTGCAGATATTAGGTAGCTGCCAGGAGGAGGCGGCGGCACGCACGCACACACACTCCAGCTAGCAAGCCCCACACGTCGCATGCTGCCACACACTCGCTCCAGGGCTGTGCAGAAAGATGAGGACAACGAAAAGAATAAAGTGAAAGCTTGGCACGCGCCGGCGAATTTGCATGAAATAAGGTGAAGTTTGAAAGAGGGGAGAGAGCTAATCTCGACGACGAAAAGAATAATGGAAAGAAGGGCGCGTGGCGTGTGGCAACCCCTCGGCGCATGGACGAGCAGGCGCGCTGCAGCTGCGACGCGCGACACCACAACACAGATTGCGAAAGATGCCGATCCGATTGGATTGAACCTACGCACCAAATATGAGTGAATCAATCGAAAGAGCGCACGGCTTGTGAAGTAAGAAAGTCCGTACGTAGGCAATACCTGCTTTGTTGCAGCCCCGCTTTCGGAGGCGCGTGCTCACCATGCAGCAGGGTTGTATTCTGGTCGACGATGATCTGCAACGTAGTACTTTCGTTACTGCTACCGCAATTCGCAGTGGAGGGAGCGACTGCGTTCTCGACTTGGCAGCTCGTCCGATTCGCAGTGGCACCCTCCCCGAACGCCAAGGGAATTTGCGTTTTCAGCTGCGTATCATTGATGCAGCTACGGCGAGCGGAGAAGTTCGCATCCAAGGAGCGGCCGCAGGTGACATTTGCTTGCAGTATGCGATGGTGCGAACTCGCAGGAGCAACCTCTTCGTCCAACACCAGCGTGAGTTTGTCCGCAAGCGTGGACGTGCAGCTCGTGTTGCTTTTCAGCTCAACAGTCGACCTCTGTGCAACATGTAGAGTGTCGGTGGTGTTTGGACTGTGTCTGCTCTGGTTGTGGTCGCCACCGCGATGCGCCGTCCTTTCCAAGCCATCATACATGGGCATGACGTCGCTCCTGTGTTGCGCCGTGTCCTCTACTTCTTCATTTTTCTGGTCGCGGTCAGGAAAGATTGGCGAAGACGGAGGAGGAAAAGCTCGACGCAGAGAGCCGAAGGTACTAGGTGGTACGACAACACTCCTGCTCATTCTGGGCATTTCGACTTCAGTGAGTACGGTGGAGATATTGACGAGAGCACGCTCAGCAATACGGATATTCGTGAAAGTCCCCGCGTCGCGTTGCTCGCCCCTTTGCGTGATCTCTTCTTTCACCGTGTCTTCCATGCGTTGCTTTGACCCACCAGGAGCAGCAACAGGAGATGATTGACCGACGTAGGTGCCACTACTCTCTTTTTCTTGACTGACTGTCATGCCGATGCTCCGACTCTCGAACGGGTGTGCTCGCAAATCAGAATGATGATGATCAGCACCATTCTGCATGACGTGTGGCTCCGAAAACTGTTCCCCGGTCGCCGGGCCCGACGTTTTGCTGTGGGTGTCGTCCCAGTTCACCGGCTCGTCTCTGGTTAGTATTCCTGCACGACCAACAACTCCTGTATTTTTCTGTCCGGAAATCGTGATGTGACCCGTCTCGTTCAGCACCGCGGAAGCCATTTTTCTTTTGTCGTTTGAGTCTTGTAGGTTTTGCTCGGAGCCATCGTCTTCGGTGGTTGAGACGCCGACCTGGGTTCGCGCTGCCAGCAGAGAAGCATCGGTCTCTGTGTGACCATTGTCACCTCCTCCATTCGTGTGGTGATGCTCTCCGGCGTGGATGCGGGGTAGGGGCAACCCTGCTGGTTTTACTGCCTTTGGAGGGTTCTCCACGTCTTCGGACAGATGTCGCGCTATGAGGCAAAAGCCTGTGCTAACAAGCGTAGCGGCAACGAACTGCATCCTCGTCTTTTTCCTTGTTTTTGTGCGCTACGTCAAACCTGTAAGGTTCTTGCGTGTGCAGGAGCTACTCACGTGGGATTGAATGAGAGTTCTTCTATCGGCAGTGACCCTCCGTGAGCACTAAACCGCACCGCGTCCACGTCAAACAACCGTGTTGAAGACAATCAAGTAGATGAGCGGAAACAGCGATATAACGTCGAAGCCTTCATTTCTGCTGTAGTTTAATATCAGCCTTTAAAAGAAAAAAATTGACGAGCATTGGGTTTGGGCGGCTATCTATACTCATTCGTCGTCTACTTTTTTCCATCGTTATTGATCGTTACAGGAGGGAGGAGGAAACCTCTACAAGGGTTGCTATCTACTAAGTGACTCTTTTAAGACATCCAGGGGTGTAGAAACACAGATGGATCTGTTTCGTCCGTTATTGTTTAGTACTTGTAGCCCGATCCTGAGGCTTTGGTCTAATGTATAAGTACTTAACCACAT
Organism: Amoebophrya sp. A120; assembly: GCA_905178155.1. Classification (NCBI taxonomy): domain Eukaryota; class Dinophyceae; order Syndiniales; family Amoebophryaceae; genus Amoebophrya; species Amoebophrya sp. A120. Next base: position 13,010,972 of record CAJINV010000002.1, on the reverse strand, counting down.
CCGGAATCGAAGAGCGACGACCTAGCCACAAGGAAATCGAAAAGGGAAAGATCGAAGACTAAACTCCCCACGTGTGAGCGATTTCTACGCGATCTATAAAATATGCCGTTGCTTTGAAACCCGTGTAATCTCGCTCTGCGTACGACTACGATTCAAAAGCGTCGACTTCCCAAATTCAATATCAAATGCTGACGATATACATGACGCATCAACATCCCCGACTACACTTCAAGTTATTCCCACCCTTGATCTCAACCTAGATGAAAGCATCCTGGCGCTAGCGAACAATGAATAAAAATCGACGATGGAAAGCGGAGGCTCTGTCGTTGGTGATACGGATTCGCATCGGTCAGCTCAGGTGAAAGCCGAACCGGAACCCTCATCGAAAATGAAGGCGACTGAATAAGTTTCGCTCTCAAGTTTGGAATGTTTTGGGAGGTCAATAATGCAAGACGACGTGCGTGCTTTCTTGATTGAACACACGACGAAGTCTGCGTAGGAAATAAATCACGGCAATGAGTTAAAGTCCCAGACTGCAGCGAGGTTCTTGCTTTTGACTTTTTTTCTGAAAGAATAGTAGACGAGCGCAAGTTTCTTCGATAGCTTTAAAAGCTATCAGACAGGTGAGCCAGGAACTGGCCACGTGCTGTGTGTTATCCTCTGGTCTAATTGCCTACACTAGTGCTCTAGTCAACCAGTCAACCACCTGCCCGCCCTATCCACCAGTCAAACCATCGCAGGCCATGTATCAGCGAAAGGTCAGGCGCTGCCTAAAGACAACAGCCTACGGCGTCGAAGAGGAAAAACACACTCACCCCAAGCAATGTCCGGCTACTTCTTCTTAGTGAGACGAAGCTTCTCCCAGGCCAACCACTTTGCTGCGGTCAACCTTCTATCTACTATGGGCGTCGCTGCTTTACGCCCTCAATGCGCAGGCTAGTCTTCTTGCTTTGCTTTGCGATCTCTTCGCGATTTTCATTTCTTTGGGTTCCTCTGTCTGCTCTTTTGCCACGCTATCGCTCTAGGTGCGCCCTCTCTTCGCTGCCTGCATGCTCGGAGGGAATCGGCCAGAAACAAGAATCCGGGGCGCTTCTGAATTTTTGCAAAGCTTCAACAACCTGCCGGCGCGCCCGCACGCGCGCGGGCGAGCAGGTTGACCCGGGCGCAACTTCCTGCCCACCGGGCGGGCTGGCCGCCTGCCTCGCCGCGCTGCGGGCGTTTTTTGGTGGAGCCGCCGAGGGCCGCAACCAAGAACCCCGGGCGGTTCTGAAATTTTGCCAGGCTTCGGCACCTTGGCGGCGCCCCAACGAACGCGCGCGAGCAGGCGGGCGCATAAACATTCGCCGGCCCGCCTCGCGGGCCGGCCGCTTGCGTCTCTATTGGTTGCGCCACAGGGGGCCACAAGCCACCAAGAATCCGAAGCGCTTCAGAATTTTTGCAGAGCTGCAGCAGCTTCTTTGCCGGCGCGCGCGAGCAGGCTGGCCCAAGCACAACTGCCGGCCCACCAGACGGGCTAGCCCGCCTCCTCGCCGCGCTGCGCGGGCGGCGGGCGTGTTTTGGTGGTGCCGCCAAGGGCCGAAAGAAACCAAGAACCCGAGGCAGTTCTGAAATTTTGTAGAAGCAGCGCGCTGCGGCAACTTGGCGGCGTCCCAACGAATGCGCGCGAGCAGGCGAACTCATAAGCAGCGGGCGAACTCTTAAGCATTCGCCCGCCTGGCGGGCCGGCAGGTTGCTTCTCTCTTGGTTGCGCCACAGGGGGCCGCAACCAAGAACCCGAGCCGCTTCTGAATTTTTGCGGGGCTTCAACAGCTTGCCGGCGCGCCCAAGCGCGCGCGCGAGGAAGCAGGCTGGCCCAGGCAAAGAAGCCTGCCCACCGGACGGGCTGGCCGCCTCGCCACGCTACGCGGCGGGCGTGTTTTGGTGGAGCCGCCAAGGAAGAGCCTGCCACAACCAAGAACCCGAGGCGGTTCTGAAATTTTTTCGGGGGAGCATTCTTCGGTCGGAAACAAAGTTGGCGGCGCCCCAACGTACTAACACGCGCGAGCAGGCGAACTCATAAGCACCCGCGCACGCGCCCGCCTGGCGG
>CAJINV010000002.1:12964479-13008786 GCA_905178155.1 Amoebophrya sp. A120 | reverse complement strand
CCGCTTCTGAATTTTTGCGGGGCTTCAACAGCTTGCCGGTGCGCCCAAGCGCGCGCGCGAGGAAGCAGGCTGGCCCAAACAAAGAAGCCCGCCCATCAGGCGGACAGGCCCGGGCGACCTCTTTTTCTAATTGGCTTCTGAAATTTGGCTAATTTAATAACCAAAAGAAGGCGCAGACGCAGAAAAAAGCACCCCGGCAAAACACCCTCACCCGGGGGTGGTGCCTCTTCGAAGAACCAAACCCCCCGACCATTGTTGTTCCGCTGAAGGGCGTCATGGAATCAACATGGCTCAAAATCAGGCAAAAAAAATAACCCGGGACGGGAAGACGCCACATTCACCCTGCCCGACCCAAAACCCGGCCGGGACACGAAGAAAGACCCACCAAGGGAATTCATCGCGCCAATGCAAGCCGATTCGCGCGGCGCCCAACCAATCAAAGGCCCGGCCGAAGGGCATTCAAATTCGAAGAGAGGGCTTGGGCGGGCAAACATCGGCCGGGCCAGAATGAAAGGACACAAATTAGAATCGTCTTCGAACTTGCGTCCGGCGCGCGCCGGTTTCGTGGCTAATTTGCGTCCGGGAACACCCCCCGACCCACCGAAAAGCAGGTGGCTAATCTGAAATCTAATTTTTTTGCAACCCTTTCTAATATGCTCTTTAATTTGCATCTAATTTGCAGAGCCTCCCCAAATTCCCGGCCGAAAAATCGTTCCCGATTTCCCTGTGCAAAATCGACGCAATTTTGCACAGGGAAATCGGTAACGATTTTTCGGCCGCTGCAAATTAGCCTGCCAATTAGCGCCAATTAGCTGCTACATTAGCTGCAAACTAGGTACCAATTAGAAGCGCCAAAATTCAGAGTTTTGGCGCTTCTAATTCAGCCCATTTTCAAATTAGAATTGCAGATTAGAATTTTCCGGGAGGTGTTCCCGGAGCTTTTGGCGGGCATGTCAAACAGGGTCGCCGCCCTGTTTGAAATGCCCACGCCCGAAACCGCCCCAAGACGAAGAGGAAGAAAAACGCGTGCCCGAACACGAAGTCCCCGGCCGGAGAGAAGCCGCCGGCCTGCCACACCCGACCCAAAACAAACAAAGACAGGCGCCAAGCCGGGATGGCCACTGACCGAATGGCAAGCCAGAACACACCCAAGAAAGCGGCGAGACATGCCATCCAGGCCAAAGGGGGACGAACTGCCCGGGCCAATGCCACAAAGCGAAAGAGGCGCCCACCGCGAAATCGGCAAGGCCGCGAAGTACTAGGCTCCCCGCGAAACAGTGACGCGCTGAATGCTCCCAATGCGTCGCGCGCCGAGATTCGGCACACAGCCAACCCGACACAAAGGGGCCGCGCGCGCTTTCAAATTAGCCGGGTTTTAGTTAATAATTAGAACCGGAAGGCGCCCGGGCCTGTCCGCCTGACGCCCACCGGACGGGCTGGCCGCCTCGCCACGCTACGCGGCGGGCGTGTTTTGGTGGGGCCACCAAGGAAGAGCCGCAACCAAGAACCCGAGGCGGTTCTGAAATTTTTTCGACTGAGCACTCTTCAGAAACAAAGTTGGCGGCGCCCCAACGTACTAACACGCGCGAGCAGGCGAACTCATAAGCACCCGCGCACGCGCCCGCCTGGCGGGCCGGCCGCTTCCTTCTCTCTTGGTTGCGCCACAGGGGGCCACAACCAAGAACCCGAGCCGCTTCTGAATTTTTGCGGGGCTTCAACAGCTTGCCGGTGCGCCCAAGCGCGCGCGCGAGGAAGCAGGCTGGCCCAAACAAAGAAGCCCGCCCACCGGACGGGCTGGCCGCCTCGCCACGCTACGCGGCGGGCGTGTTTTGGTGGGGCCACCAAGGAAGAGCCGCAACCAAGAACCCGAGGCGGTTCTGAAATTTTTTCGACTGAGCACTCTTCAGAAACAAAGTTGGCGGCGCCCCAACGTACTAACACGCGCGAGCAGGCGAACTCATAAGCACCCGCGCACGCGCCCGCCTGGCGGGCCGGCCGCTTCCTTCTCTCTTGGTTGCGCCACAGGGGGCCACAACCAAGAACCCGAGCCGCTTCTGAATTTTTGCGGGGCTTCAACAGCTTGCCGGTGCGCCCAAGCGCGCGCGCGAGGAAGCAGGCTGGCCCAAACAAAGAAGCCCGCCCACCGGACGGGCTGGCCGCCTCGCCACGCTACGCGGCGGGCGTGTTTTGGTGGGGCCACCAAGGAAGAGCCGCAACCAAGAACCCGAGGCGGTTCTGAAATTTTTTCGACTGAGCACTCTTCAGAAACAAAGTTGGCGGCGCCCCAACGTACTAACACGCGCGAGCAGGCGAACTCATAAGCACCCGCGCACGCGCCCGCCTGGCGGGCCGGCCGCTTCCTTCTCTCTTGGTTGCGCCACAGGGGGCCACAACCAAGAACCCGAGCCGCTTCTGAATTTTTGCGGGGCTTCAACAGCTTGCCGGTGCGCCCAAGCGCGCGCGCGAGGAAGCAGGCTGGCCCAAACAAAGAAGCCCGCCCACCGGACGGGCTGGCCGCCTCGCCACGCTACGCGGCGGGCGTGTTTTGGTGGGGCCACCAAGGAAGAGCCGCAACCAAGAACCCGAGGCGGTTCTGAAATTTTTTCGACTGAGCACTCTTCAGAAACAAAGTTGGCGGCGCCCCAACGTACTAACACGCGCGAGCAGGCGAACTCATAAGCACCCGCGCACGCGCCCGCCTGGCGGGCCGGCCGCTTCCTTCTCTCTTGGTTGCGCCACAGGGGGCCACAACCAAGAACCCGAGCCGCTTCTGAATTTTTGCGGGGCTTCAACAGCTTGCCGGTGCGCCCAAGCGCGCGCGCGAGGAAGCAGGCTGGCCCAAACAAAGAAGCCCGCCCACCGGACGGGCTGGCCGCCTCGCCACGCTACGCGGCGGGCGTGTTTTGGTGGGGCCACCAAGGAAGAGCCGCAACCAAGAACCCGAGGCGGTTCTGAAATTTTTTCGACTGAGCACTCTTCAGAAACAAAGTTGGCGGCGCCCCAACGTACTAACACGCGCGAGCAGGCGAACTCATAAGCACCCGCGCACGCGCCCGCCTGGCGGGCCGGCCGCTTCCTTCTCTCTTGGTTGCGCCACAGGGGGCCACAACCAAGAACCCGAGCCGCTTCTGAATTTTTGCGGGGCTTCAACAGCTTGCCGGTGCGCCCAAGCGCGCGCGCGAGGAAGCAGGCTGGCCCAAACAAAGAAGCCCGCCCACCGGACGGGCTGGCCGCCTCGCCACGCTACGCGGCGGGCGTGTTTTGGTGGGGCCACCAAGGAAGAGCCGCAACCAAGAACCCGAGGCGGTTCTGAAATTTTTTCGACTGAGCACTCTTCAGAAACAAAGTTGGCGGCGCCCCAACGTACTAACACACGCGAGCAGGCGAACTCATAAGCACACGGGCGCGCGCGAGGAAGCAGGCCGACCCAAGCAAAGAAGCCTGCCCACCGGACGGGCTGGCCGCCTCGCCACGCTACGCGGCGGGCGTGTTTTGGTGGAGCCGCCAAGGAAGGGCCGCAACCAAGAGCCCGGGGCGGTTCTGAAATTTTTTCGCGGGAGCACTCTTCGGAAACAAACCTGGCGGCGCCCCAACATACTAACACGCGCGAGCAGGCGAACTCATAAGCACCCGCGCGCGCGCGCTCGCCTGGCGGGCCGGCCGCTTGCTTCTCTCTTGGTTGCGCCACAGCGGGCCGCAACCAAGAACCCGCGCCGCGTCTGAATTTTTGCGGCGCTTCAACAGCTTGCCGGTGCGCCCAAGCGCGCGCGCGAGGAAGCAGGCTGACCCAAGCAGAGAAGCCTGCCGGCCCACCGGACGGGCTGGCCGCCTCGCCACGGACGCTACGCGGCGGGCGTGTTTTGGTGGAGCCGCCAAGGAAGAGCCGCAACCAAGAACCCGAGGCGGTTCTGAAATTTTTTCGCGGGAGCATTCTTCGGCGACAAACTTGGCGGCGCCCCAACGTACTAACACGCGCGATCGGGCGCGCCTTGAGGCTACTAGAAGTCGCCATCTAGTAAGATCACGTGCCATGATCACAGAAAAAGAGCCGTTCTTTGTGGATCTCGACTCAGATGAACCTGCTCCACAATCAAGTCATAGTCATCAAAGGAACTATCAGGCTTCACGGGGAAAAAGATCAGGCGACTGCAGTGGCGCACACATCGGTACGGAAACAAGGAAAGAACAAAACACTGAAACAACTCTTGCAGGAATCGACACGAAAAAAAAGTGGCGAGAACAGGAGCCAATGCTCAGGAACAAGAAACACATACAGATGAACAACCAATCGCGTCTACTAAAAAGCGGTTTCCTGGCGAAACCTCGGGCGTCCTGGCGTGTGCTGGTTTTATTTTTGCTTGATTCTTGGTCGAGCTTAATAAATATTACAAAGATTTCTTGAATGAAGTTGTTTGGGTGAAACTGTTTTTTCGTGCTTTGTCATAGAGCTTGTTGACAGAATACAACTCCTTGCGAAATTTTATCGAAACACTTTCGCAAGCTTTTTCTTGACTGGTTTTCGTATTAGCGATGTTTATCTTGTATTTCCGAAAATCAGAAGTCTCTGGAACAACTGCGTGCTCCACGAATCCTTCCGAATTTTTTGTGCTAGAAGAATATAGGTAAACAAAAGAATATGCTCAGAAAATTGCTGTAATCTATATCAATCGAATCGAATCTACTGCGTCAGTAGTGAGGACATCTTCCTTGGTGCGAATATTATCAGAATCAAATCAAATAGAGCTGCCGCCCCGCGACGGTCGCCAATTCATCTTGGTGCCTCGCATACAGCATCAATGAGGGGCATAGTAATTATTGGTGCTAGATTAAGTAAAAGTTTGAGTTTACAACTACTGCTGACATTTTTGACTATATCGAAAAAGAAAATTACTCGAACTGTTTCGCGTGCACTTTGGAGAAATTGGTGTCCTTTTAGCGCTAAGGACGAGGTAATAGTAGTGACACAACTTTTTTTTTTTTGGCAATCATAGCAATCGTAGCTTATACTTGTCCTAGTATCTCGAATAGTTGTAATAGTAGAAGAGTTGAGTTTGGTACTCACTGCTCGTAACACTTGTCTAATCTGCTGTGTGCTGTGAAGTCAGAGTCTGATCGAAATCAGAATCTGCTTGCTTTTTCAGGTAAAAATGACATAAAGTGTGAACATGTCTTTTCTGGTTTTCTTGTAGTAGTTGAATATCATTGTGCTAATTTCAGTGGGAGCATAGATAGTAGAAGGCATCGAGGAAAAAAATCTACATCAGCTGTCACTGCTAGTCCTCTTCCTAGAAGAAACGTCTAACTGTACATGAGCGCCACCCCGTGCAAGTTCGACGTTTTCTTCTGTTGCTTTCAAATGCGATTTCTTTCAAATCCCTAGTATTCCTGACACTCCGAGCGCCACCCCGGCACAGAAAAATGGGAGATATTTCTTCGCGAAGACCCGTTTTGCGACCCGGCGTCGAATAGAAGTTTATTCCTCACCCTCTTCGCTCTAACGTTAATTTCTGGGCCGAAATTCGACCTTCGAAACAGAGTTTTTGTTGAATAAGTGTAAACCGAAAAGATCTTTTTGTAGCTACCAAACCAAACCATTGCTCTTTGCTATAATCGCTTTAGGTTTAATATTGAAGAAGTGACAGTGAGTAGTATTCTTGTTCTCATAAAATCTGAAGTGCTGAAGTGAATAGAAATACCGTTGTTGAAGAAGTAAATGCTGTAAATAGGTTGATTCGATAGAAAACTGATTTGATATTTTCTGCTGACACTGCTAAAAACTTGATTGTTTGTGCATAGTGACACTGTTTTTACATTAAGCGCTCTATTTCTTAGTTTCTTACGCCCTAAATTCGTTTTTGCGTATTGTTTTTTCTTTGCGTTGATTGCTTTTATTTCATTTTCCAACCGTATCTCCTCGCCAGGAGGTCGGTTTTGCTTTTATTTTTTTCTTTTCTACTCCATTATGGAGTCAGGGCTGCTGTTGGCCGGTCCGGATTTCGTAAATCCGTCGCCGAGGCATTGAAATACCACTCCGCCGTTTCGTTACCCAAGATCTTGCGAATCGCAGGGTCCGGCAGGATTTCAATCTGTGGCGTGGTGTGTTTCGGGATGATTGCATTTTCTGGCAAAGAAACTGAATCGGTATTATGCAAGACAGGTTAGCAAAAACAAGGGCCGGATTCTGTCATTTTTCCGTACAACTCTCGCGGGCATAGTTCACTTTTCTAGTAGAAGCAGAGCATATATCAACATTGTACCTGTTCCTCTTGGAGCAGCCGGTGAATGAGTTCGCCAAAGAGTTCTTCTTCGGCCGCGGAAATTCTGGTGGTCAAAACCTCCTCGTGGTAGTCGACCTTGGCGTTGAGCTCGTCGATTGCGACCTCCATTTCCGCCGTAACGCGGTCCAGGGACTGCAGACCCAGGGTGAGCACCGAGATCAGGTCCTTCAGGTTCAGGACCTTGTAGCCCGAGGGCGTCGTGCCCACCAGCGCGGGGAGCACCTCCTGCACCTCCTGGGCGACAAAACCGAATCGGCTGTACTTACTCTCCATGGCCGCCTTGTAGTGGTAGCTAACCGGCCTCAGCTGGTTAATCACGTTCAGTGTGGCGAGGTCGCCGCTGGTGGCGTTCACGCTCTTGTACTGCTCAACGTCACTGGCTCCGGAGGCGTGAGACTGTGTTTTGCGTTTTTGTATGGATAGATACGTAAAGATCACTCAAACATAGTTCGCTAATCCATTGTCTATCTTCAGCATTTGGATTTGCAAATGCAACTACACCAATCCTATGACATCAACGTAAGTAGGAAAGAAGCGAAAACGAAGTGCGCCAGTCGATTTGAGTCGTGAAAGAAAAAGCAGCTATTTCGAGTTTGTACCTGTTGTGACAATTGCATCAGTTCGCGCATTAGCGGTGCAATGTCGGTCTTCACGCGTCGGTCTGACATGGTGATACTTCCGCTATCGAAGGTCCACGTTCCAGTCAAGTGACCAAAGACCGCATTTGTGTTGCCGATATCGTATTCCATACCTGAAGAGGTTCATGGTTTTTGTGAACATGGGTTCATGGTTTTTGTGAACAGAAGCTGGTCGTATTTCTCAAGTTTCGGTGGTGAAAGACAAAGACGACATATTCAGCAGTACGTCAAAAAGAAAATCATGAATCAAATTCTCTATACTCATTGCGGTGTTGCTCGTTAGGCTGAAGAGCAGTGATGGTTCGTCGCCTGTTGCAACCGTCGAGAACCCGGAGGTGCCCGTTAAACCGTTGTTGGCCGTCATCAGTGCGGTATTAGCCTTGATCTCGTTGCCGTCGATGCTGACGACCCGAGCGGTGCCTGAGGTGCTGTCCGTGCGCATGGTGCCTTTCACAGACAAGGCGCTGCCGAGTCGCAAGAAGCTGCGAATGGAGAGCGCACTGCCGATGCTTGCGAAGTCCAGGATCGACATCGCATCACCGATCCGTCCTCGTCCAAACGTCCGGAGCTGTTATGGAATTTGCGACAAAAAGATTTTGCGTTTTTTCACGAAAACAAAGTGGATCATCGATTCGTGTTTTCTCTAAAAATAAATTTCAGGCACAACAGCAGAAGGTGATCGAGCTGATGCAACTGCGAAAGAACTAAAGGAAAAAATCAAATACCGATAGGGTGCTGCCCAACGAGACGTGACTGAGAATGCTGCATCTGCTGCCCATTCTGACTCTGCCACGCAACGACAAGGACGAGCCAACGTGCAGGGCAGAAGTCAAGGAGAGTTTACCTGTGAGTCATTTTTTTGTCAGCGTTATCGGGTCGTACAAACTAAAAAGGAGAAGAAAAATCATTGTCGTTCGACGAGGAGAAAAATGCGCATCAGTGCGAAATAGTAGAGGGCTTCAACAAGAATATTACCTCCGACAGCTGCAGGTGCCGCACCGATGGACAGCGAGCTTCCGAGTCGCGTGTACGACCGGACGGACATGCTCGAGCCGAGGGACAGGAAGTTGATCACCGAGCCTCTTGAGCCCATTCTTGCAATGCCGCGCAGACTCAGGCAGGAGCCGAACGCAACGCGGTCGATGATGCTGACGCCACCCACGACACCCGTTCCGTGGACCGAGAGCGCGGAGCCCAACCTGTAGTTCATGTGATAGAAGAAAATGAATCTTAGAAGTAGTTGCGCATACTAGTATCACATTAAACTCAACTCCAGTTAGTTGCGCCATCAACAAGAACACTACCACTCGGTGTCAATCTGATGCGAATGGTTCACTCTGATTCATTCGATGCTCTTTTACATTTTCTTTCACTAAAAGTTCAAAGCACGCACTTACCTCGTGGATGCGCGGATGCTCAATCCGGAGCCCAGCGCGATGGTGTCGAACAGGCTCATTCGAGAGCCGAACCGCATGATGCTTCTTGTCGACAGGGACGAACCGCAGTGCACGTACTGCACCACCGAGCACTGGCCGACCTGCGTACAACGGAGGGTGTTCACCGACAGGCTGCTGCCCAGACGAGATGCCGCTCGTACGGACATGCTGCTACCCAAGGAGAGCATGTCGAGCACGCTAGCGCGGCTGCCCAGCCGCGCCGCGGCTCGGATGGACAAAGTAGACGCCAGAGTCGCAAATTTCAGCACACTGCAATTGCCGCCGGACTGCAGCGCTTGGTACACACTCACCGATGAGCTAAGGCGGCCGAATGCACGGAGGGACACCGACGAACCTGCGGTTTTTTGATGGGATGCATTGATATACAGTGGCAATCGTAAATGGAAATGGCTCGAAGAGAACTAACTCACCAAGATCGCTATTGGAGCGGAGAATCGAGGAAAGGTCTTTGAAACAAAGAACATGTTGAAGAAACAGTTTGTATACCGATTCGGAGCATGTCAATCACGGAGAATCGGCTGCTAATCGTGGCGAAGGAACGCAGACTGATTCCGGATCCCAGGAAGGTCGAATCCATCACACTGCACGTGCTTTGCACACTTGATCGTCCATACGCCGACGCGCTGCTACCGAGCCGGCAGACGGCGCGCAACGAGACCGTGGAGCCCAGATGCAGACAATCCAAAAGGGAAGCGCGACTGCCACACCGCATCGCACCGCGGATCGACAAGGACCTGTGAATGGTTGTTATGGGAAAGATGGCAAACATGAATTTAGAATTTAAGGCATGACAGCACCCGGTGGGTTAGAGTCTTATTTTTTTGCAACATCATCATGAGGAAAAAAAAGAAACAGATGGTAAAAAAGTACGATCCGATGTGCGTCATCTGCGCGACGGACAGCTTGGAAATCGAGCCCGCCGCAACCAAGCCGACGGCGCTCAGTGCCGAATTGCACCGCACGAAGCCCCGTACGCTGAGTTGCGATCCCAGCTGGAACATGTCCAGAACACTGGCTCTAGAACCTGTAGTGTTTGATTTCTCCGATGAATCGTTGCGGATTTCTTACTGGAGGCTTTTTCATCTTCGCCCACAAGTTCATGTTCTTGGAATTTTAAATCTACTTACTTTAGAAGTGCTGCGAGAAGTAGAAGTACCGAAAAAGAAAAGTTATGTGAAACTGTAGATCATACCAAATCTGGAGAATCCACGAACTGAGAGCGTGGATCCGGCAGTCATTTGTTGCGAGACGGAGAACTTGCCGGTTGCGAGGTTTCCGGCCGCCGACAGCGTGCTGCCGAGTCGTGAGAAGCTACGCACAGAAAGACCGGATCCCAGGGCCACGAAGTTCAGGACCGACGCTTTGCCGCTACACCGTACCTTGCCAGGTGCGCGCACCGATAGGCACGAGCCCAGGTTTAGGAAGTTAATGACTGAAACCCGGCTTCCTAATCGCGCATTTTGCCGGAGCGATAGGCTCGAGCCGAATCTCGCCATATCCAGAACCTGAGGATGATGAAAGTTTTTTGGCGTAGAAGGTTGAGGTAAGATGAACTAACATTTCATCGTGTAATCATTCTCTGCTGATATGAGATGCGCAAGGACATCGAAACTGATGTAATGCAAGAATAAAACCGAACAAAAGGAAAAAAATCAAGCAAAGTAACGTTTTTATCATGTTACCGAGCAGGACGATCCGCACCGGATTCTGCTGCGGACCGACAGAGCGGAGCCCAACGTGACAAAGTCGAAGACTGAGACGCGTGGCGGGCCGCCCTTGTGGGTGAAGCAACGGATCGACATGGCGTTGCCCAGAGTCAAGAAGTCCATCACGGACGCGGAACGGTGCAGCTTGGTACCGGACAAAACTTGGCCCCGGACGCTCAAGCAGCTACCAATGTGCATGTAATCCAGCACGCTGGCCCTTGACGAAAGCTGGTATAGTTGGTTTTTTTGAATGTCAAGGGAGGAATAACGCATGCAGTTTCACTATCTTCACATCTGATGCTGATCATTGATGGTTTTGCTATCACATCGTCGTAATGGTGAAGATCTTGATCGCCATCACGTCTATTGCTAGTAGGCTCAGGTTTCGAAATACTTACTTAAACCAATTGCATCAAATTCAAAAAAAAAGTCGTGATACCCTTGTGAATCCTCGGACGCTCAAGCAAGAGAAGTCCTGGTGGTCACACACCACGGAGCAAAAAAAGTCCTGGTGGTCACCACCAGCAAGAGAAGTCCTGTTGGCCACCACAAAGCAAGAGAAGTCCTGGTGGCCACCACAAAGCAAGAGAAGTCCTGGTGGCCGCCGCCAGAAAAAAAAGTCCTGGTGGTCACACACCACGGAGCAAAAAAAGTCCTGGTGGTCACCACCAGCAAGAGAAGTCCTGGTGGCCACACACCACGGAGCAAAAAGAGTCCTGGTGGTCACACACCACGGAGCAAAAAAAGTCCTGGCGGTCACCACGGAGCAAAAAAAGTCCTGGTGGTCACCACCAGCAAGAGAAGTCCTGGTGGCCACACACCACGGAGCAAAAAGAGTCCTGGTGGTCACACACCACGGAGCAAAAAAAGTCCTGGTGGCCGCCGCCAGAAAAAAAAGTCCATCGTCGTAATAGTGAAGATCTTGATCACCATCACGTCTATTGCCAGATTCAGCCTGAGTCTTCAGGTTTCGAAATAAACCAATTGCATCAAAAATCAAAATGGTATAGAAAATATCATACCCTGGTGAATCCTCGGACGCTCAAGGAGGACCCGAGGCTCGTGCACTGCACCACCGACAACGAGGAGACGCTTGGCAGATCTGTTGTGTACGTTTTGGGAAAAGTTTCATCATGCGCTCGCGACCTATGACGTTTTACGCCTTTTGGTATTGTTGGAGAAAAATCAGAACATCACACAGGTGGTTGCTCACTACTTTGTATCAAAAGGGCATTAACAAGCACCATGATTTCAAAAGAAATACCGAATCGTCCCGCCACAGACAGGCCGCTGTTGAGGCGAACGAAGGATCTGAGCGACATGCTCGACCCCAGCGCGAGGCAGTCGAACACGGATGCTCGAGAGCCGGCCCGGATCGCTCCCCGGACGGACAGCGAGCTGCCCGTGCTGAGGAACGAGAGAATGCTCACGTTGCCGGCGACCCGGCAATTGCTGAAGAGCGACGTCGAGGAGCCAAGCCGGGTCATGGACCGCAGGGACAGCATACTTCCCAACATGGCGATGTCCATCAGGGAAGCGCGGCCACCGACGCGACCGGTGTTGTACAGCGACAGCTTTCCTTCTAACCGCAGGTAGCTGCGCATGGAGAGCGAGCTGCCGACCGTGACCATGTCTAGGAGCGAGAGCTCGCCTTGGAGCCGCCCCCTGCCCACCACCGAACAGGAACTGCCGGTCCGCACAAAGGCACGAGTCGACACTGTGGACCCGCACATCAGGAAGTCGAGCACGCTGGCCCGCGAGCCGAACCGCCCCGCACCTCGGACCGACAGAGCGGACCCGAGGTTGAGGTAGTTGAGCACGCTGTGGCGGGAACCCATGTAGGCAACGCCCCGCAGCGAAAGCGTACTCGCGACGTTCATGTGCTGCGTGATGGACAATCCTTTCGATGACCCGTTGTCAATGCTGGAACCGAAGCCGCACAATCCCGCGTGCATTGAGAGCGAACTACCCAGGCGGCTGAAGCTTCGGATGGACACGCTGCTGCCCAGGAGCATGAAGTCGAGCGTCGACAACCGACTGCCCATCTTCGCGAAGCCCCGCAGGGAGAACGAACTGCCGATGAAGGCCTGCTGCGCCACCGAGAGGTAGCCGCTGACGCTGTCCTTCCGGATCTTGGTGTACTGGCTGCCGGACAAATCCAAATCGGCGGTTTCGACGGACAACGCGGAGCCCAGCCGCATGAAGTGGCGGAGGCTGATCGCGGAGCCGAGAGCCAGGGTGTCGAACAGGCTGAGGCGGCTGCCAAACTTGTTGATGCCCCGCACGGACAGGGTGGACGCGCAGTGCACGAAGCCCAGCACGCTGAGCTTCTCACCGGCCCGCAGGTACCCGCGGACGGATAAACTGCTGCCGAGGTGCACGTGCTCAATCACGGACTTGCTGTGGCTCAGCCCGATGAACGGGTTGCTGCCGATGCACCCGCGCACGAGTCCTTTCACCGAAAGACCGGAGCCCAGGCGGCTGACCGCGCGCAGCGAGACGCTGCTGCCCAGGGTGAGGCAGTCGAGCACACTGACACGCATGTGGTTGGTCAGCCGGCCGCGGATAGACAGGCTGCTGCCCAAGCCCTGGAAGTTGAGCACGGAGAACTTGTCGCCGAGCGGCACTTCGCCATAAACGCTCATGCCGGAGCCGAACCGGCTCGCCGCACGCAGTGACAGCGAGCTGCCGAGGTGCAGATACCCGAGTACGGAAACGCGGTCATCTGCCCGCACGAAGGATCGGAGGCTGAGGGTACTTCCGAGCGCAAAGTGGTCGCACACCGAGCATTTGGACCCGAGACGGACGGTACTGCGGACGGAAAGCGAGCTGCCCATAGCCTGGAAGTTTACCACCGACACCTTGGAGACGGAGCCCAGCGCCTTGCACACGGAATGCACGGAGAGCGAGCTGCCGCACCGGGCGAAGTTTCGAATGGACAAGGCGGAGCCGAGCATGGCGAAGCTCAGGATGGAAGCGCAGCTACCCAACCTACTGGTGCTTCTCAGGCTCAGGGCCGATCCGAGGTTCATTCGCTGCAACACCGACGCGCCGTCGCCCAAGAGCGGTTTTCCGGCGAGGGAAAGGTTGGAGCCCAGTCGAGTCGCGGCGCGCACAGAGATGCTGCTGCCCAGAGCGAACATGTTGAACACGGACATTCGTCCGGTCGCGCCACTGGTGGTCCTTCCACGGACGGACAACGAGCTCCCACAGTGCACGAAGTTCAGCACGGACAGCCTGGAGCCGAGCTTGGTACAGACGCGCAGGGAGACCGAACTGCCGAGATTCACCAATTCCAGCACTGAGGTGTTGGTGCCGATCTGCGCTCGGTTACGGACCGACAGACTTGCGCCCACGTGGAGGTAGTCGAGAACGGAGGCGCGGCTGCCGCACCGGAAGTGGGTGCGCACCGAAAGAGTGCTTCCCAGGTTCACGTGGTTCAGCAGGCTGATGTGTGTGATCGAGCCGAACACGAGCGCCCCCGCAACGGAGACGTTAGAACCGCAGCGGAGGAAGGAGCGGATGCTCATGCCGCTGCCAAGGTGGAGGCAATCGAGGACGGACAGTTTGCTACCGCACCGGGTGGCGCCCCGCACGCTCAACGTGCTGCCGAGGTCGATTTGCTGCACGACTGACAACGGGTACGAGGCGCCGTTGAAGATTATGAACTGCGAATAGGTCTGGGTCTGGAATAAATTTGTGATGCTGGGTGGCGTACTTGTACTATCATGAGGAGGCCACAAGTTGTGTTGGCACAGCATGACAAATTTTTGGGCTCCTAGGTGTTGCCTATTTTTCTGCATGACAAACTGGGTTTTAGGATTTTGGAAGCCCAGACCCCTGTCGATTTTTGGAAGCCAAAATCCTAAAACCCAACTTCAGCCGAGCCTTCTGGGTAACGTGGGTAACGTGCATGACAGATTTAAGAGTCAGGCCAGGCAAGCATGCACTCTTCCAGACCCAGACACTTTTGCATTTGATAAAGATGACGCTGGAGGCAATGGAGACGCTGCTACCCAGCCGGCTGTACGCCCGCATCGAGATGCTGCTGCCGAGGTTGAGGCAATCCAACACCGATGCCCGGCTGCCGAACCGGCAGGCTCCGCGCACACTCAGCGTGGATCCGAAGTTCGCGAAATCGAGCACGGAGCACCTGCTGCTGGTGCGAACCTTACTGCGGACGGACAAAGCGCTACCGAGCGTCGCAAACGCGAGGCAGGACGCGGTCTTCGGCGCGCGCACGAAGGACCGGAGCGAAAGCCCAGACCCGAAGCAGGCGGAGTCGAGCACGCTGATGCATTTGCCGGTCTGGGTTTTCGATCGCATGCTCAGGGACGACCCGATGATTGTGAAGTCGAGCACGGAAAGTCTGCCGCCGAACTTGCACTTGTGTCGCAGAGACACGCCCGAACCGAAGTTCGTGCATCCGACGACGGATAGCTTTCCTCCGGCTTTATCGGTTCTCCTGTTCCAATTCGGTATGGTCGCGTGCGTACCGATGAAGCACGAGAGGTTGCTGCCGAGTCTCGCGAAGCCTCGAACCGACAGGCTACTCCCGCAGTTGAAGAGGTCGAGGATCGAAAGCTTGCTACCACACCTGCCGGCGGCCCGAATCGAGAGCGCGGATCCCAACTGCGCGTAGGACAGAACAGAGGCGCGAGAGCCCGTGCGTGCGAATGATCGTAGGCTGAGGGCGGAGCCGCTGTGCAGTTGCTCTGTCACCGATACCATGCCGCAGATTCGCGTCTGCGTTGCAGAAATGCTGAGCGCCGAGCCGAGCCGTCCCACCGCGCGGAGCGAAACCGACGACCCGAGGTTCATGAAGTCCAGGACGGATAACCGTTCTCCCAGGCGCGAGGCCGCGCGGACTGAGAGCGAGCTGCTGACGTTGACGAAGTCGATCACGGACGTCCGGCCCATGCTGCCGACGGCGAGGAAGCCCTTGGCGCTGGTGGCCGAGGCCGACCTGATGAAGCCGCGGAGAGAGAGGGAGCTCCCCAGGTGCAGGCAGTTTAGCACAGACGCGCGAGAGCCCAGACGGGTAACCCCCCGCACGGAAAGCGCACTGCCGCAGTTGATGCGCGTGTACAGCGAGATGGCCCCGATGCGATCGCCGCTGGTGATGGACAAAGCGGAACCGTACCGCACGAAGGACCGAACGGAGACCGCGCTGCCCAGCGACATGAAATCGAGTACAGAGCATCTGCTGCCACTCTTGCCGAGGCCGCGTAAAGAAAGCGAGCTGCCCAGCTGTGCCAGGTTCAGCGCGCTGAACTTGCTGGAAAGGCGCGTTGGTTCCACGACCGACAAAGTACTGCCGCATCTGGTAATGCCACGTACACTCAGCGCGCTGCCAAGCGCAAGCAGGTCGAGAACCGACGTCTTTGAGCCGATTCTTGCAGTCGACCGCACCGAAAGCGCACTTGCGAGATTGGCGAATTGCAGGATCGTGAGCTGTTTTCCGCACCGCGAAGCGCCGCGGAGAGACAGCGTGCTGCTCAAGTTCGTGAGGTCTAACACCGACAGGTGCGACTGCACCCGAGCTTGCGCGCCGCAGACCGAGACGCCGGATCCCACTCGGCCCATGGTTCGAATGCTCATGCCCGAGCCGAGCGTCATGAAATCGAGCACCGAGGCCCGGGAGCCGAGCCGGACGAAGCTGCGGATGGACAACGTGCTTGCCAATTTCGTGAAGTCGTGGACGCTGCAACGGTACAGGGAGCCGAACTCCATCACGCCGACCGTGCTGCAGCTGCTGCCCAATCGCACGAAGCCGCGTACGGAAAGTGCAGAGCCCAGGTTCAAGCAGTCCAAAACAGAAACGCGACTACCCAACCGCATGGCGTTCCGGACCGAGAGCGCACTGCCGAGAGCGGCGCAGCTCAATACGGAGGCCTGCAGGCCGGTGCGACAGCTCCCCAGGATGCTGCAGGAGCTGCCGCTGCGCAAGTACTGTCGCACTGACAGGGAGGATCCCAGCTGAATGAAGCTGAGAATCGACGCGGTGCCTCCCACGCGGCAATGGTTGCGGAACGACATGCTGCTGCCGAAGTTCGTGAAGTTCAGAATGCTGAGGTGCTTGCCCACTTTTCCGCCACCGACGACAGACATACTGGAGCCCATCTTCGCGTAGTTTCGAACCGACACACTGGAGCCGAGCTGCAAATAGTTCAAGACGGAGGCTCGGCCTCCGCCGGTGCCTGTACTTCTTATCGAGAGGCTGGAGCCCAGGGTGAGGTGCTGCACCAGCGACAGTTTGGTCACGCTTCCGACAGCCGTGTAGCCGATCGCCGAAAGCCCCGAGCCAATGCGGACCGCAGCGCGCAGGGAGATGGACGATCCGAGGTTGCACAGATCCAGGATCGAAAGGCGCGAACCGGCCCGGATGACCGCCCGAATGGACAATGAGCTGCTGAGTGCCGTGAACTGCAGGACGCTGCAGTTTCCGCCAACTAGTTGGCGTCCGTTCACAGACAGAGAGCTGCCGAAGCGAGCGGAGGCTCGCACTGACAGCGAACTCCCCAACATCAGCTTGTCCAGAACGGATACGCGATCGCCGACGCGGCCCTTGTTTCGCAGACTCAGGCTGGACCCGAGAGTGACGCTATCCAGAACCGACAGGCGTGCTGCGCCGAAGATGACCTTTGAACCAGCGATGCTGAGCGAGGACCCGAGTTTCGCGAAATGCCGCAGGGAGATGCTGGAGCTGAGCGCGAACATGTCGACCACACTGCATCGGGAGCCGGCTCGAGCGATCGAGCGGATCGACAGGGCGCTGCCAAGCGCGGTGCACTGCACGACCGAAGTGCTGTACAGCGAGCCAACCGCGGTGCGACCGGTCACCGAGAGGGCGGAACCCATGCGGACGCAATTTCGGACGGATAACGACGAACCGAGCTGGAACAAGTCGAGCACTGAGACCCGGCTGCCACATCTCGTTGCCGCACGGATTGAGAGGGTGCTGCCAACCGTTGTCTGGCTCAGCAGCGACACGTTCGCTTGCAGGATTTGCGCCCCACTCGTGGAAAGGTCTCCGCCCAGTCGAACAATCGCACGAACAGACAAAGAGCTTGCTAGCGCCAGGCAATCCACCGTAGACAGTTTTGACCCGAGCCTGCTGGTGCTTCGAATGGAGAGGGACGAACCCAGATTCGAGAAGTTCAGCACGGAGATCTTCTGGCTGAGTTCTGTGCTACCGACGATCGAGGCACCGCTGCCGCACCGCGCCATCGCGCGAACCGAGAACGTGCTGCCGATGGCCAAGCAGTCGAGGACGGACATGCGAGAGCCGAACCGTGCGTACGTGCGAACGGACAAGGTACTTCCGATCTGTCCGAGTTGTTGCACACTCAGTTGCGTCACGCCGCGAAGGTCGCTCTGTGCTGAAACAGCTCCCTGCACCCGCGCAAAGTCGCGCACCGAGATGGCGGAGCCAAGGGCTAGGCAATCAAGGACAGACATGCGAGAGCCGAACCGTGAGACGGACCGGACAGACAGAGCTGAGCCGACCTGCAGTTGACTCAGGATTGAGACCTGCAGGCAACTCCCAACGCTGGACAAACATCCCTTCATGGAGCAGGCGTTCGTTCCGCGAACAAAAGCCCGGATGCTTACGCTGCTTCCGAGTGCGAGGCAGTCCAAAACGGACAACTTCTTGCCCAGGTTGACCCGACTCAGGTTCCGGACACTCAGCGCGCTACCGATATGTGCATAGCCGACGACGGAAAAGCCCTTGCTGCCTTGCGCGCGGAAGTTGCCGTCGCACGAAACTCTGCTGCCGATCTTCACGTACTGCCTGACCGACAACGTGGAGCCGATCTGCACACAGTTGAGAACGGAGAGGGAGCCCCCAAACCGGGCGAGGTTGCGCAATGACATCGAACTACCCAGAAGGAACTGGTCCATCATGCTTATTCTGCCACCGACGAAGGGTTCCCGCCCGACGCTGCGGAGCGAAAGCGAGGACCCAACGTTCATCGAGTGAATCAGAGACAGGCGGTGCGAGATCAGGATATCGCCGGTACACGACAGGGAGCTCGACAGGCGCGCCACGCCGCGAACGCTGAGGGCACTCCCGAGGTTCAGGAAGTCCAACACGGATGCCCGACTGCCAACGCGCGCGTGTGTGCGGACGGACAGTTGCGAGCCCAGGTTGACGAAGCTCAGCAGACTGGCGCCACTGCGGTCGGCGCGCAGACCAACGCGCAGGTTTCCGCGGACGGAGAGTGCAGAGCCGCAGACCAGCGTCTGACAGACGCTGACGGCCTGCAATCTCGAGACGTTGCTCACCGACAGTGTGCTGCCGACGCGGACGAAGTTTCGGATTGAGAAGGTCGAGCCCAAGTGCATCAAGTCCAGGATGCTCACGCGCGAGCCGAGGCGGCTGACTCCGCGGACGGAAAGCGCGGAGCCAATGCCGACGCAGTTCAGGATGGAAGCGTGCACACCGGTGCGCGCAACACCGTTGACGGACATGCAGCTGCCGATTCTGGTCATTTGCCGCACAGACACACTGCTGCCGATGCGGAAGTAGTCGAGCACCGAGACGTTGCTACCGCACCTGGAGATGCCGCGGATCGAGAGGGAGCTTCCGCAGGACACCGCATCAATGATCGACAGCTGCGTGAGCGAGCCGCACCTTGTGATGCCCGCGGCGGACACGGTGGAGGACAGCCGCACGAACGACCGAATCGACACCGAGCTTCCGATATGCAGGTAGTCTATGATCGAGGTGCGGGAGCCGAACCTGGTCGTGCTACGCACCGACAAAGCCGAACCCAGCGCCACCCGATCCAGCACACTGCACTTATTGCTCAAATTCTTGGCCTGCACGACCGACAGCGAACTGCCGAGGCGCGCGTAGCTTCGGATGGATAAGGTGGAGCCGCAATGGACCGCGTTGATCACTGAGAGCATACTGCACGAGCCGAAGACACCGAGTCCGCGGACGCTGATGGCTGAGCCATGCCGGCTGAAGGCGCGGATAGAGACCGTGGAGCCCAACGCCAGCATGTCAAACAGCGAGGCCTTGGAACCGAGCTTTGCCGCCGCCCGAACGGAAAGCGTACTGCCCAACGCGGCCAACTTCATCACGGACACGTTGCCGCCGACGCGAGCCGCTCCGTTGCAGCTGAACCCGGACCCGACGCGCGCGAGACCGCGGATACTGAGTGCGGATCCCAGTGCAAACAGGTCCAAAACGGAGAGTTTGCTGCCGCAGCGGCTCGCCGCGCGGACGGAGAGAGCCGAACTTAAGTGTGTCGCGGCCAAAACCGACATCGACCCGCTGCACTTCAAGCTGGAGCCAACCGAAACGGCGCTGCCCATGCGAACCACAGCGCGGACCGACAGGGAACTCGCCATGTTTAGGTAGTTCAGTACCGAGCACGAACTTCCTATTCTTTGCTGTCCGCGCAGGGAAAGCGCGGAGCCGAGCGTGGCCATGTTCAGGATGGACAGCCTCGGGTTCACCGCCGCGTTTGTGCCCACAATGCTCACACTGCTGTGCACGCGAGCGACCGCGCGGAGCGAAACCGTGCTACCGAGCGCAAGGAAGTCGAGCACGGAAGCACGCGATCCCGCCGCGAAGAAGTTCCGCACGGAGAGCGAAGACGCGAGGTTTGAAGCGTCCAGCACGGAAAGCTTGGCTTGCGCCGTGGTGAACTTGTGCACGGAGAGGGAGCTACCGAGGCGGATCGCGCTACGGAGCGACAGAGTGGAGGCAACTTGGGTGAAATCCAACACCGAGATGGCGCTGCCAACGCGACACATCTGCCTCACGGATAGTGAAGAGCCCAGGCTGACGCAGTTAACTACGCTGGCCTGGAAGCAGCTTCCGATGCGCGTGAGTCCCTTCACCGAACTGGAAAGTGCGACCCGACTGAAGCCGCGAAGGGACAGCGAACTGCCGACGCCGACGAAGTCGAGTGTGCTCGCACGTGAGCCAAACCTGGTGATTCCGCGGACAGAGAAGGTGCTGCCCATGTGGGCGTAGCCCAAAACCGAGATGTCATCGCCGACGCGCGTCGTGCCCAGGACAGACAAGTTGGATCCCAGTCGGACCACCGCGCGCAGCGACATCGAGGATGCCAGCGCGAACGTGTCGAACACTGACGCGCGGCTGCCGCAGCGGACGGTGTTGCGGACGGAAAGCGAACTCCCGAGGGAAGCCATGTTTAGAACCGAGAGTCGGCCCGGAATCGGGAGACTCTGCGAGGACACGCTGATGCTGCTGCCGAAGCGAGCGAACTGCCGGACACTGATGGCGCTGCCCAGGAACACGAAGTCCAGCACACTGAGGTTCTTCCCGCACTTCGAGAATGCGCGAAGGGAGAAGCTGCTGCCGAAGTTGACGAAGTTCAGAACGGAAAGGTTGGTTCCGAGTCGCAACTTGCTTTCCACGGAAACCGCCGAGCCGAGACGCGACGCTGCGCGGACCGAAACAGTCGATCCCAAAGCCAGGCAATCGAAGACCGAGACCCGACTTCCGCACCGCACAATGCCGCGGCAGGACAGCGCGCTGCCAAGGTGGCTGGCGTCGAGCACGCTGATGCGAGACGACCCGAAGACGAGCGACGAAGCGACGGAAAGTCCGCTGCCGATGCGCGAGAGGGCGCGAAGCGAGAGGCTGCTGGCCGAGTGGAGGAAGTCCAGCACGCTAGCTCGGCTTCCGGTCCTTGTGATCGAACGCAGGGAGAGGGTAGAGCCCAGGTTGACGCAGCCGATGACGGACATCTTCTGCAGGGATCCAACCGTTGCTAGGCCCTTCAGGCTAGTTGCGGTTCCCTGCCGTACGTAGGCCCGGACGGAGATACTTGATCCGAGCGCGCACATATCCATTAGGCTGGCCTTCGATCCCGCGGCGGACATCGACCGCACTGAGATCGCGGATCCCATTCGCAAGTAGTCCAAGACGGAGATTTTCGTACCGACTCTGCAATGTCCATGTCGGACGGAGATACTGGAACCGCAAGTCACGGCGTCGAGAATGCTGCAGTGGCTACTGATGCGCCCAAAGTTGCGGAACGAGAACGTGGAGCCGAGCTGCGCAAAGTTCAAGACGGACACACTGCTGTTGAGGTTGCAGGCGCCGCACACGGAAACTCCGGATCCCACACGGCTGATCGCCCGCACGGAAAGTGCGGAGCCCAGGTGCAAGAAGTTCACGACGCTCGCACGACTGCCCAGTCTGACTGCACCACGCACACTCAAGCCGGAGCCCAGGTGCATGTACGCAATCACGCTGGCACTGCCGCTTGCTGCTGCTCGGGCCGCAACCGACATACCGGAGCCTAGTCGCGTCATCGCGCGAACACTGATGCTGCTACCCATCCGGAACAAATCCATGACAGAACATTTACTGCCGAACCGAGCTGCCGCGCGGACCGACAACGAGCTCCCGACGGTCGCGGCCTGCAGGACAGAGGCTGCGAAGCAGCTGCTCACCGTTCGCACGATGCCGTGCGCGGACAGATTGGAGCCCACCCGCACGAAGCCGCGAATCGACAAAACGGAGCCCAAACTGAAGCAGTCCAGCACGCTCGCCCTGGTGCCGACGCCGCCTTTGGCTCGGATGCTCATGTCGGATCCGCAGTTCACGAAGCTCAACACGGAGAAGTGACTACCAAACCGCATCTGGCTGCGCAAGCTCAAACTGCTGCCCAGGTCTAGGCAATGCAGAACTGAGGCCCGGGAGCCCGCGCGAATGACGGCGCGTACTGACAATGTGCTCCCGAGGCTCGCCTGCTGCAGGATGCTCATCTTGTTTCCGAATCGGCCCTTGCCGACCATGGAGAAGGCCGAACCGATACGCGTGTAGTTACGAATCGAGATGCCGGATCCGATGGCGATGTTGTCCATGACGCTCAGCGAGGAGCTGAATCTGGCGTACTTCCGGACGGAGAAAGAAGAGCCCAGACGCGTGAATTCCAGCAGGGACAGCGGGTCGATCAAGTTCAAATCGCCCTTCACCGACAGGCTGCTGCCGCACTTCAAGAAGTTGCGGATGGAAATGGAGCTGCCCAGGTTGAAGAGATCCACAATCGAGCAGCGCGAGCCGTAGCGTGCGCTGCAACGCACGGAAAGGCCACTTCCCAGGTTGGCGTACGACAAAACGGACAGTTTCCCGCCGATGGGGGCGGACGCCTGCGCAACGCTGAGGCTCGAACCCAACCGCACGTACTGTCGGAGGCTGAGCGAGGACGCCAGGTTGCACATGTCGAGCACGGAAGCAGTCGTGCTGCAACCAAGCTTGTTGCGCAAGGACAGTGTCGAGCCCAGGTGCACTTGGTTGTGCAGCGACAGGCGCGCCTGCGCCTGCATCTGCGGGCCGCCGATGGAAAGACTACTGCTCATGCGACTCAATGTGCGCAGACTGACCGAAGAACCCAGGTTCAGGTAATCGAGAACCGACGCTCTGGAGCCGATCTTCACGAACGAGCGGACGGATAAGGCGCTACCCAGATTGACCGCATCGATCACCGACATCTGGAAGCAAGAGCCCGCTGCCGCGAGTCCCCGAACCGTCAGGCTCACGCCGGTGCACGCGAATTGGCGGACCGAGAGCGTGGAGCCCAAGTGCAGGAAGCTGAGAACAGAGCACCTGGAGCCTTGTTTCGCGATCGCCCGCGTCGACAACGCGGAACTGAGGTGTGTGAAGGACAGCACCGAAGCTTTACCGCTGATCGGCACGTGGGACCGGAGGGACAGGCTGGATCCGATGTTCAGGAAATCCAGGACGGAAATGCGCGATCCGAACCGGGAAGTGTTCCGGATAGACAAACTCGACCCCAGAGTGCACCAATTCAGCACCGACATCTTCAAGGTACTGCCGCAGCTGACCAAGCCAACGGCGCTCACGCCGGAGCCCAAGCGACTGAAGGCCCGGACGGACACCGAGCTGCCCAGCTTCAGGCAGTCCAACACCGACATGCGGCTTGACATCCTTGTGACTCCGCGCACGCTAATGGAGGAGCCGGTGGACATCGCATCAAAGACGGACAAGTTGATCCCGGCGCGCCCGGTGCTACGGAGCGACAGCGACGACGCGATGTGGACAAATTCCAGGACACTGACGTTTGCACCCAACCGGCAGAAGCTGCGGAGCGACATCGAGCTGCCGAGTTGGATCGAATCCAACACGGAAGTGTAGGCTGACCCGCCGAAGCGCGCGTGCGCGCCCGCGATCGAGAAGCTGGATCCCAGGGTGGCGACCGACCGGATGGAGACGGCAGAGCCCAGGGCCAGGAAGTCGAACACGCTGGCACGGCCTTCGCAGCGGGTCTTCAAGCCGCGCACCGACAGTGCGCTACCCAGAGCGGCGAAATTCAGAACGCTCACCTTGTCATTGAAGGCGGTGGTCTTCGAGACGGACATTGCCGAGCCCATGCGCCCGATTGCGCGCAACGAAAGCGAAGAACCCACGGAAACCGAGTCCAAAATCGACATGGTGTCGGCGAACGAGGCCATGCGGCGGAGAGACAACGTCGAGCTGAGCGTGATGCTGTCGAAGACACTCAGTTTTGACAGGCTACCCACCTGCGCCAAGCCTTGCACGCTCGCGGAGCTTCCCAGGCGAATCATCTTCCGGACGCTGATGCTGCTGCCCAGGTTGACAAAGTCCAGCACGGAAATTTGGTGGCCGAATCTGGTCGTGCTACGCAACGAGAAGGAGGACCCAACCGTGAAGAAGCTCAGGATCGAAGTCTTGCTACCGAAGCGGGTCACGGAACGCAGAGACAAGCTGGAGCCAAGGCTGACTTGTTGCAGCACCGATAGACCATCGCCCATGATGCGGCCCCGGCCGGTGATCGACATGCAGGACCCGAGCTTCGCCACGTTGCGGCAGGAAACCGCACTGCCGAGGTTCAGGAAGTCCAAAACGCTGATGCCGTACCGCGATTTCGACGCGATGGCCCGAATACTGACCGTGCTAGCGCAGTTGGCGAAGTTCAGGACCGAGAGCATCAGAGCACCACCGGTTCGGGCAACGCCGGCAACCGACATGCCGCTGCCGAATCTGGTCGCTGCGCGGACGCTGAGCGAGGATCCGAGCTGGACGAAGTCAAGAACCGAACTGTTGGCTCGCAGCCTGGCCATCGATCGCAGCGACAGAGTGCTTCCCAGGTGCGCAAAGCCCACGACTGAGACGGACGTGACACTGCCACTGGCGGCAAGGCCTAATACAGATAGCGAGCTGCCAAGGCGCGACAGCTGCCGGATACTGATCGTCGACCCGAAGGTGGTGAAGTCCAGGATGCTCGCTCTGGATCCCATGTGAGCCGTCGACCGAATGGAAAGAGAGCTTCCCACCTGCGCGAAAGCAATCACGGTCAAGGAGCTGTGCAATCTTGCGCTTCCGCGAAGGCTTACACTGGATCCCAGGGTCAGGAAATCGAGCACCGATAGTGAACTGCCGAACCGGCCTGTGCTGCGCACGGAAAGCGAGGAGCCCAGCTGCATGAAGCTGAGCACCGACAGTTTTGACAGAGAACCGCAGCTAGTCAGTCCGTGTGCGGACACGGTTGAGCCGCACCGCGCGATTGCGCGCACCGACATCGAACTGCCCAGGGAGAGCAAATCCAGGATGGACATGCGCGAACCCGATCTTGCGTGGCTTCTTACGGACAGAGCACTGCCGAGATTGCTGTAGTGCAGCACGCTGATGTCACCCGCGAGCCGCGTGCCGGATCTCATCGAGAGTGTGCTTCCCAGGTGCGTGAACTGCAGGGTGGAAATGGCTCCGCCGACGCGGGCAAACTGGCGAAGGGACAGGTTGCTGGACAGGATCAGACTGCCGCACACGCTGAACGCTTCGGTCTGTGCGCTGCCGACAACGCCGAGACCGCGGACGCTGCAGCCACTTCCGCACCGCAAGAAGGAGCGGATTGAGAGAGCGGAGCCGAGGGTCGCCGCGTCCAGGACAGAGACGAGGGAGCCCGTTCTCATGTGGCTGCGCAACGAAAGCGCCGACCCGAGATTCACGTAGTCGAGGACCGAAATTGCATTCCCCGATCTGGCGTAGCTACGAAGGCTAATCGATGATCCCACGGCGAGGAAGGACAGCAGCGAGATGTTCGACCCGAGTCTGCCCGAGTCCCGCAGTGAGAACGTGCTACCAAGGTGGACGCAGGACAGAACCGAGAGCTGCTCGGCGGCTCTTCCGGACCCCTGGACCGACAAACTCGACCCGAGTCGGCAGACAGCCCGCAGGGAAAGTGTAGATCCTGTCTGCACAAAGCTCAGTACGGAGAGGCTGTCTCCAACCCTGACTGCTCGCCGGAGCGATAGCGTGCTCCCCAAGTTGGCGGCGTTCAATATGGATAAGGACTTCCCACTCGCAAGCGTTGTGCCAATCACCGACAATCCGCTGCCGATGCGAACGTAGTCCCTCAGCGACACGGAGGATCCGAGGTGGAAGAAGTCAACCACCGACGCCTTGCTGGAGAGCCGCACAAAGCTGCGTACGGAAAGACTGGAGCCGAGGCTGGCGCAGCCAATCACGCTGGTAGAGTACATGGAGCCGCAACCCAGCATGCCGGCGGTCGACAACGTGCCCGCGGTGCGCGTGAAGGCCCGGATCGAGAGCGCGCTCCCGATGGAAGAGAAGCCGAGGATCGAGACTGCGGATCCCAAGCGGGCCAGGCTGCGCATGGACAGCGTGGAGCCGAAGGTCGTGTGGTCCAGCGTGCTGCAGGCCTTGCCGGTGCGCACGTTCGCGCGCGTGGAAAGCGAGCTGCCCAGGTTCAGGAAATCAACGATGGACAAGCGCGCGCCGAGCCGCACACCGTTGCGGCAAGACAGGGTGCTGCCGAGGCCGCTGAATTGCAGAATGGACAGCTTCTCCGCGGACTTCATGGAGCCCTTGACACTCACACTGGACCCGAGCCGGCTGCAGCCACGCAGGCTGAGCGCGGATCCCAGGTTCACGTGGTTGATGATGGAGACGCCGTCGCCCAAACGCGAATGACGCCGGAGGGACAGAGAGCTGCCGAAGGTCACGTAGTCCAAAACCGACATGGAGGCGCCGAGCTGCACTTGCGCGACCACCGAACAACCGCTGCCAATGCGACTGGCGGCCCGGATGCTCAAGGTGGAGCCGAGCATCAAGCAGTCCAGGACCGACGCGCGAGAACCGACCCGGCACACCGAGCGAACGGAAAGACCACTGCCGAGTTCCGCGTGCGACAGCACAGACAAGCGGCCGCCGGACTGGCAGCCACCCACCAGGCTTAAGCAGGACCCGATTCGCAGATACGTTCGTACCGAAAGACCGGAGGCTAGGTTGCAGAAGTTCAGCATCGAGAGGTTGTTGCTGCATCTGGCGAGCCCACGGAGGGAGAACGAGCTTCCCAAGTTCGTGCACTGCAACACCGAGAACATGCCGGAGCCGCGCACGTTCAAGTTGCCCTCAACGCTCACGCCCGATCCGATTCGCGTGTACTGTCGAATGGAAAGCGAACTTCCCATGCAGCCGTAGTTCAGGATGGACAAGCGGCTACCGAACCGGCACTGCGATCGCAGGGACATCGAGGAGCCCACGTGCAAGTAGTTGATCACCGACAGTTTCTCCACATAGTCCACCGCAAGCACGCCGCGGACGGAGAGCGAACTGCCGCCACGGACGAAGCTGCGAACGGACAAAGTGGAGCCGAGGTGGAAGTTGTCCAGGACACTGAGGAGGCTACCGCACTGCGATTTGGAGCGCAGGGACAGCGCGGACCCGCACGTGAGCATGTCGAGCACGCTGAAGCGCGAGCCCATGCGGCAGGACGACCGCACACTGAGGCCGCTACCCAGGTTCGCGTACCGAAGCACGCTGCCCATTTCGCCGACGCGGCAGAAGTTCCGGAGCGACAACGCGCTTCCCAGCTCCACCGAGCCGATGATGGACAGCTTCATCGCGGACGGCAACGCCACACCGCCGGTGATGCTCAGACTCGACCCGCAGCGCGCGTAGGTGCGGATGCTGAGGGCGGATCCGAGAGACACCAGGTTGAGTATCGACATGCGACTGCCGAAGCTCTTCGCTCCGCGCAAGGATAACGAAGAGGCCATGTGCACGAAGTTGATCAGGGAAATGTTCGAGCTGAACCGGGAGAACTGCCGCATCGACAGAGTGGAACCGAACTGCGAGCTGTCGAGCACACTCATCATGTTGCCCAGGCGCACGAAGTCGCGCGCGGAAAAGCTGTCACCCATGTTGATGAAGTCGAAGACGCTCAAACCGACGCTTTCCTGCACCCGCGCGGCCACGCTCAAACTGCTTCCGACGCGGCAGAAGCTGCGGACCGAGACGCAAGAACCCAGGTTCACCATGTCGAGCGCCGAGAACTGGTGGGCAAACCGCATGCGGCCGAGACCGCGGACGCTGACGGTACTGCCGAGGTGTGCGAAGGCGAGGACCGAGGCCTGCTCGCCGATGCGCAAGTCGCCTAGAACGCTGGTGGAAGAGCCCAATCGCGTGAAACCGCGCGTGGACACGGCGGAACCCAGAGTCACGAAGCTTAACACGCTCATGTTGTCGGAGACCTTGAAGCGGCCGCGCACAGACAAACTGGATCCCAGGTGCACCGTGCCAATGATCGACATGCGCAAGGTCCCATCTGATCCCGTCTGCACCAGCCCCCGGGCGGAGCAGCTGCTACCGATGCGCGCGTAGGCGCGGACGCTCAGGGTGCTTCCGAGATTCACGAAGCTCAAGAGACTCAGCTTACTACCGGTACGAACGGTGGAGCGGAACGACAAGGAACTGCCGAAGTCCGCGCAAGTCAGGACCGAGAACCGGGCCGAGCATTTTACGTTGTTCCTTAGCGAGAAACTCGAGCCCAGCGTCGCGTGCTGCAACACCGACAGGAATGTGTTCGCGAACACTTGGGAACCCGCGACGGAAAGCTTGCTGCCGCAGCGGGCGTAGTTCCTGACCGAGAGACAGCTGCCCAAATTTGTGCAATCCAGGATGGACACGCGCGTGCCGAAGCGAGCGCTGCTCCGCACCGAGAGTGTGGAGCCCAGATGCGCGTATTTCAGCACCGACATGCCGTCCGCCAGCTTGGCCGATCCGAGGCAAGAAACGCCGCTGCCGATACGCGCGTACGCGCGTAGTGACAAGCTGCTCGCCAAATGCGTGAAGTTGAGCACTGACAAGTTGTCGCCGAGCCGACTCGCGGAACGCAAGGACATGGTGCTTCCCAAGGTCATGCTGGCGATCACCGAGGTTTTGCTCAAAGAGCCACAGAACGTCAAGCCGGCAACGCTCAGAGAGCTTCCCACCCGGAAGTAGGAGCGGAGGCTCAAGCTGCTGCCGAGATGGACAAAGTCGATCGCCGAGGCCATGGATCCGAGCCGCGAATGGGAGCGCAGGGACACTGACGACCCCATGTGCAGGTAGTCCAAAACGGAATACCGGCTGCCACAGGATATTCTCGATCGGAGGGAAATTGCGCTGCCGAGATTCAGCATGTCCACGACAGAGGCCTTGCTGCCGATGCGCATGGTGTTGCGAACCGAGAACGAGCTAGCCAGGTGCACGAAGCCCAGCACCGAGCACTGCAGACAGGACCCGGCAATCGCAACGCGACCCATCGCGGAGAGGGAAACTCCAACTTTCACGAAGGTGCGAACGGACAGTGCAGAGCCCAAGGAAAAGCAATCGAGCACGGAGGATCGCGAACCGGTGCGGGTCACTCCCCGCACAGACAAGTTGCTGCCGCAGTGCAGGAGGTCCAGCACACTTACCTTGTCGCCGCACAGGGCCCGACTGCTTCGCAAGGACAGAACGGACCCGAGGGCCAGGAAGTCGACAACCGATATCCGGCTGCCGCAGTTCGCGAACTGACGGAGCGAAAGCGAAGAGCCTGCCGACGTGAAGTTGATGACGGAAAGCTTCAAGCACGACCCGAGGCTGGAGCAACCGAGCACGCTCAGGTTGGAACCGCACCGCACGAACTGCCGGATAGAGCAGCTGGATCCCAGGTTCGAGAAGCTCAAAGTACTGCAGGCGCCGCCGACACGGACCGAGGACCGGAGGCTCATGGACGAACCCAGGTTCACGGAGTCGAGGATGCTGGTCAACGAGCCCAGCCTCGCGAAGTTTCGCAGGCTCATGCTGCTGCCGATCGCGCAGAAGCCGAGGATACTGCACTCTTTGCTGAGGTTCTGCTTCGACGTTCCGCGCAGGGACAACGAGCTACCGAGGTGCACGGATTGGATCACGGACAGCAGGGCGCACTGCAGGACGTTCTTGCTGCCGGTGACGGACAATCCGCTGCCCACGCGGGCGTATTGTCGGACGGAAAGGCCACTCGCCAGGTTGGCGAAGTTCAGCACTGAGGCGGTGGTGCTCAGTTTCGCGAACGAACGCAGCGAGAAGGTGCTACCGAGGTGCACGTGCGTCAAAATGGAGCAGGCGTCGCTTAGCCGTGAATCACCGTAAATGGAAAGCCCGCTTCCCATCGAAACTTTCGCCCGGATGGAGATGCTGCTGCCCAAGTAAGTGAAGTTCAACACGGAAAGTTTCTTGCCCACGCTGGAGTACGCGCGCAAGCTCAGCGTGCTGCCGCAGTGTACCTGCCCGATGACCGAAACCGCCAGGACCGAGCCGCAAGCCTGTCGTCCGTGGACCGAAAGGGAAGAGCCGAGGCGGACGAATTGACGCACCGAGAGGCAGGAACCCATATGCACGTAGTCGAGCACCGACATCTGGTTCGCCAATCGAATCGCCGATCGCAAAGACAGCGAGCTGCCCAGCGCGACAGAGTCGAGGATCGAGACGGACTTTCCGACATTCCCGACGTTGCGCAGGCTGAGAGAACTGCCGAGCGCGAGGCAGTCGAACGCTGACAGGCCTTGCGTCCCCATGCGAGCGCCGCGGCGGACGGAAAGGTTGCTACCAAGAGTGAGGAAATCCATGATGGACATGCTGACGCTGATCTTGCACTGCCGCCCTCGCAGACTCAACGCGCTGCCGAGCGCGACGAAGTTCACGACCGAAGTATCGGACGCGAGCCGACCGTAGCTGCGGAGCGACATCGAGCTGCCGAAGTGCACGAATTGCAACACCGACATCTTCAGGCAGGAGCCGCACACCGTTGTGCCCACAGCTGACAAAGCGCTTCCGAACCGGGAGAAACTGCGGACAGACAGCGACGAGCCGAGGTTCGCGTATTCCAAGACGCTGGCGTTCATGCCCATGCGAGCGTAGAGGCGGAGCGACATCGTGCTACCGAAGTGGGTAAAGTCGATCAAAGACAGTTTCTTGCCAACGGACACATTTGCGCGCAGGGAAAGGGAGCTGCCGAAGTAGCAGCTATCCAGCGTGCTCAGAGAGTGTCCGAAGCGGCCCAATCCGCGGAGCGAGAAGCTGGAGCCGAAGTGCGTGTGCGACAAGACTGACAGGGTGTCGCCGAGTCGCGCGCTCGCACAGACGGAGAAGCTGTCGCTGAGGCGCGTAAACGCGCGCATGGAGGTCGCACTTCCCATGTTCACAAAGTTGATCACACTCAAGCTTTCGCCAATCTTGTTGTACCCGCGGACCGATAAAGTAGATCCGCAGTGCACGTAGCCCAGCACGCTAGCCATCGACTGCAGTCTGCATTGTGGACCGGACAGCGACACGGAGGACCCCAGCCGGAGCACGTTTCGTAGCGACAATGCCGAGCCCAGATTGCCAAAGTTCATGAAGCTAACCGCAGAGCTCATGCGCGTAGTACCCCGGAGCGACAGCGTGCTGCCCATCGTCACGAAGTCCAGCACTGACAAATTCTTGCCGAGGTAGCCGAAGCTGCGGCAAGACACGGAGCTGGACAGGTGGCAGTAGTCGAAGACGGATAGGTAGGATCCGAATCGACTGTAGGACCGCAGCGAGCAGGAAGATCCCAAGTGGCAGTACCGCATGATGGATAACGCAAAGATGCTTTCGCAGATTACCGCTCCCGTCACGGACAAAGTGCTGCCCGCTCGCGTGTAGGCGCGGATGGACAGCGCGGATCCCATGTTCGAGAACGTGAGGCACGACAAGGCGGACCCGCACCGCCACAGCCCGCGCAAGCTCATGGAACTACCGAGCGAAACGGCGTCCACAACGGAGGCCATGGCGGAAAACCGTGACAGGGAGCGCATAGACAGGCTGCTGCCAAGCCGCACGTGGTCAATCACCGATAACAAGGTGGCGGACCGAACCATGTTACGGAGGGAAAGCGTCGATCCGAGGCTGACCGCGTCGAGGATCGAGGCCTGGCCGCTGAGTGTGGCGGAACTGCGCAGGCTACAGCAGGAACCGAGGTTCAGGCAATCGAGCACAGAGAACCGGTTGCTCAGGCGGTTGGCCTGTCGCACAGAAAGACTGGACCCCAGGTTCACGAAGTTCAGGGCGGAAAGCCTGTACACACTCCCGACGGTGACGGCGCCGCGGACCGAAAGGCTGCTGCCGCAGCGCACATAGCTCCGGAGGCTGAGGGAACTGCCAATCTCGGCGAACCCGAGAATGCTGACGCGGCCGCCAACACGGGCGGCGCCACGGACGGAAAGCGAGCTTCCGAAGGTAACTTTGTCGAGCACTGACAAGTTGGCCGACAGGCTTGGACCGTAGATTGAGTAGCCGCTGCCGAGCCGGTTGTAGCTGCGGAGAGACAGAGAACTTCCGAGCAGGAAGCAATCCAGGACCGAAGCTCGGCTACCGAGGCACCCGAAGCTGCGCAGACTGAGACTGCTTCCCAACTGCACCCGCATGAGCACGGAGGTCTTCAAGCAGCTGCCCGCAAAGAAGCTGCCGTGCACACTGCAGGTCGAGCCGACTCTTGTGAACTGGCGCACAGAAAGGCAGGATCCCATCAGCGTGAAATTGATGACGGAGACCATGTTGCCCAAGTGGCCGTGGCCGCGTAGCGAAACCGACGAGCCGAAGGCTGCAAACTCGAGCAAGCTCAGCTGTTTGTTCATCCTCGCCGCATTCAACGTCGACAGGCCGCTGCCCAATTTTCCGCACGCGCGTAAGCTCATGCCCGAGCCTAACAACGCAAAGTCCAAGACCGACGTGTTGACCGTGCCGACGCGGCCGCCGCGCCTGACGGAAAGCGTGCTACTGAGCGAAACGTAGTTGAGGACACTGCAAAGACTGCCGCACCGCGTGAAGCTGCGCAAAGACATCGAACTAGTCATCAGGCCCGTGTCGATCACGGAAAGCTTCAAAACCGAGCTGACGCGGGTTAAGCCGAGGACAGACATACCGGACCCGATCCGCGTGTATGCGCGGAGCGAGAGACACGAGCCGCACTGCGCGTAATCCAAAACGGACATGCTGGACGCGAAGCGCGCCCGGTTCCGGATGGATACACCGCTTCCAAGGTGGACGTAGGACAGAATCGACGCGAAGCTGTTGAGCGTCGCTTGCTTCGTCACACTGCAGGTGCTGCTCAGCCGGGCGAAGTTCCGCAACGACACCGTGGAACCCAGGTTGCAGAACGACAGGATGGACAAGTGGGAGCCCAGGCGGGTGTACCCGCGCAGGGAAAGACTGCTGCCCAGGTGCGCCGAGCCGATTACAGAAACCGCGATGATCGACGCCAGCGTGACCGTTCCCTTCACACTCAGGTTGGACCCGAACCGCCCGAAGCTCCTACAAGAGATGGAGGAGCCGGAGGCGTACATGTCGAGGAGCGAGTACATGCCCGTGTGCCGAGCGCATCCGCGGAGGGACAGCGTGGACCCGAGGTTCACGTAATCCAGCACACTGGCGCTCATGCCGCACTGCATGACCGATCGCAACGACAACGCGCTCCCGCAGTGGAAGCAGTCCAAGACGGAAAGTCGGCTGGACGCCTTCCAGCTGGCACGAAGAGAGAGAGAACTACCGAGGGCCACCGCGTCCACGACGCTTAAATGGCTGTTCAACCGGAGGGACTTATGCAACGAGAGGGAACTGCCGAAGCGGGCCGCGGCCCGGAGGGACAGGGAACTGGCGTACTGCGAATAGTCCAGTATGCTGCACGAGTCCTGCATGCGACTGAAGCTGCGCAGGGAGCACGAGGACGCGAGGTGGGTAAACTCCAGGATGGACACTCGCAGCGCGCTTCCCACACTGGTGAAGCCAATCACCGTCATGTTGGATCCAACACGAGCGAAGTTTCGCAGGGACAGACTGCTGCCGCAATTGACAAAGTCGAAGATACTCAAGTTCGCGCCCAAACGCATGTAGTTTCGGCAGGACATGCTGGAGCCGAGATGAACTGATTGCAAAACGCTCAGGGTTTCTCCGGCGTTGAATTTACTCGAAACGGAGAAGACACTGCCGAGACGGGTGTAGGTGCGTGTACTCAGACAGCTGCCGAGTTGGACGAAGTTCAACACGGACAGCGCGGACCCGAGGGGCACGGCCCGGCGCAACGACACGCTGGACCCGAGATGCGTGAAAGACATCACGGACAGCTCGACGACTCGAGCGTAGGATCGCAGAGACAAGCTGGAGCCGGCATTCACGAAGTTCAACAGCGAGAAGTTGCCCACGACTCCACGCCTCCCGCGAACTGAGAGCGAGCTCCCCAGATTGAGGCAATCGAGGACGGAGAGCTTCGCGCCGCACTTCCCTGTACCGTGGAGCGAGACGCCCGAGCCGCAGCGACTGTAGCCCCGGAGGGAAACTGCCGAGCCCAGGTGCACGAAGTTCAGAACGGAGCAGGCGGATCCCAGGCGTGCGTGGCTGCGCACAGACAGCGTGGAGGTGATCGTAAGCTGGTCCACGACGGAGAGTTTGTGGATCGAAGACAGCCAGCTCACCCCGCAAACCGACATGCTGCTGCCAGCGCGCACGAAGGACCTGAGACTCAGGGACGAGCCGGTGACCAGGAAGTTCATCGACGACAGCGCAGAGCCCAGTCGCGCCGTGGAGCGGACCGAGATGGAGGACCCGAGGTAGATCGTTTCGATCATACTCAGCGTGGCGCCGGCCTTCGTGCTGCTGAAGACGGACAGCGCACTTCCTACGCGATTGAAAGTTCTGACGCTGATGCTGCTGGCCATGTTGATAAAGTCGATGCAGCTGATGATGCTGCCCGCTCGAGCGAAGCTGCGGAGCGACACGGTCGACCCGAGGGAGGCCGCGTCGAGCACCGAAAGAGATTTGCCCAGCCGGCTGTGTGTGCGAACGGATAGGCTGCTACCGAGGTGCGTGAAGGCAATCACACTGTAACTCTGGAGAGACCCAATAGTGGTCATGCCGGTAACTGTCATGGAACTGCCCAGCCGCGAGAACTGCCGCATAGACATGCTGCTGCCCAGCATCATCAGGTCAAACACCGAGCACCGGTCGCCTAAACGCACGTGGTTACGGAGACTTAGGGAGCTCGCCACACGCGACATATGCACCACGGAAAGCGTGCCAAGCGAGCTGCAGCGGAACAGGCCGAAGCAACTCATGTTCGAGCCGGTGCGCACCATAGCGCGGACGGACAGCACGGATCCGAGGCTGACGTAGTCGAGCACGCTGGTGTTTTTGCCGAGACGAGCGCACGATCGGAGCGAGAGGACGGAGCCAATGGCCGCCCATTGCATCACCGAAGTCGCGGATCCAGCCCGGAACACGTTGCGGATACTCAAAGAGGACCCGAGCTCGGCCTGCTGGATAACGGACAGATTGAACACGGAACCCATGTGTGTCTGGAACAGTCCGCGGACGCTGCAGCTGCTGCCCACGCGGACGAATTGTCGTACGGACAGACTGCTACCCATGTTCACCAGATTGGTCACGGAGAAGGCCATTTTCTCGCCCCGCTGATTCATCGTCGAGCGAACGGAGAAGCAACTCGCAAGGCTGACTGCATCCAGTACGGACAAGGCCGCACCGAATCTACCGATCTGTCGAACGGAAAGGGTGGAGCCCAGTCTGACTTGGTTCAAAATCGAGAACTCAGCTGCAAGTGTTCCTTGCCTGCACGCGGAGAAGCTGGACCCAACGCGGCAGTAGTTTCGCAGAGACAGGATCGACCCGAGGTGCATGAAATCCATCACACTGCCCTTCATACCCGTCCGGAGCGAGTGGCGCAAAGACAGGGTGGATCCGAAGTTCGCGAACGTTAAAAGGGAGAGGTCCATGCCGAGGTTCGTGTGCTGCCCGCGCAATGACAGTGCGGAACCGAGAATGGTTGCGTCCATCACGCTCAAACTACCACCCAGCCCGGTCAGCTGCTTTCCACCAGAAGTGAAACAACTGAACGTGCTGCCCATGCGAAGCATGTTCCGGAGCGACAGGGTCGAACCCATATCGGCGTAGATGTGCACGGAGGCATTGCTGCCGAAGCGTGCGAAGGACCGGACGGAGAAGGAGGACGACAGATTGACGTAATTCAGCACACTCAAGTTGGTCCCACTGCGCGCAGAGGCGCCCACGATCGAGATGTTACTCCCCATGCGAACGAAGTTCCGCAACGACAGCGAGCTGCCAACGTGGTGGCTGTCCAACATCGAGATCGAGCTGCCCAGGTAGATGCGAGCCGCGCAGCAAGAGAAGGCGG
Organism: Amoebophrya sp. A120; assembly: GCA_905178155.1. Lineage (NCBI taxonomy): Eukaryota > Dinophyceae > Syndiniales > Amoebophryaceae > Amoebophrya > Amoebophrya sp. A120. Next base: position 12,973,205 of record CAJINV010000002.1, on the reverse strand, counting down.
ATCCCATGCGAATGTGATGGCGGAGCGAGATGGTACTGCCGAGGAACGCGAAGTTCAGCACGGATGCCATGCTACCGAGTTCCACCGTGGTTCGCAGAGAGAGACTGCTCCCGAGGTTCAGGCAGTCGAGGACCGAGCAGTTGCCGCGCGGACGCGAGGACCCAACGCGGACCAAGCTACGCACCGAGAGTGAGGAACCGAGCATGGTCATGCCCAGCACCGAAAGCTTCTCGGACGACCGCACGAGCTGTTGAACAGAGACCGTGCTGCCAACCCGGAAGAACTGGCGGACGGAGACCGCAGACGAGAGGTGCACAAAGTCCAACACGGAGAGGGTGGACTGCAACTTCGCTTTTGCGGTCTGCCGCAGCGACATGGAGCTACCGAGGTGCGCGCAGGTGAGCAACGATAATCCCGTGGAGCCGCCCTTGAAGAGTTTGTCGTTCGGGCGCCCGTAGCAGCTGATGCCGGAAGCGAGACGCATAGCGCTTCTGACGGAAATGGCGCTACCGAGGTGCATGAAGTCCAGGAAACTGACCCGCTGCATACGCACGAAGCTCCGCATGGAAAGTGAAGAACCCATAAAGCACGCCATGGTCACGGAGAATTCTTTCGGAATCACGATACCGCCCGCCATAGACATGCAGCTACCCAGGCGCGTCATGCTCCGGATGGACATGGCGGAACCCATGTGGGCTTCCTCCATCACGGAGAGCCGGTTCCCGAAGCTGGCCGGACCTCGCATGGAGAGCGTGCTGGCGGCGTGCAGGTACCCGAAGACAGACAAACCGTTCACCAGGTTGGATCGGCACGTGATACTGCAGTCTTGCGCCAGCACCGCAGAGGCGCCGCAGGAGAGCGTGTGCAGCGAGCCGAAGCGGAACACACCACTGCAGCTCAGCGCGGAGCCGATGCGCAGCGACGTCCGGATGGACAGGCCGGAACCCAGGGAGACGAAATCGAACAGACTCATCTTGCTGGCAGCCCGCCCGTGGGCGCGAACGGAAAGAGCGGAGCCCAATTGCGTGTGGGAGATGATCGACAGGCTGCCCGGGACGCGCAGCGCGCCAAACATACTTGCCGATGAAGCGCACCGGATATACTGGCGCAACGACACCGACGAGCCCACGTTCGTCGCGTCCAGCACGGAGAACTTGCTGCCCATGCGCAGGTACGAGCGAAGGGAGAGTGACGAGCCCAAGTGCGTCATGCGAATCACCGACAGGCTGAACATGCCCTCGTCGCCGAAGTGCTGCAAGCCCTTCACACTCAGGTTGCTACCGATCCGGAGGAAGTTGCGGAGCGACAGTGAGCTGCCGCACGCGACAAAGTCCAAAACGGACATAGCCTCGGAGAACTTCACGTGACGTCGGACTGAGAGCGCGGAACCCAAATGTGCCTGCGAGATCACAGACGCGACGGGATTCACGCGCAACTGGCCGAACATGCTCGCGGAGGACCCGCAGCGCAGGTACTGGCGGAGCGACAGCGACGACGCCGTTTGCAGGAAGGACAACAAGCTGAACTGACTGCCCATCCGACTGTAGCTTCGCAGCGAGCAGCTGCTACCCATGCTGCTGTACCCCAGAACAGACATCATGCGGCATCCGACGGACTGCGTGACACTCGAAACCGAGAGCGAACTACCGAGTCGGGTAAGTTGGCGGATGGAAAGGGCGGATGCCAGGTGGACCGCATCCAACACCGACGTGATGCTGCCAATCCGGGCGAAAGACCGCATCGACATGCTGGAGCCGAGATGCAGGTACCCCAGCACCGAGGCTTTATTGGCCAACCGGAATTTCCCGAAAATGGACACGCCGGAGCCGGCCCGCACGTGTTGTCGAAGCGACAGTGCGCTCGACAAACCGACAAAGTCCAGAATAGAGACAGCGGAACCTGAGCGCACGAAGGATCGGACACTCATGCTGCTGCCCAGCTGCAGCTGGTCGATCACTGAGGTGTGGAACCGGAAGTTCTTCGCGTACCGAATCTGGCCGGCCGTGCTGCAGCTGCTTCCGACGCGCATGTATTGCCGCAGGGAGAGGGCGCTCGCCAGGTTGAAGCAGTCGAGTACCGAGAGTCGGGACCCAAACCTCGCAACCCCACGCAAACTCAAGGAAGAGCCGAGCGTGGCGGAAACGAGGACGGAGAGTCGGTCGTTCTGGCGCGTCTGGCTGAGCATCGAAACACCGGAGCCAAACCGCGTGAAGCGCCGGACGCTCATGCTGGAGCCGCACTGCACGTAGTCGAGGACGGACAGTTTGTTGCCCAGGTACATGCGGTCGCGGAGAGAGAAGCTGCTCGCGATGTGCAGCTGCTCGAGCATGGACAATTTGTAGCAACTGCCCACCTGCTTCACGAGCGAGTGCACACTGAAGCCGCTGCCCACGCGCGCGAACTGGCGCACGGAAAGCGACGAGCCGAAGGCCGCGATCTCGAGAATCGACAGCATGGAGCCAGCCCGTTGATAGCTGCGCAACGAACAGCTGCTGCCCAGGCTCACGTAATCCAGCACGGACAGTTCCATTCCAAACCGGATCACGTTTCGTGCGCTGAGGCTCGAACCGAGGTTGACGAAGTTGAGCGCCGAGAACCGGGAGCCCAGACGCGAGCAAGCGCGTAACGAGACAGAGCTGCCGATGTTCAGCATGTCCAGAACCGTCAGTCTGCTAGCGCCAATCATCTGTGTGTTCGCTACTGACATGGAGCTTCCGCTATGAAATGCAAAAGTGTCTGGGTCTGGATGAGTGCTGGCACACAACTGCGTTTTTGCAAAATTTTTTGGGAATATTTTGGGAATATTTTCACAGTATTTTGAAAATATTTTGGCCGTATTTTGAAAATATTTCAAAATATTTTGGCGATACAGGATAATAGTTTTTCGTGTAGATGTTCAAAAGTGCTTAAAGTAGTAATTGCCTTGCGCCGCTCATGCAGACCCAGACATATTTGCATTGGATATCCGCACCGCGCGAACTGCCGAATGGAGAGGTTGCTGCTGAAGGCGACGTAGTCGAACACAGACATGTTTTGTCCCAATCGGTTCATGCCGCGAACGGAGAAGGTGCTCCCCGTCTCGAACATGTGCACGATCGAAAGCTTCACGAGCGAGCCGACCCGCGTGGTGCCGTGCACGGAGAATGCGCTGCCGGTCCGCACAAAGTTGCGGATGGACAAAGCGGACGCGAGGTGCACCATGTTCAGGATGGAGGTTCGGGAGCCGCACTTCACCGTGCTTCGCAGACTCAGGGTCGATCCCATCGACGCGAAGCAGCAGATGGAAGACGTGCTGCCGAGCTTGCACATCCTGCGGACCGACAGGGAGCTTCCCATCTGCACGAAGTTCAGCACCGAGAAGTTCGAACCGAACCGCATCTGGGAGCGCACGGAGAGCGACGAGCCCATGTGCACGTTATCCAACACGCTCATGAAGCTCCCGCACCGCCCAAAGGTGCGCAACGACATGCTTGACGCGAGGAAGACCTTGTGCATGATGGAGGTCTGCGCGCAGCTGCCGATAAACTGGACGCCGTGCAGCGACATGGTGCTGCCAATGCGGCAGTACTGCCGGAGCGACAGGGAAGAACCCAAGTGGCTGTTCTCCAGGATCGACATGCGGGCTGCGCAGCTCGTGAAGCAGCGCACCGACAGCGACGATCCCAGCGTTGTGGCCGCGATCACGCTCATCTTCTTCACGCTGTTCAATAACTGCAGACCGTGAATGGAGAAGGCGCTGCCCGCCCGGAAATAGGTGCGGACGGACAAGCTGCTGCTCAAGCTCGCCGCATCAAGCACAGACAGGGCGCTGCCGAACCGCGACACCGACCGTACGGACAGCGACGAGCCGAGCGACAGAAAGTCCACGACGCTGACGCGACTGCCCACGGGCGCAAACTGCCTCAGGGACACCGAGGAGCCAAATTCGCCGAAGTTCAGCACCGAAATCAGTTGGTCCACCTGCGTGCGCCCAATCACCGAGGCGACTGAGGCCAGCCGCGAGTAGGTGCGCAAGGAGAGGCAGCTTCCCAGGTTGAGTTGGTCGATCACGGAGAACCTTGAGCCCAGTTCGGCGCGCCGCCGCAGCGACATGCTGGAGCCCACGTGCTGGAACCCGACAACGGAAACCGCGAAGAGGGAGCCGACGCGGCCCTTGCCAAAGACACTGCAGGTGCTCCCGACGCGGACGTGCCCGCGGAGGGACAGACTCGAGGACAGCGCGATGAAGTTGATAACCGACATGGCGGAGCCGAACCGACCGCAGTTACGCAACGACAAGGTGCTGCCGAAGTGGGTCTGGTCCTGGATGGAGACATGCTGCCCGAAGAGCAGCCGTTCCTGGATCTGGCCGGTCGCGCTGAACGAGCTGCCGATGCGGACGAACTGGCGGATGGACAGTGCGGAGCCGCAGGTCGAGAAGTTCAGGATCGACATGGCGGAGGCGCTGCGCACAAAGCTGCGAATACTCAAACTGGAGCCAAACTGCACCGCGTCGAGAACCGAGAACGCACTTCCGCAGGAAGTGGATTTTCGTACTGACAGGCTGGAGGCGAGCAGGAGGAAGTCCAGAACGGAGACAGTTTTGCTGCTCTGTATGACGCCCACGATCGAATGCGAACTGCCGAGCTTGGTGTGCGCACGGATGGAAAGCGACGAGCTGCAGTGCACGAAATTGAGGATACTGGTCGCGGACCCGCAGCGTGCGTAGCTCCGCAGGGAAACGCTGCTACCGATGCACACGTAGTCGAGCGTCGAGCAGGAGCCGCCGAGCCGCATGCGTGTGAGAATCGAGACGGAGCTACCGCATCTCGCAACCGCGCGCAAGCTCATGGCGCTGCCGTAGTTGGACATGTCCAGAACCGAAATGCAGCTGCCCATCCTGGTGATCGACCGCACACTGAGCGAACTGCCCAAGTGGAACTGGTCGAGCACGGAAAGTCGGTAGCAGCTGCCGATGTTCTGGCACAAACCGAGCAGACTCAAGCGGCTGTTCAGTCGCACGAAGCCGCGGCAACTGTAGGAGCTACCGGTGTTCGCGAAGTCCAGGATGGATATCGCGCTTCCCAGGCGACCGTACGCACGGAGGCTGAGAGAACTGCCGAAGGACACGAAGTCGAGGACTGACATGCCCTGGCTGGCCTGGGCAAGCGTCACGTGCGAGCGGACGGACAGCGAGCTTCCCAGCACCGCGCAATTCAGCACTGAGAGCCGGCTGCCGAAGACCGTCTTGGCGCGCACGCTGAGAGTGCTAGCACAGTACACGGCATCAAGTACGGACATGGAGTTGCCGCACAGGTTCCGCAGAGTCCCGAGCACCGATAAGGTGCTACCCAATCGAGCGAACCCGCGGAGGGAGCAGAGACTGCCGATGTGGACAAAGTCCAGGGCACTCATGTTGCTGCCAAACCGCGCGAGGCTGCGCAAGCTCAGCGAGGATCCAAGCTGCAGGTACTCAATGACAGAGCAGGTGCTCGACATACGCTGGAAGGACCGGACACTGAAGCTGCTCCCCAGGATTGCAAAGCTCAATAGAGACACGTCGCCGCGCATGCGCAGACTCTCAGTCACAGAGAAGCCGCTCCCCACGCGGGCAAAGTTTCGCACGGAAATGGAGCTGCCGAGAGTCAGGTAGTCGCAGATCGACGAGCGGCTGCCCGCCTGCACGAATTGTCGAATCGATAAGCTGGATCCGAGCTGGCAGAAGTCGATCACACTCATGCGGTACACGCTACCCAGGTTCCGCATGATGCCCAAAACAGACATCGCGCTGCCAATCCGGGCGGACGCGCTGCGCAAGCTCAGACTGCTTCCGAGTACAGTCATGTCGAGAATGGAAACGTTCTGGCCGAGGCGACCGACGCTGCGAACCGACAGCGAGCTGCCCAGGCAGACCCCGTCGAGAATCGACATTCCCAGGCCGGCGCGGCCGACGGCTCGCAAACTCAAACTGCTGCCCATGTTGAAGAAGTCGAGAAGACTCAAACTGCTTCCCATGCGCACGTAGGACCGCAGCGAAACGGAGCTGCCCAGCGTGACGGCGTGGAGAATGGATACCTCGCAACCGAGGCGAGCGAGGTTGCGCAGCGAGAAACTGGACCCGACACTCATGAAGTCGAAGACGGAAAGTCGAGAGGACAACCGCGAGTGCGGCGCGACCACCGACAAACCGCTACCAACCCGTGCGTAATTGCGGAGAGAGAGCGAGGAGGCCAGGGAGACGCTGTCGAGCACCGAGCAGCAGGAACCAAAGTTCGCGTACCGCCGGAGCGAAAGCGACGACCCAAGGGAAACGAAGCTGAGGATCGACAGGTGCGTGCCCATCGACTTGTGCGGGACGCCGGCGGTGCTGTAGGAGCTGCCGAGACGCATGTAGCCGCGCAGAGACAAAGCGCTGCCGAGCGCGACCGAGTCGAGGACCGACAAGCACTCGCCTAAGCGCGCAAACGCACCGCGAAGCGACATGGACGATCCCAGGTGCAGGAAGTCCACCACAGAAATCCGGGCGCCGCTGCGGGCAAAGCTGCGCAACGAGAGAGAGCTTCCGACCATGATTTGCGACATGACCGACTGGTCCATTCCGAGCTTGGTGTCGGTGAAGATGGACATGGACGACCCAAATCTGTTGTACCCGCGCAACGACAGGCTGGAGCCGAGCACCGAGAAGTCCAGGATGGACAGCGCACTGCCGAACTTCGCGAAACACCGTACGGAAAGCGAAGAACCGAGCTCAATCTGCTCGAGGACCGACAAGCGATCGCCCAAGCGAGTCTTTCCGCCCACACTCACCGCGGCCGTCGTCACCGTAGATGCGCCAGAGTGGCGGTAGTCGTTGACCACTGACAGGCTCGAGCCGAGACGCACGAACGATCGCAGACTCAGGGCGGACCCGAGGCTGTGCGCATCGAAGACCGAAAGCCGGTCGTGCATCTTCGCTGCACGGTTGCGAACCGACAACGAGCTTCCCAAGCAGACCCCATCGAGGATGGAGAGCTGCAGTCCGATATCCGTGCGGCTGCAGACCGAGGCCAGCGAACCCATGCGGGTGAAGGCGCGGATGCTGAGCGAGCTGCCCAAACGAGCTGCCTCAAGAACGGACATGCTGCTTCCCAACGACGCCCGTGAGAACACGCTGCAGAGACTGCCCATTTTCAGAGTGGAGCGCAAGGAGAAGGAGCTGCCGAAGATATCAAATGTAAAAATGTCTGGGTATGGAAGAGCTCCAGAGAAGCTCCGAATTATTCTTTATCATTTCCGTGAGATTTCCGTGAGATTTACAAAATATCTGAAACAAGTGGAAAAATAATTCTTTTTTATTTCCGTGAGATTTAAAAAGAGTTCTTTTTTATTTCCGTGAGGAGGCAATCGGCAAAAAGCCGTAAGGTTGAAATATATGAAGGTCGCGCCCGGAGGGCGATATTGGTAACCAAATGCGTGCGCGAAATTCTAATCAGCGCGAAAGCCTAACCAGCCGCGCGGCGAAAGCGCGGCCCTGCGGGCCGCGCTTTGGCGCTATTTATTTTTGATTACAGTCCCACTCCTTCTTCTGCAAGCCCCCTGCATGAGAAACTGGCCCCCTGGCCAGGAAGGTATCTGGGTCATCGAGGGCTTCCGGATTCGCATTCAAAGCTTATCGCAGGAGCGATCCACCTGCTTCGCAGTAGTTGCCCGCGGCCCTTTAGGGCCGCTCCTTCGATAAGCATTGAAGGCGAAATCCGGTCTGCTATTTCGCAGCGGGGCATCCTCTCTAGCCCCCTGCGTGACAAACTGGCCCCCTGGCCAGGAAGGTATGCGGAAAGCCGAAAACCCGCGAACCCTTCCGGGCAACCAAAATCGGCCATTTCAGACGCGGCGGAGGTCCCGAATTGGTGCTCACAACCCCGGCCAAATCGGGATTTTGGGACATGCCTCCGCCCGCTTGTAGTGCGTTATTTTTTTCCCAATCGCGATGGTACGGCGCAAGCGCGCGCCCGCCGGACCGCCCTTGGCGGCCAGTTTGTAAGCCTGCCGAGGGTTCTCGATTTTTTTCAATTTTCGCTCTTTTTTCTGGTTCTTAGGTGGCCGAAGGGCTCTGCACATTTTCACCGCCCGCAGATGACTGGCAGTTTTGAAGCCTGCGGAGGGATTGCGCTTTTGCGCAATTTTTCATCTTTTTGCATTTTCCAAGTGGCCCGGGCGACCTGCACATTTTTACCGCCCGCATCTGACTGGCAGTTTTCAAGCCTGCGGAGGGATTGCGCTTTTGCGCAATTTTTCATCGCTTTTCATTTTCCAAGTGGCCCGGGCGACCTGGACATTTTTACCGCCCGCATCTGACTGGCAGTTTTGAAGCCTGCGGAGGGATTGCGCTTTTGCGCAATTTTTCATCTTTTTTCATTTTCCCAGTGGCCCGGGTGATCTGGGCAAAATCCGACGATTGCTTCCGCCCACGTTATAAAGCAAATTTTGGCCATTTTTTTCCAACTTTTTCCAGTTACGAAGCGGCCCAAGGCTTCCGGACAGGTCGCGGGCCTGCTTCTCCAACGCAGCTGGCCAGCGGGCGGAGCAAAAAATAGTCCGTGTCTTTTTCAGATATCAAGTGGGCCAAACCGCAAAAATGCTCTTTTTTCACCTTCTCCCGCTTGGTTTCTCCCATTTTTGCGACATTTTTGACCTCCTGGCCATTTTCCCATCTGGTCCGCTTTTTTTCCCTTCTCCCGCTTCATTTCTGGCCATTTCCCTGACCTTCA
>CAJINV010000002.1:12766386-12960203 GCA_905178155.1 Amoebophrya sp. A120 | reverse complement strand
CCACCTCAACTTCTCTCATCCGAGGAAAGTTGGGGCGGCCACCTCAACTTCTCTCATCCGAGGAAAGTTGAAGTGGCCACCTCAACTTCTCTCATCCGAGGAAAGTTGGTGTGGCCGCCTCAACTTCTCTCATCCGCGGAAAGTTGAAGTGGCCACCTCAACTTCTCTCATCCGAGGAAAGTTGGGGCGGCCACCTCAACTTCTCTCATCCGAGGAAAGTTGGGGCGGCCACCTCACGGAAATAAAAAAGAATTCTTTTTCAATCTCACGGAAATAAAAAAGAATTATTTTTCCACTTGTTTCAAATATTTTGTAAATCTCACGGAAATCTCACGGAAATAATAAAGAATAACTTGGAGCTTTTCTGGAGCTCTTCCATACCCAGACATTTTTACATTTGATAGAAGAAGGTGTTGTCCAGTACCGAGAGCGCGGAGCCGAATCGCCCGACGTTGCGCGTGGAAAACGTGCTGCCAATGTGCAAGAAGTCGAGAACCGACGCGGTTGAGCCGCATCGGAAACCGGCCAAAACGCTGCAGCCCGACCCAACGCGACCGTAGGCGCGCAACGACATGCTGCTTCCCGTCTGCAAGAAGTCCAGGAGCGATAACCGACAGCCCATGCGGACCACGCGCATCGACAAGGAGCTGCCGAGGCAGCCGAAGGCGAGCAGGGACTGATTGCTGCCGCACCGCGCGAGCACGCGGGTGGACAGGGTGCTACCGAGCGCAAACTGGTCGAGAACCGAAAGTCGGTCGACAAGCTTCACTTGCCCGTACACACTGAGCGCCGACCCAAAGTGGGTGTGAACCCGCACGGAGATGGCGCTTCCCAGAGAGAGGAAGTCGAACACACTCACGCGGGCGTTATACCGCGAGCAGGCCCGCAGCGAGACGGAGCTGCCGATGTGGATGCTGTCCAGGATGCTCAGGCTGGACCCAAGCATGCAGCGAGAGAAGGTCGAAAGAGACGATCCCAACCGCAGCATGCCACGAATGCTGATCGCGGACCCGCACTCTGCCACCAAACGCAGCGAGGTGGTCTGCTGGACCGCTTCGCCGATGCGAGTGGCTGCCCGAATGGAGAGACTGGACCCGAGCTGAACGTAGTCGAGAACGGACACTGCACCACAGCGCGCGAAGCAACGAATCGACAAGGAGCTTCCGATGGTGGTTGCCTGCATCACACTCATCTTCTTCTGCGCATCCGATACCTTCACGCGTTCGCGAACGCTCATGCTGCTGCCAAGGCGCGCGTAAGTCCGGAGACTGATGGACGACCCGAGGGTCAGGAAATCGAAGGTTGACAGTCTGCCAGCCAAATTTGCGTATCCACGGAGGGACAAACCGCTGCCAACATGCAGGTGGTCCGATATGGACATCTGGCCACCACCAAGTCCGAAGTTTTCGGAAGTTGACAAGCACGACCCCAGGCGCAACAGAGTGCGGATGGAAATCGAGCTACCCATCGTGGCAAAGCTGAAGGCCGACAGCGTGCTGCCGAAACGAGCCACACTGCGGACCGAAAGCGAGCTTCCCAGGTGCAGTTGGTTCAGGACGGACGCACAATTCCCGACGGCGGAAGTGCGGCGCTGGGTGGCTGCATACACGGAAAGGGAGCTGCCCAACTGGCAGGCCGCGCGGACGCTCATGGAGGAGCCGATGTGCAGGCAGTCGAGCAGGGACAGCCGGGAACCAATCCGCATTCCGGAACGGAGACTGAGAGATGAACCGAGCGCGATCGAATCCAACACGGAAACATCCCCGCTGACTTGTCCAAACCGTCGGAGCGACAACGAACTCGACAAATGCGCGAAACACAGCACCGAAGTCGCCTTTTCGAGGCGAGCGCCGCTGCGCACACTGAGCGACGACCCGATCTTGAGGAAGTCCAACACGGAGATCTTATCCTGCATCTTGGCAACAGACCGCACGGAGACGGAGCTGCCCAGGTGGAGGAAATCGACCACGGAGCACTGCAAAACGCTGCCAAGTCGCACGAGGCCGGCGGCGCTGAACCCAGAGCCGAGGCGCGAAAGGCCTCGAACTGACAGCGCACTTCCCAACATCAAAGTATCCAGCATCGAATAGCGCCCGCCCACATACGCGAGCTGGCGCACGCTCACCGAGCTGCCGAGGAAGGACGAATCCAATACGCTCAGATTCACCGGCGCGGAAATGCACTTCGCAAAGACGCTGAACGAGCTGCCGACTCTCATCGTGTTGCGCAGAGACAAGCTGCTTCCGAAGGAGGTGAAGTCGAGGACGGAAAGGTTTTTCCCGGTGCGCTGCACGCTACGAACGCTCAACGTGGAGCCCATTTGCAAGAAGTCAATCAATGACAGGCGCGCCCCACCAATCAGGTGGTCCCGCATCGACAGTGAGCTTGCCAGGTGCATGAAGTCGAACACGGAAATCGCTCCGCCGAGGCGGGCGAGCCCCGGCCCGGCCACGGACAGCGCGCTGGACATGCGCGCATGCGCCCGGAGGGAGAGCGAGCTACCCAGCGCCAGTTGGTCGAGGAAGGACAAGGATTTGCCCGTCACGGCGGTGTTGCGCATTGACACGCTGCTGCCCAAGTGGAGGTAGTCCAGGATAGACATCTTCCCCTGCTGGTCGAACCGCATGGTCATGGTGCGAATGGACAAGCTGCTCCCGAGTGTCAGTTGCTGCATCAAACTCAGCTTTGCGCCGACTTTCGCCGCGGTCATGCAGCTCAATCCGCTCCCGATGCGCACAAAGTTGCGGACCGAAAGGCACGAGCCCAGTCGGGTCATGTCTAGCACGCTGACGCGAGAGTGCGTGCGCGCGAACTGGCGGATGGACAAAGTGCTGCCAAGCGAACTGAGGTCCGCGATGGATAACTTCTCGCCTAACAACAGTTTATTTGTCACACTGAAGGTCGACCCCATGCGGGCGTAGCTGCGGAGCGACATCGCGGAACCGCAGGACGCGAAGTCAAGCATTGTCAACTTGGTTCCGGTCAAGTAGCTGAAGGATCGCACCGAGATGGAGGAACCGAGCGTCATGCTGTCAATCACGGACAAGGCCTGGAGCGAACCGAATCGGGACACAATACCGTGCACCGAGATGATGCTGCCAAGCCGCACGAAGCTGCGCACGCTCACATCCGACCCGAAGGTGAGGAAGTTCAGGACCGACGCCACTCCAACGCCCTTGTAAGTTCTGCTGCGCATCGACAACGAACTTCCGAGACTGACCGCGTCGAGGACGGACAGAGTGGATCCCAGGCGCATTCTGTGGAGAGAATCCGCAACCGAGAATCCCGAGCCCGTGCGGAAGCAGCCCTGCTTCACCGACAGGGAGGATCCGAGCCGGGTGAACGCACGCAGTGAAAACGTGGACCCGAAGGTGGCGTAGTCCAGAACGGAAAACCCCTTGTCCATGCGCGCTACTTGCCGGAGCGAAAACGAGCTTCCAATCGCGAGGCAGTCCAGGAGCGAGATCCGATCGTTAAGTCTGCAGTTCTGCGTGAACGAGAGCGAAGACCCGAGGCGGGCGGCCGCACGGACCGACAAGCTCGACCCGAGCGTTCCGAAGTTCAGGAAGCTAACGCCCTCGTAGAGCCTTCCGAAGGACCGGAGCGACAGCGAACTGCCGATGGTGACCGCGGCGAGAACTGAGAGTCGCGCGCCAATCTGCGTCGGCTGCCGGGGGACGCCGAGCACGGAAATCGAGCTGCCCATGCGGATCACCGCGCGCAAACTGCACGTGCTGCCCAACGCCGCGTAGTTGAGGACAGACAAGCCGTCGCCCAGCCGTGCCAGCTGGCGCAGCGAGAAAGAGCTGCCCAACCGCAAGTAATCCGCGACGCTGAAGTACACGTCAGTCGAAACTCCAGCACGTCCAACAACCGACAGCATGCCGTCGTTGATTCGCGTGAACTGCCGCAAAGAGAGCGAGCTACCGCACGAGAAGAAATCGAAAATCGAGATCGACTTGGCGAAGCGTCCCATGTGGCGGAGACTCACGCTCGAACCGATGGTAGACTGCTCGATGATGGAGAACGAGTGCTCCAGCAAAGATTTCCCGAACACCGACATGGCGCTGCCGAGGCGCAGGAACTGACGCAGGGAGACCACACTTCCGATTGACGCGTAATCCAAGACGCTGAGGCGGTTCCCGCCCATGTTGACCTCGCTGCGCACGGAAAGGTCGTTTCCGAAGTTCACGAAGTCGAGCACGGACATGTTTTCGCCGAGCTGCGTCTTGAAGAACACCGAAAATCCGCTGCCGACACGGCTGTACGCCCGCAACGACATCGCGGATCCGAGTTGCAGCACCTGGAAGAAGGACAGCGTGCTGCCCAAGCGAGCCAAGTTTCCGCGGACGGAAAGCGAGGAGCCAAGCGCCACTGCGTCCATCACGGACAACATCGAGTCTTGGCGGTTCTTCAGGCCGGCGATGCTCATGGCCGACCCAGTCCTGACGAAGCTTCGCATGGACAAAGAACTGGACAGTGCACTGAAGTTCAGCGCAGACAGCTCCGCACCACCGCGCACCATGCAGCGGATGCTCAACGAGCTTCCCAAGGTAACGGCATCCAGAACGCTAGCGCCAGCAGCGGTGCGAGCGAAGGAGCGGAGCGAAAGGGAGGATCCCAGTGCTGCGAACTCCAACAGACTCAAGCTCTTGCCCACCTGCCCGTAAGAGCGAAGAGACAATGAGCTGCCGAGCGACAGGAAGTCCGCGACGGACACGCTGGCGCCCATCTGCGCAAAATTGCGCAGCGACAAACTGCTTCCGAGGTGAACTGCGTCGAACGTGGACAACGCACCTCCCAATCTGGCAAAAGGGAGAGAGCGCAGAGAGATTGTACTGCCGACGTGCATGAAGTTGACCATCGAGAACCTCTCGCCGAGGTTCACTCGACCACGCAGAGAGACCGTGCTGCCCAGGCAGACCGTTTCCAGGACGCTGCAGCCCCCACCGAGTTGCGAACGGCTGAAGACCGAAAGCGAGCTTCCTGCGCGTACGGACGCGCGGATGCTCAGACTCGACCCCGCGCAGGCGAAGTCGAGAATGGATGTGTTGCCCGGGATGCGCGAGAAGGCGCGCAGCGAGATGCTGCTGCCGCCCAGCACGAAGTCCTGCACCGAAAGTTGCGCGGACACCCGAGACGCGTAGCCAAACGTACTGAACCCGCTGCCGATTCTGCTGTACGCGCGCACCGAGATGGTGGACGATACCGCCACGAAATCAAAGGCCGATACGGCCTTGCTGATCTGCTGGATGCCACGCACGGATAACGAGCTGCCCATCTGCAAAAAGTCCAAAACGGACATCTTGCTCCCGTAGGCGCCGGTGTTGCCGCGCAGAGACAAGGACGATCCCAGGTGCATGAAATCAAACACGCTGGCGCGACCGCCCAAGCAGCCGCGGGACCGGAGACTCAGCGAGCTTCCGAGGGAGGAGTAGCTGAGCAGTGACAAGCTGGCGCCGCTGCGAGCCATCGCGCGCACCGAGATGTTGGACTGGATGGTGACGTAATCGAGCACGGAGAGATCCTGACCCACACGATACACGTGTCTTATGGACAGTCCGCTGCCCAGCGTTGTCGCATCCAGGACGCTGAAGGCACCAGTAACCCGGCCGAACGAGCGGACGGACAAGTTGGAACCCACGTGCGCGTGCTGCAGCAGGGACAAGGTCAGACCGCACCGCGCCGTGCTGAAGAGCGAGAATCCCGAGCCAATGCGACCCTGCGCCCGGAGGGAGACCGCACTGCCAAGAGCAACGTAGTCGAGCACGGAGAGGGCCTCGCGGAACCGCACTGTTTCGCGGACCGACAAAGTACTCCCGAGCGAGAGGCAATCCAGCACGGAGAGCTTCGCGCCGCACTTCACGTCCTTGAACACACTCAGCGCCGATCCGATTCGCACGTACGAGCGAAGGGACATCGCAGATCCCATGCCGACAAATTCCATCACGGAAACACCGGAAACGCCCAACTTCAACATCGATCGCACCGACAAACTGCTACCCAGGCTGGTGGCGTCGCAGATGCTGGCCATCCCGCTGAAGGTCGAGCACTGGCGAAGGGACAACGCGGACCCGAGGACCACGGAGTCAAGCGTCGAGAGCCCCTTCCCGATGCGGCACGCGGCGCGCACGGAAAGGGACGAGCCCAGCAGGCAGTAGTCGAACACGGTGATTCGCTGGCCCACGCGTGCGAAGGAGCGGAGCGACATCGAGGAGCCCAGCGCTGCGTACGACAGCGCAGAGAAACTGCCACCGATGGTCTGCCTCCCGAACACGGACAGCGCCGATCCGACCCGGGTGACCGCACGAACGCTGATCGTCGACCCGAAGAGGGTATGAACTGCAAATAGGTCTGGGTCTGGAATAAATTTGTGATGCTGGGCGGCGTACTTGTACTAATATCATGAGGAGGCCACAAGTTGTGTTGGCACAGCATGACAAATTTTTCGAGCTCCTTCTAGGTGTTGCCTATTTTTCTGCATGATAAACTGGGTTTTAGGATTTTGGAAGTCCAGAGGACCCCTGTCGATTTTTGGAAGCCAAAATCCTAAAACCCAACTTCAGCCGAGCCTTCTGGGTAACGTGGGTAACGTGCATGACAGATTTATTAAGAGTCAGGCCAGACAAGCATGCACTCTTCCAGACCCAGACACTTTTGCATTTGATAGAGGGTGTTATCGATCACGGACATGGTGCTACCGAGGCGGACCTGCGAGAACACGGAGCACGAGCTTCCGAGGCGGAGCATGTTGCGAATGCTGACGTTCGATCCAAGGTGGATAAAATCGAGAACGGACAGGTGTGCGCCGAGTCTGGAGTACGCCCGCAGGGAAACCGAGGACCCGAGGGTGACGCAGTCCAAGACGGACGTCTTCGCCCCACTTCTGACATCGCCGAACAGCGACGCAGCGCTGCCGAGACGCAAGAAGTTCCGCAGGCTCAAGCTAGAGCCCAGCTGTGCGAACGACAAAACCGAGAGCCGGTCGGCAATCCGAATAGTGGACCCACGCAGAGACATGGAAGAGCCGATCACGATTGCATCGAGGACGCTGACCCGGTCGCCCAGTCTGCCCTGGCACAACACGCTGCAGGCGGAACCCAGCCGGGCCGTGGCCCGGAGGGACAGAGCGGAACCCAGTTGCAGGAAGTTGAAGACGGAAGCGCTGCCGGCCGCGTTGCCGAAGTACCGCAGAGACAGCGTCGACGCTGCGGCCACCTGCGAAAGGATGGACAAAGACCCGCCGATCTGCGAGGTTCTGACAACTGACAAGCCAGAGCCGATGCGCGCGGCCGCACGTAACGAAATCGCACTTCCCAAATTCACGTAGGACAGCACAGACACGTTGCTACCCGCGGTGCCGAAGGAGCGCAGACTCATAGAGCTGCCGCACTGCGCGAAGTCCAGGGCGCTGAACGCCTTTCCGATCTTGCACGTGCCGCCGCGGAGGCTGAGCGTAGAGCCCAACTGGACGAAGTCAAGCACGGAGGCCTGCGCGGACAGATAGGCACAGGTGCGCAACGACAGGCTGCTTCCCAGTGCGACTGCATCCAGCGCGGAAAGTCGCATGCCGCAGCGGGACACGCCGCGGAGCGAGAAGCTGCTCCCCAGGTTGATGGAATTCAAGACCGAGAGCCGCGCGCCCATAAGCCCGCCACCCAGGACCGATAAGGCGCTGCCGAGTCGGACGTATTCGCGGGTGGACAGACACGAACCGAAGTGCGTGGTGTCGAGCACCGAGAGAATGCTTGCGCACCGGCTGGTGCCGAACAAAGACATGCTGCTTCCGATGCGGACGAAGTTCCGAATGGAAAGACCCGATCCGCACTGCGCGAACGAAAGGACGGAGATCTTGTCGCCCGCCTTGATAAATCCGCGCAGGGAAAGCGAGGACCCGACCTCCAGCTGCTCAATAATCGACAGACTGTCCTGAACCAGTGCCTTTTCCAGCACCGAGAAGCCCGAACCGAATCTCGTGTAGGTGCGCAAGGACAAACTCGACCCGAGATTCACGAACTGCAGCAGGGACAGAGCGTCGCCACCCCGAATCAGGCTTCGAACAGAGAGAGACGAACCCAGTTGCAGCTGGTCCAGGACCGAAAGCGCACCACCGGCCGCGCGGACGCTGCCTGCGACGCTGAAGCCGGAACCAATTCTGCCGTAGGCGCGAATCGACAGGGAGGAGCCAAGGGTCAAACAGTCCAGGACGCTGGTCTTTCCGCCGGCGAACACCTGGCTCCGCAGAGACAGCGCACTGCCCAGCGTCACCTGCTGCAACAGCGACAGGGAGACCGCGAGCCGTGCGCTCTCCACGATCGACACACCCGAACCCACGCGCATGTAGGTGCGCAAGGACAAGGACGACCCGAGCGTCAAGTAGTCTGTGATCGAGATTCGCTTTCCAAACCGCAAGGGGTTCCGGACGGAAACGGCGCTACCGAGGGTGACCATGTCGAGGACACTGAACGTGGCGCCCGCCGTCTGGACGTTGTAGAACGCAGAGACGCTGCTTCCGAGCCGCTTCATCGATTTGATGGAAATGGAGCTCGCGGCCTGCTCGAAGCTTCGAACCGAGAGGGACGAGCCCATGGCCATGAAATCGAGAATGCTGGCTCGGCCCGACAGCGCGGCGACGCTGCGCACGGAGAGGCTGGAGCCGAGCTGGCAGTAGTCCAGCAGGGACATCTGGCCGGCCGCGCGCACAGACTCGATGATGGAAAGAGCACTGCCAACGCGCACGTAGTTTCGCAACGACATGGAGGATCCGAGGACGAGGCAATCCAGAATCGACATTTGCCCGCCCAGACGCACTTTCTCCAACACGGACAACGTGGAGCCAACTTTGCTGTTCCCGCGCAGGGACAGTGTGGACCCTAGCTGCAAGAAATCCAAAACCGACAGGCCCTGCTGTCCCAGGCGCATCACCGATCGGACAGAGAGCGCCGAGGCCAAGTTGGCGTGATCCAGAAGGGAAACTCGTCCGGCGACGCCCTGGCTGCACACCATGCTTAGCGCCGAGCCGAGTCTGGTGTATGCCCGGATACTGCAGGAACTGCCGAGGGTGAGCGTGTCCAGGATCGACATGCGGGACCCGAGCTTGATGAATTCGCGGAGCGACAAACTGGACCCACAACTGGTTGCCGCCAAAACGGAGAGCACGTTTCCGGCCCGGAACACACCAAACGTCGACATCGTGGAGGACATTTTCACCATCGCCCGAACGGAAAGCGTGGACCCCATCCGGATCCGCGACCGCGTGCTCAACGAGCTTCCGAGGTGGAAGGCGTCGCAGACGGAGAACCGCGCGCCGCGGTTTTGCACCGGGTGCAACATGGAGAGACCGGAACCGAGTCGCAGCACGTTTCGGATCGACAGCGCGGATCCCATCTGCACGTAGTTCAGGATGCTGCACACGCTGCCGAAGCGGATCATGTTGCGCGCGGACAGACTGCTACCCAGGAACAGGTGGTCAATCACACTCATCTGGTCTGGCGCCGACCGGATCGCGCGCCCGAACACGGAAATGGAGCTGCCGATCCGGGTGTGACCGCGGACGGAAAGCGAGCTGCCCAGCGAAAGCATGTCGAAGACCGATATGTCCCGTCCGAACCGCGCCAAGCTGCGAATCGACAGACTGGAGCCGAGCGCGCCGGCCTGCAGCACGGATAAGGTGTCGGCGAGGTCGACCTTCTGTCCGATCGAGCAGCCGGACCCAAACCGCACGTACTGGCGAACGGAGAGTGCCGATCCGAGGTTCAGGAAATCCAGGACGGAAACGGATCTGCCCATCGTCGTCGAGAACCGGACGGAGAGCGACGACGCAACGGCCACCTGCTGCAAAACTGAGAGGGTTGTATCGGCTTTCTTCGTCGCGATCACGGCCCTACCGAATAGGCTGCAGCTGCTAGAAAGCCGCACATAGCTCCGCAGGGAGACACTGCTGCCGAACCGGGTGAGGCCCCGGATGCTCAAGGTGCTGCCCAATGTGACGAAGTCCAGCGTCGACAAGTTGTCGCCGAACCGCACGGTGCCGCGGACGGACAACGCGCTGCCGAGGTGCAACTGATCCAGAACCGACATCGATTTCTGCACCCGCGCGACGGTGAAAACCGAACAGCCGCTGCCCACTCGTGTGACGCCGCGAACCGAAAGGGCGGATGCGAGCTGCACAAAGTTCAGGATGGAGGCGTTGGTGCCCGCGACTCGTGTGAACGACCTGACTGACAAGGAGCTTCCGATCAAAACTTCTCCGAGAACCGACAGGCAGCCCGCAAAGCTCGCTTTGGCGCCTTCGACGGAGAACCCACTGCCCAGGCGGCAGAAGGCGCGCACCGACAGAGCGGAACCCAGAGAGAGGAAGTCGAACGCGGAGGCGGCCTCGCCGACGCGGCAGAAGTTTCGCAGCGACAGCGCCGAGCCCAAGTGAACCATGTCAACCACGGAAAAGTTCGAGGACATCTTGCAAGCGCTCCTTAAACTCATCGTGCTTCCCACCTGCAGGTAGTCAATCACGCTGAATTCCGGGGCAATGCGTCCCATGCCGAGCACGCTGACTTTGCTACCGCACCGCACGTAGTTTCTTAGCGACATGCTGGATGCCATGGTGAGGTAGTCCAACACCGACACACGGCTACCGCAGGTGAGGTAGGAGCGGAGGCTCATAGAGGAGCCCAACTGCAAAAAGTCCAAGGTCGACAACTTCGATCCTGCTTGCCCGAAGCTTCGCAGAGACATCGAGGAGGACAGCCGCACAAAGTCGAGCACCGAGGCAGCCTTACCGAGTCTCCCGGAGGTGAAGATGCTGAGTCCGCTCCCGAGTTTCGCGAAGGCACGGAGGGACAACGACGTTCCGAGTTCCAGGCAGTTGAACACCGACGCGCCCGAGCCGAGCCGGGTGGCCGAAGCGCGAATGGACAAAGAGGACCCGAGAATCGCGGCGTCCAGGATACTGATGTTAGTTCCGTAGTCCATTCTGCCGAAAGTCTTCAGGCTGCTCCCGATCTTCGCGTACATGCGCAGACTGCAGCTGGACCCGAGGTTCGCAAAGTTCAACACCGAGGCGGATATGGCGTTCTCAAACGTTACATTCTGAACTGTTACATGAATTTTTGATGCAAGAACCGCAACAATGAAGGGGGCACGTTTGCAACTCTCGCATCACAAATCCGGCACAGATTTAGGGGCTGCTCAACCCTTCGGGGATTTGTCAACGGGCCAGCGGAGGTGTCCGGGCCCGGAACCCAAACCCGGGCCCGGAACCCAAACCCGGGCCCGGAACCCAAACCCGGGCCCGGAACCCAAACCCGGGCCCGGAACCCAAACCCGGGCCCGGAACCCAAACCCGGGCCCGGAACCCAAACCCGGGCCCGGAACCCAAACCCGGGCCCGGAACCCAAACCCGGGCCCGGAACCCAAACCCGGGCCCGGAACCCAAACCCGGGCCCGGAACCCAAACCCGGGCCCGGAACCCAAACCCGGGCCCGGAACCCAAACCCGGGCCCGGAACCCAAACCCGGGCCCGGAACCCAAACCCGGGCCCGGAACCCAAACCCGGGCCCGGAACCCAAACCCGGGCCCGGAACCCAAACCCGGGCCCGGAACCCAAACCCGGGCCCGGAACCCAAACCCGGGCCCGGAACCCAAACCCGGGCCCGGAACCCAAACCCGGGCCCGGAACCCAAACCCGGGCCCGGAACCCAAACCCGGGCCCGGAACCCAAACCCGGGCCCGGAACCCAAACCCGGGCCCGGAACCCAAACCCGGGCCCGGAACCCAAACCCGGGCCCGGAACCCAAACCCGGGCCCGGAACCCAAACCCGGGCCCGGAACCCAAACCCGGGCCCGGAACCCAAACCCGGGCCCGGAACCCAAACCCGGGCCCGGAACCCAAACCCGGGCCCGGAACCCAAACCCGGGCCCGGAACCCAAACCCGGGCCCGGAACCCAAACCCGGGCCCGGAACCCAAACCCGGGCCCGGAACCCAAACCCGGGCCCGGAACCCAAACCCGGGCCCGGAACCCAAACCCGAGCGGAACTTCCCCTGGCCAGATGCGCTCCCACAGGCAGGCGCCTCGGCCTTGCATCTAGCCAGGACGAAAAGCCCCTTGCGAACCGGAGCAAGCTCGGCAAGGTTTCCCGCCGTATCGCAGTGCATCTGGCCAGCGTTCCGCGGGCCAGGTACACTCCCATCCGCAGGCGACTCGGTCTTGCATCGAGCCAGGGAGAAGAGCCCTTTGCCTACTGGAGCAACCCAGGGAGTCACGGCCCTTCCCCGTGTGAGGGTGCATCTGGCCGGCGGAAGTTTGAAGCTTCGCATGACAAATCATGTCACAGTTGAGAATGTAACGTGTGAGAATCCCATAGCGGAGACTCCGAACTTGGAGGCTGCGCGCAAGGACAAACTGCTCGCGAAGTCGGTGTAATCCAGGACGGACAAGTTGTCGCCGACGGAGCACCGTCCCGCGGTCTGCACAGAGAGTGTGGAGCCCAACCGGGAGTAGCTGCGGATGGACAGAGAACTGCCCAGTGCGGTGTGGTCGACGACCGTCAGCATGCTGCCGAAGCGGCAGAGGTTCCGCACCGACAAACTGCTGCCGAGAGACACGACGGCCAGGACTGACAAGCCGAGGCCCGCGCGAGCGGATTCTGCGATGCTCAAGCCGCTACCAATGCGCGTGACCGCGCGGAGGGAGAGCGCTGAGCCGAGATTCACGAATTGCAACACGGAGCACTTGGCACTGAGCTTGGTCGCCGCACGAATCGACAGCGAACTTCCAAGCTGGAACTGGTCGATCATGGACAGCGACTGTCCGCACTTCGCCAATGCGAACAGGGACACACCTGACCCGAGGCGGCAGGCAGCACGGATGGAGCACGAGCTACCCAGTTGCAACACGTCCAGCATGCTGTAGTGACTCGCCAACCGGATTTCCGACCGCACCGAGAGTGCCGAGCCGCAGTGCAGAAAGTCCAGCACCGAAAACCCGGCGCTCTGCCGGATGGTCGACCGCAAGCTCATGCTGCTACCCAGTTGCGTGTAGCTCAGGACCGAGAGCGCACCTGCTAAAGCAGTAGTGGAACGCAAACTCAACGTGCTGCCGAAGCTCACCATGTTCAGGATGCTGAGCTCCGAACCAAGTTTCACCAGCGGAATCATACTGCGGAGCGACAGACTCGAGCCGAGCTCGCAGAAGTCCAAAATGCTGGCGCGGATGCCGGTTTGTGTCTTGCTGAACACGCTCAACACCGACCCGAGGCGTCCGTACGCGCGAAGGGAGAAGCTGCTGCCGCAGTGCGTGAAATCAATCACACTGCAACCCGCTCCCATCCGGAGTACGTTTCGAACCGAAGTGGACGAACCCAAGTTGAGGAAGTCCAAAACAGACAGTCTCGACCCGATCGTTGCCGTCGCGCGGACCGACAAGGTGGACCCGATCGCCAGCTGGTCCATGACACTCGCGTAGTGGCTTACCTTCGCACTGCTGTACAGGCTCAGACCGCTGCCCAGGCGTGCGGCAACGCGCATGCTCAGGCTGCTGCCGAGCTGCAAGTAGCCCAAGACGGACACGGACTGGCCGGCGCGGACGAACTGCCGCAGGGACATCGAGGAGGTGACCGTCATGGCCTGCTGGACGCTGCACTTCATCACGGAGGAAACCCTCGCGATGCCAAGAACGGACAAGTTGCTGCCGATGCGCATGTAGTTGCGCAGCGAGATGGAGCTGCCGAACTGCACGAAGTCGATCACGCTGCAGTTGCTTCCCATCAGCAGTTTGCTCCGAACAGACAACGAGGAGCCCAGCTCCACGAAGCCGAGGACGCTGCAGCTTGCCGCGAGCGCACACTTCTCGAGGAGCGAGAACGTGCTCCCCAAGCGGGTGTACCCACGCAACGAAAGCGCGCTTCCGAGCCGCACGTAGTCCAGAACGCTGGCCGACTGGCCGCCGAGCGTGGCGCGGGATCGAATGGACAGCGAAGAGCCCATCTGCAGGAAATCAAAGACGGAAAGCTTGCCCGCCACCTTGCACTTGTCCCGCAAAGACATGCTGCTGCCCAGCGCGACCGCCTCAATGACGGAGCACGCGAACAGCGACCCGACTTGGCCGAGACCTAAGACAGACACCGTGCTTCCGAAGCGCGCGAACTGACGGCAGCTGAGCGCGGAACCCAGCGTGACATAGTCCAACACGGAAAGTCGGGCGCCAAAGCTGGCGTGAGATCGGACGCTGATGCTCGAACCGAATTGCGCGAAATCGAGTGTGGACAGCACCTCGCCGGTACGAACGGTGGAGAACACCGACAACCCGGAGCCCACACGGACGTAGTTCCGGATGGACATGGAGGAGCCGAAGTTGTTGCTGTCTAACACCGACACTTGCGAGCCGAGCTGCAAACAGCGCAGAGATAGGCTGCTCCCGAGCTGCAGGTAGTTCAACACGGACAAGCTGCTGCTGATGTCGCACAGTCTGCCGCCGAGCGACAAAGCGCTTCCAATCCGCGTCATGGCGCGCAGCGAGAGGCTGGTGCCGATGCGGAGGTAGTCGATGACCGAGTGGGTGTCTCCGCACCGCATGGCCGCGCGAATCGACATGCTGGAACCGAGGTGGAAAAAGGACAGAGTGCTCAGTCTCTGCGTCAGACGCAGTTTCTCTACGATGCTCAAGCTGGAACCCAGACGGCCGAGCGCGCGAAGAGAGAGCGTCGTCCCAAGCGCGAGGCAATCCACAACGGACAAGCGACTGCCGAACCGGGCGATTTCACGGACGGACAAAGCGCTGCCCAAGGTCGTGAACTGACACACGGAGAATTCCGTGCGGCCGAGGTAGGCCCGAGACCGAAGCGAGACAGTCGAACCCAAGAACGTTACGTCGAGAACGGAGAGGTTTTGTTTTTGCACGCCAAAGTTGCACAGGCTCATCGCGGATCCCATGCGGCTAGCGGCACGCAGAGATAGCGAGGACCCGAGGTGCGTGCTATCCAAAACGGTCAAGCTCTTGCCCAATTGGCTCAGGCCCCGCATGCTGAAGGTACTGCCGAATTCGACCGCGGAGAGCACGGAAAGACCGTCGTTCGTGAATCGCACGAGGTTGAAGACCGACAGAGTCGACCCGAGCTTCACGTAGCCGCGGAGCGACAAGCTGGAACCGAGGTTCACGTAGTTGAGCAGCGAGACGTCCTCTGGTAAGCGCGCGAAGGAACGCAAACTCATGCTGGAGGCCATGAAAGTGGCCGCCAACACGGACAACGTGGTCGCCGGCCGGGTGGCCTCGAAGACACTCATGGCGGAACCGTACCGGGTGTACGCGCGGATCGAAAGGTTGCTGCCCAGGTTCACGTAGTCGAGCGCGGACGCGGAATCTCCCATGCGCGCGTAGGTTCGCACAGACAAGCTGCTGCCCAGCGTCGCCAGTTGCAGCATCGATAAGCAGCTGCCGAGGCGCAGTTGCGACCGGACGGACAGGGAAGAGCCGAGCTCCAGCTGGTTCATCACACTGCAGTTGAAGAACGACGCCACGCGCGTGAGCCCGAGGACGGTGACCGTGGACCCGAGTCGCGCACACGAGCGAAGACTAATCGCCGACCCCAGGTTGATGTAGTTGAAGGCACTCACCAAACTGCCGCACGAAGCCATCTGCCGGAGCGAGAAGGTGGAGCCCAGGCAGGAGCTGTCTAACACGGAGACCTCCATCTTTGCGTGCAAGCGCTTGAACACGCTCAAACCGCTGCCCAACCGGCAGCAGTCGCGGACCGAAAGGGTCGAGCCCAGGAACACGCTGTCCAACACCGACACGCGGTCGCAGAGACGAGCGCGCATCCGGAGTGAGAAGGAGCTTCCGATCGTGATACTGTCCAACACCGAGATCTTGCAGCCCAGGTTGACGCGGTTCAGAACCGACGTCAAGGAGTTGAGCCGGCAGTAGCTGCGCAGAGACAGTCCGCTTCCGAGGAAGACCTGGTCCAAGACGCTCAAGTTGGAGCCGAATTTCGTGGTGCAGCGGATGGACATGGACGACCCGAGATGCACCTGGGATAACACGGAGAGCGTCTCGGCCAGCCGGCATTTGGCAATCACCGAACAGGTCGAGCCGACGCGCGTGTAGGCACGAACGGAGACGGCACTACCTAAGCTGGTGAAATCCAACATGGACAGTGCGGACCCCAGTCGGGCGTGGGTGCGGACAGACAAACTCGACCCGAGGTCCAGGAAATCCAGCAGGCTGAAAGTGCTTCCCAGCTTCGCGATCGAGCGGACGGAGAGCGAGGAGCCAATTTCCAGCTGCTCTAACACCGACAACTGACCGGCGACGAAGCTACCAGTGATCGAGAGCCCACTTCCCAGGCGCAGGTACTGGCGGAGAGAGAGGCTGCTGCCCATGTTCATGTAGTCGATGACGCTGCACCCGGGCGTGGAACCGAACCGCATGAACGAGCGCATGCTGACCCCGCTGCCGAGATGGAAGTAGGACAACACGCTGAGACTTTCGCCCATCTGCGCGCGTTGGATCACGGACAAGGTGCTTATGGAATGCAAAAGTGTCTGGGTCTGGATGAGCGGCACACAACTGCGTTTTTACAAAATGTTTTGGAAATATTTTGAAAATATTTGGAACATGTTTTGAACATATTTTAAGCATATTTTGGCGATACGAAGGCAACAATTTTTCAGGTAGATGTTCGAAAGTAAAATAATTGCCTTGTGCCGCTCATCCAGACCCAGACATATTTGCATTGGATAGTGCTACCCACGCGGCAATACGTCCGCAAGCTCATCGAGGAACCGAGTTCCACGTAGCTGATGACGGACATCGAGTCGCCGAACCGCATCGTGCTGCGGAGCGACAGGCCGGAACCGAGGTGTACTTGGTCGATCACGCTGAAGTTCGAGGTCAGCGGCGTCTTCTTGCACCGGGGTTCGAAGACCGAGAACGAACTCGACAGTCGGATGAACTGCCGGAGTGACACGCTGGATCCCAGCGTTACCATGTCCATAATGGACGTGTACACCCCGCAGCGGAAGTTGTTGCGCAGGCTCATCGCCGAGCCCAGCTCGAGGCAGTCCAAAAGCGAAAACTTGTCCGGGATCTTCATCATGTTCCGTACGGAGAGGTTTGACCCCAAAGCGAGGCTTGCGATCACCGAGAGCTTTTGGCAGCTGCCCATGTACTTGCACAAACCCATGATCGAAACCGTGCTACCCATCCGGGTGGCGGACCGCAAGGAGAGGTTGCTCCCGAGCTGGAAGTAATCCAACACGGACAAGCCGCTTCCGAAGGTTGCCATGCTGCGGATGCTCAACAGGGAGCCGCAGAGCTGCGAGTCGATCACCGACAAGTCAGCGCCCAGAACCGCGCGCGACAGCACAGATGCGCCGCTGGAGATCCGCAAGAAGTTGCGGATGGAGAGAGACGAACCCATGTGAAACTGGTCGATGACGGAGAAGTTCTTGCTGTTCTCGCCAAACCGGGCCGTGGACCGGAGGGAAAACGAACTCGCCAGTCCCGTGTAGTTCAAGACGGACAGCATCTGCCCGCTCAAGTTCAGCTTTCCGAGAATTGAGAGCGCACTGCCCGTCTGGACGGACGTGCGCAGGGAAAGAGCGGAACCCAGCACGGTGTGGTCCAGAATCGACAGGTTCGCGGACAATTTTGTGCTGCTGCGCAGAGACAGCGCCGACCCGAGGTTGACATAACCGAGGATGGAGGTTGCCGTGGTTGCGCCCGCGCGGCCACACATGGTGCGCTGGCCGTGCACGGAAACAGACTGGCCCACGCGAACATATTGCCGCAGGGACAAGGCGGACCCGAGTTGCACGCAATCCAGAATCGACAGTGCCTGGCACGATTTCACCTGTCCCCGGACGGACAAGCTGGACCCGAGTTGGAGCTGGTCGAACACCGACAGAACGGAGCCTAACCGCGTCAGACCGCCGTGCACGCTGAAAGCGCGACCCGCGCCGCTGACCCGGGCGTAGTTGCGGAGGGAAAGCGAGCTGCCCAGGTGGAAGAACGGCAGCACCGAAACCGCGGAGCCGAATCTGGCCGTGCTACGCAGAGACATGCTGGAGCCGAGCGCGACCGAATCGAGGATAGAGGCGTACTTGCCCAGCTGGAAGTGGTGTCGCAACGACACGCTGCTGCCCAGCGTCATCGCATCCACGACCGAAAGCGCCATCTCGTAGTGGACGCGCCCGACCACGGAGAGACTACTCCCGACTGCCATGCAGCGTCGAAGCGAGAGCGACGAGCCGAGGCAGAGGAAGTCGAACACTGAGGCCTCCTGCGATAACTTCTGGATTCCGTACACGCTGAGCGAACTTCCGAGGCGACAGAAGTTGCGGACCGAGAGCGCGGACCCCATGTTGAAGAAGTCCAGCGTGCTCATGTTGCTGCCGAACCGCGAGAGGCCGTAGATCGACATGGAGCTACCGAGGCGGGCAAAGGACCGCACGCTGATGCAGGAAGCGAGCGAGGTCGCGTCCAGGATCGAGAGGGAACTGCCGAACCTACCGACCGCGAGGACGCTCAAGTTCGACCCCAGGCGCATGGTGTGCCGGGTGGACAGACAAGAGCCCATCTCGAAGAAGTGGCACAACGACAGCGTGCTCCCCAGTCTCGACACCCCGTAGAGGGACATCGTGCTTCCAAGGCGCGTGAAGCTGCGGACCGACAGGGTCGACGACAGGTTGAAGAAGTCGAGGATCGACAAACGGGATCCGAGCATCTGCGGACCGAACACGGAACTGGCGAGCTTTGCGTTGCAGCCCACGCGCATGTAGGCGCGCAAGCTCATGCTGGACCCGATCTGGAAGTAGTTTAGCACGCTGGTGTTGGTGCCGAAACGCATCTGGCCGACCAGGGAGACGGAGCTTCCGCACCGCATCTGCGTTCGGAGCGACAGCGAGCTGCTCATCGTCACAAAGTTCAACATAGACATGGAACTTCCCATGAACGTCTGGCAGCACCGGACGGATAAAGCACTTCCCAGTTGCGCCTGCGCCAAAATGGACATCGACGCGCCGGAAAAGCGCAGCTTCTCCACGACGGAAAGACTGCTCCCGATGCGGACGTACTGCCGCAGCGAGATCGCCGAGCCGGCGTTGCACACGTCCAAAATGCTCAGGCTGGCCGCGAGCCGCTGGCGTTCCAGAATCGAGAGCGTGCTTCCTGCGCGGGTGTAGGTGCGCAGACTGAGACTGGACCCGAGAGTGAGCATGTCGAAGATGCTAAAGTTGCTGCCGAGGCGACCCACGCTGTTTCGCACCGACAAGCTGCTGCCCAGCGAGAACACGTCCAGCACGGAAAGGTCCTCGTTGGCTTTGAACGTTCCGAACACGGAGAGACTGCTGCCCACGCGGCAGTACTGTCGGAACGACAGCGAGCTCCCGAGCGCAACCGCGTCGAGCACCGAGGCGACGTCGCCGAACCGTGCGACGTTGCGCAGCGACAAGCTACTGGACATGCTGAAATAGTCGAGGACGCTCGGGCGCGTGCCAGTCGCGTAGATCAGACCGCGGACGGACAAGCTGCTCGCCAGATGCGTCCACTCCAGCACCGAGCACGCGTCGCCAAAATCGACGGCGCGCAGCACGGACAGGCCAGAGGCCAATCGGCTCGCGTTCCGAATCGACAACGTGCTGCCGAGGTTCAGGAAGTCCAGGGTCGACAGAGAGCTGCCCAGGCGCGCGCAGGAATACAGCAAGCTTGCCGCCGTGCCGATTCGGGAAACAGCGCGGAGCGACAAACTCGAGCCCACGTGGAAGAAGTCCAAGACGGATAGGTTGCTGCCAAACCGCGTCTGCGACATCAGACTCAAGCTGCTGCCCAACCTGATGACGTTTCGCAACGACAAGCTCGATCCGAGGTGCAGGCAATCCAACACGCTGGCGCGGGAGCCGGCGCGCACCACGGACCGCAGCGAGATCGAGGACGCAAAGTCCGTGTAGGACAAAACGGACAGCGAGTTGCCCACGGCCTTCGAGTACACACTACAGGCGGAGCCGCACCGGATG
This sequence comes from Amoebophrya sp. A120, assembly GCA_905178155.1. Taxonomy (NCBI): domain Eukaryota; class Dinophyceae; order Syndiniales; family Amoebophryaceae; genus Amoebophrya; species Amoebophrya sp. A120. The sequence goes on along the minus strand of CAJINV010000002.1, from coordinate 12,940,194 downwards.
TAGGAACGAAGCGAGTACGAGGAGCCTAGGTGCAGGATGTCCAACATGCTGGCCCGACTGCCGATGCGCAACTGGCTCATCAGCGACATCGCCGACCCCACACGGAGGTAATTTCGGACGGACACGGAAGAGCCGAGCTGCAGAAAGTCCAAAACGGAAAAGCTGCTAGAGCACCGGAAGACCGAGACCAGCGACAGAGTGCTACCGAGTCGGCTGTACTGCCTGAGGCTGGTGGTGGACGACAGAGTCAGACTGTCCAGAATACTCAACGTCGACCCAATCCGGGTGTGCGTGAACAGGCTGAAGCCGCTGCCGCACCGCAGGTAGTTTCTAATCGAGAGCGCGGAACCCAGGTGCAGCACGTCCAGAAGCGAGAAGCTGCTCCCGAGGCGACTGTAGGATCGTGTGGACAAGCTGCTTCCGAGGAAGACGTGCGACAAGACGGACAGTGACTCCGCGAGCCGCACCTGTTCGACGACGGAGACCGAGCTCCCAAAGCGCGCGTACTGCCGGATGGACAGGCTGCTTCCGAGCTCGAGGAAGTCGATCAGGGAAAAGGTCGAACCGAATTTCGACGCGCCTCTGACGGACAGTGTGGACGACAGAGTCACTGCATCGAAGATGCTGAAGTTCATCTGTCGATTGTCGCTGATTTTCAGTCTGCCGAGCACCGAGACGCTAGACCCGAGTTTCACGTAGCCGCGGACAGACAAGGAGCTGCCGAACAGCGCGGAATCCAAAACCGACAAATTGCTGCCGATTCTCATTTTACTGCAGAGACTCAGCGCACTGCCGCCCCGCATGAAACAACGAATCGACTGAGAGGATCCGAGGTTCAGGAAATCCAAGTTGCTGATCGAGGAGCCAAACCGGGTCTGCGAGAACACGGAGACCGCACTACCGACCCGCACGACGTTGCGCAGGCTGAACGCGGATCCGAGCGCGCAGCAATCCAGTGTGGACACGCCACTGCCAAGGACGCCTTTCGAAAAGAGCGACAATGCGGACCCGAGGCGGGTAGCGGCCCGCACTGACAGACAGGAGCCCATGTGGTAAATGTCGAGCACGGAAAGTGAACTGCCGACCCCGACTGCCCGGAACAGGCTGGCGCTGGACGCGAGTCTGACGAACGCCCGGACGGAGTAGCTGGATCCGAGTTGCAACACGTCGAAGAAGCTCGTCACCGAGCCGCACCGCGTGAAGGCACGAATGCTCATCGTACTTCCCAGACTCAGGCAGTCCAGAGTCGACAGCGTGCGGCCCATCATCACGTTGCCGCCAATCAATGGAAGTTGGTCACCCATGCGCACAATCGCCCGCACGGAGCACAAACTTCCAATGTAGACCGTATCGAGGACCGAAGGTTTCACGCCGCCGAGCCGAAAAACGCTGCGCACGGACAAAGAGGACCCGAGGTGGCTGGTTCCGAGGAGTGACAGTGTGGAGCCGCATTTGGTCGAGCTGAAAACCGACATTGCGCTGCCGAACTTCGCCATGCTGCGCAAGGAGATACTGCTGCCCAGGTTCAACGTGTCCAGGATACTCATGCGGTTCGACACCTGCACGTGCGAGCGGACGGACATGGCCGAGCCCAGCGTCAGGAAGTCGAGGACGGACAAGCTAGAGCCTAGCTGCATGGTCTGGCAGAAGACGGACACGCCGCTCGCCAGTCTGGCGTACGCCCGAACCGACATGGAACTTCCCGTGGCCAAAAGGTCGAACACGGATAGGCTCTCCCCGACCCGGGCGAATTTCCGGAGCGAAAGCTGCGACCCCAGCGTGAGGTAGTCCAGCGTGGACAGTGCGCTGCCGAGGGCGAAGCGCCCGCAAACGGAAATCGCGCTCCCGAATCTGAAGGACGACCGCATCGACAATGTCGACCCGAGCTGGCACAGGTCGAGCACGGAGCACCGGGATTGTTGGAAGCCGTTGCTGCGGAGACTGAAGCTAGAACCGAGGTGCACGTGCGCGAGAACGGAGGTCGATGCGTGTTGTGCGCACCGTGCGAAAATCGACATGGTGGAGCCGCATCTGGCGAAGGGGCGGACAGACACGGTGGAACCACAGTTCACGTAGTTCAGAATCGACAAGGCGTTGCCCATGCGACCGAACGTCCGGCAGCTCAGCTGCGATCCCAGGTTCACACGGTCCAGCACTGAAAGACAGGCTGCAAGCTTGCTACGCTCCAGGCAGGACAGGACGCTGCCAAACCGCATGTAGCTGCGTAATGACAAAGCGGAACCCATGGTGACAAACTCCAACACCGATACCGTGCTGCCTAACCGTGACGTTCTGCGGATGCTCAGGGTGCTGCCCAGGTTGGTCATATCCAACACCGACGTGCGGGCGTCGAGTCTCACACCGGTGAGGATGGACAAGCCGCTGCCTAACCGCAGGAACTGCCGCAGGGAAAGTGCCGATCCGCTCAACTGCCCGTCCAGAATGGAGAGCGTACTCCCCATTCGGACTTGCGAATAGACCGAGAAGGCGGACCCAGCCCGCACGTGGTTCCGCATCGAGAGTGCGCTCCCGACGTAGACAAGATCCAAAACGGACACGTTGCTTCCGAAGCGCAACGACGAGTACACGGAAAACGCGCTCGCCATCCGGGAATACTGTCGCAGACTCAGGCTCGTGCCGAATTCGATGCTGTCGAGAACCGAAACGCCAATGCCGAACGTCATCCGGTTTGCCAGTGACACCGCAGATCCCAGGCGGCAGTAGGCGCGGAGGGATAACGAGCTCCCCAGAGTCAAGACGTCCAGCATGGAGCAATTAGCGCCAAACTTGCCGATGTGCCGCAGAGAGAGCGAACTTCCGAACGTAATTTCGTTCAAGACCGAGAACGCGGTGCCAACCCGGAAGTCAGCGCAGACCGAGAAGCGGCTGCCCAACCGGCTGACCGAGCGCAGGGATAAGCAAGACCCGACGTTGAACTGTTGCAACACGGACAAGGTGGAGCCGAAGGTGCAGAGACCCATCATGCTCACACCACTCCCCAGTCGGGCGAACTCGCGCACGGAAAGGCTGCTCCCCAGGTGGCAAAGGTCAATGACGGACACACGGTCGCCGAATTTGGTGTGGCGCAAGACGGAGCAAGTGCTTCCCAGTCGCGTGTACCCACGAAGAGAAAGCGTCGAGCCCATGCACATGTAGTCAATCACCGAAATGCCCTCGCCGAACCTGCTGAACTTCCGCACAGACAGACTCGATCCCAGGTTGACGGATTCTAATACCGACACGTCCTTCCCGAGCCTTGTGGTCTCGAACATGCTGATCGTGGATCCCAGCTTGTGGAACGCGCGGATGGACAGCGTCGACCCGAAGTTCTTATTGCCGACCAGACTGAAGGTCGAGCCGAACCGGATGTAGGACCGCAGGGATAAAGCGGTGCCGATGTGCAAAAAGTCCAAAACGGATACCTGCTTCCCCGTCATCATCACCCGCTTGAACACACTCACCGTGGAGGAGAGTCGCGCCACCGAGCGGAGCGACAAACTCGAGGCCATCTGCATGTAGTCGAGCACCGAGGTTTGCGACCCCATCATGAAGTAGTGTCGCATGGAGCAGGTGGACGCGAAGTTGATGTAGTCCAAGACGGAAAACCCTTCGTCCGCCAAGCGAACCTTCCCGATGACCGACAAACTCGACCCCAGCTTCTGGACCTGCCGCAGGCTGAACGTGCTGGACAGCTCCAGTTGGTCGAGCAGCGAGAAGTTTGCGCGCAGCTTGGACGCAACCAGCACGGAGATCGTTGATCCGAGTCTGGTAGCCGACCGCATCGACAGCGAAGACGCCAGTTGGAACACATCGATCATAGAGACCGAGCTGCCGCACCGCGTGTTTCCGATCACAGTCAGGCAGGAGCCGAGCCGTACGAAGGATCGCACAGAAAGACACGAGCCACAGCCGATGAAGTCAATGATGGAAATCTGGCTGCCGACCGCCACGCGCGCAAACACGGAAAGGTTGGATCCGAGCCGGTTCGCACCGCGCAAACTGAGCGTGCTACCGAGTTGCTGCCAAGAGAGGACGGACGCGTTCGCGCCAAGCCGCTCGCAACTGTACACAGACACGCAGCTGCCGAATCGCAGGTAGCTACGAAGGGAGAGCGTACTGCCCAAATTCAGCACATCGAGCACGGACAGCGAACTGCCGAGCAGGTTGCGCTGGAATGTGGACATGGTGCTTCCCAGTCGCAGGTAGGACTTCACAGACAGTGTGGAGCCGCACCGCAGCATTGCGCGAACGGAAATCGAGCTCGAGAAGTTCACGAACTCGAAGACGCTCATCGGCTCGCCGAACCGAACGCCGTTGCGGATGGAAATGGAGCTTCCGAGCACCAGGAAATCCAGCACGGAAAAGCTCTGCCCGCACTTCCGCATGGACGAGTTGCACATGATCGACAGCGTGGACCCCAACCTGGTGAACTCTCGCAACGAGACGCTGGATCCCAGATGGTAGAAATCCAACACCGAAATGCTGCTTGCCATGGTCGTCTTCGAGAACACGGAGAGAACGGAACCCATGCGCATGAACGCCGTTTCGCGCAGATTCAAGTCACCGACCGTTGCGAAATCTAGTACAGACAGGCAGGAACCGAAGTTGCCGCGGCTGAACACCGAGCACATGCTGCCGTTCTTGTTGAAGCCGCGCAGGGAGAGCATCGAGCCCAGCTGCGTGAAGTTCAACACCGACATAATCGTTCCGACGCGCGACAGGTTGAAGACACTGAGGCCAGATCCGAGCCGGTGGGCCGATCGCAGCGACAGGCCGCTCCCGAGTCGCATGTAGTTTAGCGTCGAGAAGTGCGGCTGGATCTTGGACGCCTTTCCGCCGAAAACGGACAGCTGCGAGGCCATCTGCGTGATCGCGCGCAAGGAGCAGGTGCTACCGAGGCTGAAAAAGTCCACGATCGAGCAGAAGGAACCGAGGTTCACCGTCTTGAACACGGAGAGCAGCGATCCGCACCGCGACTGGACACGCAGCGACATGGTGGACCCGAGCGCCATCATGTCGAAGATTGACATGCGGGACCCGAACCGCCCGTACGCGAAGACCGTGACGTTGCTCCCCGCCCGCGTGAAGCCGCGGATCGACAGCATCGAGCCCATGTTCAGGAAGTTCAGCGTGGAAAGAGACGATCCGAACCGCATGTCGCGGTACACGGAACAGCAGCTACCGAATCGGACGAAGGACCGCACGGACAACGCGGAGCCAAGCTTTGTGTAGTCGAAACAAGACACCGGCGTGGCCGCATCGGACCGCTCCTCGACCGAGGCGGCGTTGGACAGCGTCATACCGAGGCGACAATACGACCGAATGGAAATCGTCGAACCGATCGTAAAGTAGTCCGCGATGGACACGCGGGACCCCAGCGTGCACTTGGTAAACAGGGACATGGTGGAGGCCATGCGGTAGGTCGCCCGGATGGAAAGCGTGGAGCCTAGGTCCATGAAATCCAACACGGATAAACTGGATCCCTGCGTCAGCTTCGAGAACAGACTGAGCGTGGACCCGATGCGGCTGTAACTGCGGAGGGAGACCGAGGACCCGAGGAAAACGGTATCCAGCACCGAAGAGGCCTCGCCGACGCGCATCTTGTTGAACAGCGACACGTTGCTTCCCAGCTGCACGTAGGCGCGGACGGACAAGCAAGAGCCGAAGTAGTTGCTGTCGAGCACCGACGAGGATTTTCCGAGCCGGGCTGTGCTGATGATGGAGAAGTAGCTTCCCAACCGGCCGACGGCACGCAGGGAAATGCTGGAACCAACCGTGCAGCACTGCATCACGGACACGGCGGAACCCAGGCGGACGTTGTCGATCGCCGAGATCTGCTTGCCGAACCGGGCGGCCTGGCGCAGGGACAGGCTCGTGCCGAGCGCCAGGAAGTTGAACACCGACGTGGCGTAGTTTCCGAAGGTCGCCTGATCCTCGATGCCGCTGTCACCGAACTTCACGAACGAACGGATCGACAGCGAGGAACCGAGGGCCGAATGGTCCATGACGGAGAGGTTGTCGCCGAATTTGCTGCGACCGGACACCGCGAATCGCGAGCCGACCCGGCAGTAGCGGCGGAGAGATAGGGAGCTGCCCACCGCGGAGAAGTCCAGGATAGAGACGGCGGACCCAAATCGGCCTGTGGACCGCAAGGACAGCGTGGAGCCCATCGAAACGTGGTCCAAAGCAGAAAGAACCAGTCCGATCCGCGTGCGGCTCACTATACTCATCGTGCTGCCCATGTTGCCATGCGCGCGCAACGACAAGCTGGAGCCAAGCGCGCACATGTTCAGGATGCTGCAGCAGGAGCCCATGATCACCTTCGAACAGATGGACAGCAAGCTTCCGTACCGCAGGTGTGTTCGCAACGAGAGCGTCGAACCCAAACTGGTGCTATCCAAGACCGACAACTCACCCGACCAGCGGAGGCCATGAATGCTCTGACGGATGGAAAGCGTCGATCCGAGCGAGACGTTATGACACAAATAACTCAACCAAATCTAAAATACCATGGGGGATCAAAAAAAAAAAATTGATAGTGCAAAACAGGATAGATAATTGCATGTAAATAAATAGGCCACTTTTTAATATACTAATTAACTTAACTATGGTAGCTAGATAAGGTGTTTGCGTGAGTGCCTAAATAAGGCGCTTTTGCTGGCGCGCCCGGGTTCGAACCCCGGCTCTGCCATGCGGGTTCGGGCCTCGAACCTACCTGGGCGAAAGCTCGGCCCCTGGACCCGGTTCGAACCCCGGCTCTGACGTGCGGGCTCGGGCCTCGAACCTGGGCGAAAGCTCGGCCCTTGGACCCGGGTTCGAACCCCGGCTCTGCCATGCGGGTTCGGGCCTCGAAGGAATCTGGGCCGGCGAAAATCCGGCCGGCGGACCCGGCTTCGAACCCCGGCTCTGCCATGCGGGTTCGGGCCTCGAACCTGGGCGAAAGCTCGGCCCTTGGACCCGGGTTCGAACCCCGGCTCTGCCATGCGGGTTCGGGTCTCGAATCTGGGAGGGTGGCTGGGCGAAAGTCCGCCCGGCGAATCCGGGTTCGAACTCCGGTTCGGGTTCTGCCATGCGGGTTCGGGCCTCGAACCTGGGCGAAAGCTCGACCTTTGCGCCCGGGTTCGAACCCCGGCTCTGACAAGCGCGCTCGGGCTTCGAACCTGGGCGAAAGTTCGGCCCTTGGACCCGGGTTCGAACCCCGGCTCTGCCATGCGGGTTCGGGCCTCGAATCTGGCCCGCCGAAAGTCCGGCCGGCGGACCCGGGTTCGAACCCCGGCTTTGCCATGCGGGTTCGGGCCTCGAACCTCGGCGAAAGCTCGGCTCTTGGACCCGGGTTCGAACCCCGGCTCTGGCTGCCATGCGGGTTCGGGCGTCGAATCTGGGCCGGCGAAACTCCGCCCGGCGAACCCGGGTTCGAACCCCGCCTCTGCCATGCGGATTCGGGCCTCGAACCTGCGCGAAAGGTCGGCCCTTGGGCCCGGGTTGGTTCGAACCCCGGCCGGCTCTGACATGCGGGCTCGGGCCTCGAACCTGGGCGAAAGCTCGGCCCATGGACCCGGGTTCGAACCCCGGCTCTGCCATGCGGGTTCGGGCCTCGAATCTGGGGGGGGGGGCGAAAGTCCGGCCGGCGGACCCGGGTTCGAACCCCGGCTCTGCCATTCGGGTTCGGGCCTCGAACCTGGGCGAAAGCTTGGCCCTTGGACCCGCGTTCGAACCCCGGCTATGCCATGCGGGTTCGGGCCTCGCATCTGGGCCGGGCGAAAGTCCGCCCGGCGAACCCGGGTTCGAACCCCGGCTCTGCCATGCGGATTCGGGCCTCGAACCTACCTGGGCGAAAGCTCGGCCCTTGGGTCCGGGTTGGAGCCCCGGCTCTGACATGCGGCCTCGCTCCTCGAACCTGGGCGAAAGCTCGGCCCTTGGACCCGGGTTCGAAACCCGGCTGTGCCATGCGGGTTCGGGCCTCGAATCTGGGCGAAAGTCGGGCCGGCGGACCCGGGTTCGAATGGCGGCTCTGCCATGCGGGTTCGGGCGTCGAACCTGAGCGAAAGCTCGGCCCTTGGACCCGGGTTCGAACCCCGGCTCTGCCATGCGGGTTCGGCCCTCGAATTTGGGCCGGCGAAAGTCCGCCCGGCGAACCCGGGTTCGAACCCCGGCTCTGCCGTGCGGGTTCGGGCCTCGAACCTGGGCAAAAGCACGGCCGGCAGACCTGGGTTCGAACCCCGGCCCTGCCGTGCAGGTTCGAGCTACCCGAAGGTAGCTAGATAAGGTGTCACCATGCAAAAACGCCTTATTTAGCTAGCTAGTTTAGTGGCCTGATAGTTAGATCAGATTAACTAGCTGCATTACAAATACAAGTAGATTATTGAGTTGATTTTTTTTGCTTGATGGGGGATGGTAAATTGCCTTTGGTTGAGTTATTTGTGTCATAGACGTGGCTCAAGACGGAGAAGGTCTTGTCGAAGCTGCTCCGCCCGTAGATGCTGAAGGAGCTGCCGACGCGCGCAATCTGGCGCAACGACAGCTGGGACCCGAGCAACACCGCGTCGAGAACCGACGTCATGCCGTTCAGGCGCATGCGCTGGAAGATGGACAACCGCGAGTCGATGCGGCCGAAGGCGCGGAGCGACAACCCCGAGCCCAGGTTGAGCACGTCGTACACGGAGAACCGCTCGCCCATCCTCGCGACATGCCGGAGAGAGACTGAGGAGCCGATGTACTGTGCGTCCAACACAGAAAACGTTCCTCCGACGTTCATGCGACTGAAAATCGAGAACGCGGATCCAATCCGCGTGACCCCGCGGAGACTGGCGCACGAGCCAATGTTGGTGAAGTCCACGCAGCTGAAGCCCTCACCCGCCCCGCGCACGGTGCTGCGGAGAGAGAGCGAACTCCCCAAACTCATGAAATCCAGCACCGAGAAGCGTGATTTCGGGCTGGGGTTGCCAAACTTCAGGTTGCCAAAGATGGACACCGAGCTGCCGAGGCGCACGTGCTGCCGGACGGACAGACTGGAACCGATGCAGGCAAAGTTCAGCAGCGAGCAGCTGCTGCCGGCGAAGAACCGCCCCATAAGCGACACGGCCGACCCGCAGCGCATGTAGCGCCGCAGTGAGAGCCCGGAGCCGAAGCTCGCGCAGTCGAGAACAGAAAACATGTTGCCGAAGGCAGCCGCCCCGACGATGCTCATGGAGCTGCTAAACCTGCTAGCCGCCCGCAAACTGCAGGAGGAGCCGAACGCGACGAAGTTCAGGACGGACACGTTGCTTCCGAGTCGGGACATCGAGCGGAGCGAGAGCGAGCTCCCGATCCCGGTCGTGGCGTCGAGAACAGAGAAAGTGCCGCCCATGTGCGTTCGCGAAAACACGCTCATGGCGGACCCGAGGCGCGCGAAGCTCGAAGCGTACAACTGCTCGCCGGTACGAGAGAACGCTCGAACAGAAACCGAGGACCCGCAGCTGGTGAAATCGAGCACGGACAGACCGCTTCCGAACTGCGCAAACGACCGCAGACTCAGCGAGGAACCGAGCGAGACAAAGTTCAACGCCGAAACTGCGTTCGCCAACCGGCCGTGAGCCCGGACGCTCACCGTGCTGCCGAAGAACACGTAGTTCAGGATCGACGTTTTGCCCTGCCCAACGTCAGCCCGCACGTGACGCGGGCCGAGAAGCGAGAGGCTGGAGCCCAGTCTTGCGTACCCGCGGAGTGACAGTCCGGACGCGCACGACGTCGAGTCGAGCACGGACAGGACGAGTCCGCCGCGCGCCTGGTTGAAGATGCTCATGCTGCTGGTCAGACGCACGAAGTTTCGGATCGACAGCGAGCTACCCAGGGAGCAGTAGTCTAGCACAGAGTGGACCGAATTCTGCACCGCGGAGGTCCCGTCAATGCGTCCCATGCCCGCGACCGAAAAGCTGCTGCCCATGCGGCAGAAGGCGCGCAGGGACATCGCTGATCCGAGAACCACGCTGTCCAGGATGGAGAAGCCGCGCATGCACTGCGACTCAATGTTCGCGCGCACAGACAGCGTGCTGCCGATCGCGAGGTAGTCCAACATCGAGAATTCCATGCCGAAGTTGCCGTTTTTCATGATGGAAAACGTGGAGCTCAGGTGGTTGACCGCGCGAACGGACAGCGCCGAGGAAACGTTCATGAAGTCCAACAGAGAAGTGGAGCACGCGAGACGGACGAACGACCGAACGCTCATGCTGCTTCCCAAATGCGACTGCTCCAGGGTCGAGAGAGTGTGTCCCAAGTAGACCTGCGACAAGCAGCGCTCCAACGTGGAACCCAACCGCACCAAGTTACGGAGTGAGATCGCACTACCGGTGGAGGCAAAGTCGAGAATCGATAGGCCGCTACTGTACATCGCCTTGCCGAAGACAGAAAGCGCAGAGCCCGCGCACATGAAATTACGCAGAGACGTCTGACTTCCCATCGACAAGAAGTCCAGCACACTGTGTCTCCCCTCGCCGAATCTGCACTGGCCGTAGCCAGAGAGCGCACTCCCGAACCGCACGTAGCGGCGCACAGAGAGCGCACTGCCGGTGGAAGCGAAATCCAGCACGCTGAAATGCGCGCCGAACCGCGCCTGGCCCAGAAGCGACATGGTCGAGCTGCAGCGCAGGTAGTGCCGCATAGACATGCTGGAAGCGAGGCACAGGTAATTCATCACCGAGTAGGACGCGCCGGTTTTCATGGTTCCCAGCAACGACAAAGAGCTCCCGAGCCGCACGTAGTTCCGGAGGGAACAGCAGGACCCCGCCTGCACCGCGTCGAGGACGGAAAGCTCACAGCCGAAGTTAATGGTCCGGAACACCGACATGGACGACGAGAGCCGGTTGAACGAGCGCAGACTGGTGCAGGAGCCGACGAAGCCTTGCGACATGACGGAAAAGTTAGCACCCAGCGCTCCCCGGTTGTACAGAGACAGCGAGCTGCCGACCCGCTGGTACCCGCGGAGGGAGCAGGCCGAGCCGAGGGACACGAAGTTCAACATCGAAATCGTGGTTTTCAGGTTGTAGCGGCTGTAGGTCGAGAACTGGCCGCCCATGCGCCCGTACGCACGCAGGGACAGCGAGGACCCAAACTGCGAGCCGTTCAGCACGGATAGCGTGCTCGCCGCGAAGGCTGCCCCGAAAACGGACTTCGAACTCCCGGCGCGCGAGAAGCTGCGGACCGACAGAGAGCTTCCGAGGCTGAAGAAGTTCAGCACCGAGCAGCGGTTTCCGAATAGGGTTTTCGACACCACGGAGAGCGCGGACCCAATGCGACCAGCGGACCGGAGGGAAAGCGAGGAAGCGAGCGTCATGCAGTCCAGAATGCTGCACTGCGACCCGATTCTGCAATTTCCGAAGATCGACATGGCGCTACCCAGCCGCGAAAAGCGACGGATGGACATCGCGCTGCCCATGCACGACCCGTCGAACACCGAGGTGTTGCAGGTCAGGCGGCAGTGCGCGCGGCACGAAAGCGTCGAGCCCAAACCCAGTTGGTCCAGCAAGGAGAGCGCCGGCAAACTCCGGTAGGCGCCGAACGCGGAAATCGAAGAGCCCAATCGTGCGTAGCCGCGTAGAGACAGGGAGGATCCGATGTTTGCCTGGTCCAGGAAGGAGAGCGCGCTCCCGCTGAACAGCCGACCGCAGAGGGAGAACTGCGACCCCATGCGGATGCAAGACCGGGTGGAAATCGCAGATCCCATGCTGAAGTAGTCGAGCAACGAAATCCGACTGCCGAATCGGTACTGGCTGAACACGCTGTAGGTGCTGCCGCCGCGCACGTAGCTGCGGAGCGAGATCGCACTGCCGATGTGGACAAAGTTCAACACGGAAGTGGAGGATCCGAACCGCAACTGACTGAAGATGCTGAACCCGCTCCCGAATCGGCTAAATTCCCGCACGGAGATGCAGCTTCCCATGTGCACGAAGTCGAGCACCGACAAGCAGCTGCCCAGCCTGCTGGTCCCGTACACCGACATGGAACTGCCGAACCGGCTGAAGCTGCGGCAGGAAAGCGCGGATCCGAGGTTCAGGGTGTCAAGCAGCGAAACGCGTTGCGGACACTTCACCATGCCGAAGATGCTATAGCTGCTGCCCATCCTGCCCAGCGCGCGGATCGACAGCGTGCTGCCGAAGTGCGTGTGCGCGAGAAGTGACAAACAGCTACCAACGCGGTTGCGGCTGAACACCGAGAACACGCTGCCGACGCGCACGTACGACCGGATGCTGAGCGACGATCCGAGCTCCAAGCAGTCCAGCACCGACATCTGACTTCCGAGCATCGACCGCGCCATGATGCTCAAGCCGGACCCGAGCGTGATCATGCCGCGCATGGAATAGGTCGATCCGAGGTGGGTGCAGTCGAGCAGGGACAAGATCGATCCGAGTCTGACTTTACCGCACACTGAGAACGCGGACCCTAGTCGGTGGTAGCAGCGGATACTCAGGTTGCTGCCCAAGTACTGCGCGTCCAACACCGACGCAACGTCCGTGATGCGGGTGCGTCCGTAGGTGGAGAGAACCGAACCAAACCGGGACCGGTTGCGCAGAGACAAGCAGGAACCCATCGTGGTGTAGTCGTAGATGGAGAGGTTGCTGCCGAGCCTGAAGGTGCTGAACGTCGACAAAGCGCTGCCAACGCGGCAGTGGTGGCGCAGAGAGATAGCGCTGCCCAGCTGCATAAAGTCGAAGATGCTCGTGGCGTTCGGATCCGCGTTGTTCTGCTGGATGTTGTGCGAGATCTTGTTGAAGCAGGACAATGTGCTGCCCAGCTTGATGATGTTTCGCAACGAGATTTGCGACCCTAGATTGATCGTGTCGAGCACACTCAGCGTGGAGCCAAGACGAACGGTGTCGTACGTGCTGAAGGTCGATCCGAGTCTCGCCCAGCTGCGCACGGAGAGCAAAGTTCCCTTCACGATGGTTTGCGAGGAGACTGTGCTGCCGAACTTCGTGTACCCGAAGAGGCTCAACGTGGACCCCAACTGGTTGAAGGAGCGGACGGATAAGGTTGACCCGAGACACGCGGCGTCGAGCACGGACAAGCTGCTCCCCAGCCGGTTCTGCTGGAACACAGACATGGCACTGCCGAACGTGAGCGTGTTTCTGACGCTCATCAGACTGCCCAGTGTCAGGAAATCTAATGTCGAGAACTGGCTTCCCATGCGGACGCGGCTGAAGACGCTCATGCTGCTGCCCAAAATCGTGAATACCCGCATGGAGAGACAACTGCCCAGCTGGAACGTGTCGAAGATGGACAAGATCGAGCCGCACCGCAGTCGCGAGAACACGGACAAATTCGAGCCCATGCGGAAGTAGCTGCGGAGCGAAAGGCAGCTTCCCAATTCCGAAGCATCCAGAACGGAGAGCTGGGAACCGCAGATCACGCTCTTGAACAGCGAAAGCCCGCTTCCGAGTCTACCGATGGTGCGGACGGACAAGCCGGAGCCGCAATGCGACAGACCCAGAACGGACAACGAACTTCCGAAGGTCGTCTTGCTGAAGACGCTCATGAAGGAACCGCAGCGGGCGGTATGAAAGCCTCAGGTTGGGAATCCTCAAAGTGGAAATAGTTTGTAAATGCAAAAAAACGACTCCAGTTGAAGCGCCATTTGTAGTCGGCGCGTGACAAATTTCCCGGGCACTCAAAGCGTGTCTGTCATGCTAGTTAGGCAAAGGGGTGCCCTTCTGTCGTGCTAATCAGTAGCCCAATTCTTCGCCCCTAGCAGGACAATACTCGGCCTCCATTGATTGCTTCCTCTGCAATGCGGTTTTTTTTTTTTAAAAAATCCAGACCCCTGCCGAATTCAGATTCAGATGCATGGAGCGGCCCCGTGCAGGAATACTTCTGGTGGTGAACGTAAGCGCGAGACTTGCGGCTTTGCGCCGCGACACCCAAATGGGGTTCCCTTCCCCCCCCCTCCGTTTTCGAAAATCCCGCTTGTGCGTGCATGATGCAAAAGGTCGACATCGGTGGTCGACAAAGCATTGCGATCAAGCTCGAATCGAAAGCGCCGGCCACAAAAAGAATACATAGGCGAAAATCATCGGCGCGGATTCATCGACCGCAATTAATTTGCGATGCTCCTTGCTGCTAAAACCCGAACGGCGAGGGGGTAGCTACCACGCCGAGCACGCGGATTCGTTTTCTTTTACATGTCGCTCGAGCCGGTAGCAGCGGCACGCGCCACATTTCGAATTTTTTTTGGAAGACGCCAGGACGGAACACCGCCGGCGGGCAACCTCGGCGGGCGGCAATGCTTTTGCGGCGCTATGATGCGGCTTTTATTTTATGAGTGCTTTTGCGGTCCAACCCACAACCCGGGACCCGCAACCCGGGACCCGCAACCCGGGGCCCGCAGCCCGGGACCCACAGCCCGGGACCCGCAACCCGGGGCCCGCAACCCGGGACCCGCAACCCGGGGCCCACAAACCGGGACCCGCAAACCGGGGCCCACAACCCGGGGCCCACAAACCGGGACCCGCAACCCGGGACCCGCAATCCGGGACCCGCAACCCGGGACCCGCAACCCGGGACCCTCCCGCAACCCGGGGCCCAACCAAAGCCCGGGAAAGGCAACCCGGGGCCCACCCGCAACCCGGGACCCACCCGCAACCCGGGACCCACCCGCAACCCGGGACCCACCCGCAACCCGCAACCCGGGACCCGCACCCCGGGACCCGCAACCCGGGACCCGCAACCCGGGAACCGCAACCCGGGAACCGCAACCCGGGACCCTCCCGCAACCCGGGACCCGCAACCCGCACCCCGGGACCCACACCCCGGGACCCGCACCCCGGAACCCGCAGACCGGGACCCGCATCCCGGGGCCCGCAAACCGGGGCCCGCAAACCACAACCCGGGACCCGCAACCCGGGGCCCGCAAACCGGGACCCGCAGGCCGGGACCCGCAACCCGGGACCCACAACCCGGGACCCGCAAACCGGGGCCCGCAGCCCGGGAAACGCAACCCGGGACCCGCAAACCGGGACCCGCAACCCGGGACCCGCAACCCGGGGCCCACAACCCGCAGCCCGCACCCCGGGACCCTCCCGCAAACCGGGACCCGGCCCACAACCCGGGACCCGGCCCGCAACCCGGGACCACCCGGCCCGCAACCCGGCCCCGCCCGCAACCCGGGACCCGCATTCCGGGACACGCAAACCGGGGCCCGCAGACCGGGACCCGCAACCCGGGACCCGCAACCCGGGACCCGCAACCCGGGACCCGCAACCCGGGACCCGCAACCCGGGACCCGCAGCCCGGGACCCGCAACCCGGGACCCGCAGCCCGGGACCCGCAACCCGGGACCCGCAGCCCGGGACCCGCAACCCGGGACCCGCAACCCGGGACCCGCAGCCCGGGACCCGCAACCCGGGACCCGCAACCCGGGACCCGCAGCCCGGTTTTCGGCGTGTGCCGCTGCTACACATTGCCACAATTGGGTTTTCGAATTTTAGAAGACTCGTCTGAAATTGGGTTTTAGGATTTTGGAAATCCAGACCCCTGTCGAATTTTGGAAGGCTCGTCTGAAGTTGGGTTTCAGGATTTTGGAAGTCCAGACCCCTGTCGAATTTTGGAAAGCTCGCCTGAAATTGGGTTTTAGGATTTTGGAAGTCCAACGTCTTTTTGGCCTTGCATTTCATGCATCACAAATTTGAGCATTTCCATTCTGAGGCTTTCATAGGCGGCGGAGCGGAGCGACAAACTCGAGCCGAGGAAGGTCTGGTCCAGAATGCTCAACGAACTTCCCAGCCGCATAATGCCAAACACGGACATGGAACTGCCCATGCGCTGCGTCATGCGCACACTGAAGGAGCTCGCGAGGTTCAACATATCCAGCACGGAGACGGCGGAGCCGAAGCGAACCATACCGTACAAAGACATCGCGGAACCAAACCGAGCCAAACTCCGCACACTCATGCTGGATCCCACCGTGAAGAAGTCCAAGATGCTCATACTGCTGCCGACGCGGCACATTCCGTAACTGCTCAGGTTGGTGCCAAACCGTTGCATGTTGCGCATGGACAAGCAGCTGCCCACATGCATCCACCCCAGCAGCGAGTACTGGTCGCCGATGTACTTGCTCATCACACTGCAGGTGGAACCCAAGCGGACGTAACTCCGCAGACTCAGGCTGCTACCAAGAGTGACACTGTCGAGAATCGAGATGCTCTGCCCGAACCGGAACGTACCGTACACCGATGCTGTGGATCCCAAGCGGCAGAAGCTGCGGATGCTGGCCGTGCTACCGAGGTGCGCGAAGTCCAGCACTGAGAGCACGGACCCGGTTTGCATTCGCGTGAAGACACTCATGGCGGATGCGCATCGGAAGTAGTGGCGCAGTGACATGCTGCTCCCGAGCTCGAGCACATCGAGAATCGAAAAACGACTCCCCAACCGCATAACTCCGTAGACGGACAGCGAACTGCCCAATCTCGCGTAGCTGCGCAGACTAATCGACGACGCCATGTGGCAGAAGTCGAGCGCAGAGAGCGCGGAGCCGATCCTCGCGATGCCGAACAAACTCAGACTGCTGCCTAACCGAGCGTAACTTCGTACACTCAGGGAGCTTCCAATGTGGATGATGTCGAGGACGGAGATTGCGGACCCGATTCTGCTAATTCCGTACACGGAGCAGGTGCTGGACATGCGGGCGAAAGACCGCACGGAGATGTTGCTTCCGACGCTGATTTTGTCCAGCAGCGAAACCGAGCTGCCGCACCGGGCTAGTCCGTAAACGGACGCCGCACTGGACAGTCTCGCGAACGACCTGACGCTCATCATCGAGCCAAGCCCGATGCTGTCCAAAACGGAAAGCGAGGAGCCGAGTTGGCTCACCCCGTACACCGAGCAGGAACTCATCAACCGCGCGAAGCCGCGAAGCGACATTGAGGATCCGAGGTGCAGGCAATCGATCAGCGACAGTGTGCTGCCAATCGCGACCATGCCGTACACACTGCAGGTCGAGGCCAGACGCGCGAAGTTCCGGACAGACAAACTGCTCCCGAGGTTGAAGTAGTCCAGCAGACTGAACGACGTGCCGACCGTAGTTAATCCGTACACGGAGACGCTCGAGCCGAAGCGGATGAAGCCACGGAGCGAGAGAGAGGAGGACAAGGCCACCATGTCGAGCATTGAGAACCGACTTCCACATCTCGTCAGCCCGAACACGGACAAAGACGATCCCAGGCGGCAGAAGTTGCGCAGCGAAAAGGAAGACCCCATATTGAAGAAGTCGAGGCAACTCATCCGGCTTCCGAGTTTGGTCATTCCAAAAACGGATAAAGAACTTCCGAAGCGGCCGAAGGACCGGGTCGACATGCTGGAGCCCAGCAGAATGCTATCGAGCACACTCAGACTGGAGCCCAATCGGCACACGCCATACAAGCTGGCGTTGGAACCGAGTCGACTGAAGGACCGCAGACTCAAATTGCTTCCCAGTTGAACGCTGTCGAGGATGGAGAGAGCGCTGCCGAATCTTGCCAGGCCGAACACAGACAAGCTGCTCCCCAGCCGGCTGTAGGTGCGCACCGACAGGCTGGACGAGATCAAGCATGCGTCCAGCACGGAGAGCGAACTGCCTAATCGCGCAACGCCGAACAGCGACAATGAGCTCCCCAGTCGCGCGCAGCTCCGCATTGACATGGTACTGCCGAGGTGCAACCGGTCCAAGACGCTGAAGCTGGAGCCCAGTTTCAACGTGCAGTAGATGGAGCAGGTGCTGCCGATGCGGGTGTACGACCGAACAGACATCGACGAGCCCAGTTGCAGGCAGTCGATGAGGCTGACGGAGGACGACAATTGCATGATGCCGTAAACAGAGCAAGTGCTTCCAAACCGGGCCGCGTTTCGCAAGCTCACCGTGCTGCCGAGCGTGAAGAAATCAAGCACTGACAAGCGCGATCCAAACTGCGCCATCCCGTAGACAGATAGACTGGAGCCCAGGCGCATGAATTTCCGCAACGAGAATGACGAACCGAGCATCACTGCGTCAAGCACGGATAAGCTCGATGCGAATCGTGCCAGACCGTAGACGCTCGAACTCGATCCCAGTCGCGTGGCTGAGCGGAGGGAAAGCGAGCTTCCGATGGATAGCATGTCCAAAACCGACATGGCGCTTCCCATCTGCGTTATGCCGTAGATGCTGGCGCCGCTGCCCATGCGCAAGAAGCTGCGGATCGACAAGCTGCTGCCCAAGCACGACGCGTCCAGAATCGACACGCGGGAGCCGAGCCGACTCATTCCGAAGGCGCTGATGCCGCTTCCGATGCGTGCAAAAGCCCGGGCACTGCAGCAGGACCCGAGCGACATCATGTCCAGGATCGACAGCGAGGATCCCAGTCTCAGCGCGCCGTACAACGACAAGTTGCTGCCCACGCGGGAAAACATGCGCGTCGACAGGGTGGAGCCGAGCATCATGGTATCGAGAACCGAAACCGAGCTGCCCAGTCGGGCCAGCCCGAAGACGGAGACGCAGCTGCCCAGCCGGCTGAAGCTCCGCAGACTCACGTTCGAGCCAAACTGCACGAAGTCTAGAACGGATAGGGAGCTGCCCAGTCTCGAAACGCCGAAGATCGACAAGCTGGATCCCAATCGCGCGTAGGTGCGGATGGAGAGCGAGCTGGAAATCAGGCACTGATCCAACACTGAGAGTTCCGACCCGAGCCGGCAGAGGCCGAACATACTCAGAGTTGACCCAATGCGGTTGTAACTCCGGATGCTCAAACCGCTGCACATCGTGATGGAATCCAGAACAGAGACCGCGCCACCCAGCCTGCTGAAACCGTACAGTGAGATCACCGATCCAAGCCGGGCGTACGATCGGAGCGACATGGAGCTCCCGCAGCTAGCGAAGTCGAGTAGAGACATTGCGCTGCCCAGGTTCACCACGCCGAACACGCTGAGCGTGGAACCCAGGCGGCAGAAGCTGCGCAGACTGACGTTGGACCCGAGAATGGTGTAGTCGAGGATGGACAGTTGACTTCCCAGTCGACCAACACCAAAAACGGAGAGCGAACTGCCAAACCGGAGCAGGTACCGCAGACTGATCGTGGAGCCGCACGTGATGAAGTCCAGGAAACTGATCTGCGAACCGCACCTGCTCATGCCGTAGATGGACGAGGTACTGCCGAAACGCATGAAGGATCGCAGTGACATGCTGCTTGCAAGATTGAAGCAATCCAGAATGGAAAGCCTCGTCCCAATCCTCGCAGCACCGTACAAGCTGAGCGTCGACCCAAAGCGGCTCATGGACCGCAGGCTAATGGCGCTGCCGAGGTTCGTGAAATCGAGCATGGACAAAGACGAGCCCATCCTTGACATTCCAAACAGCGAGCAGCTACTACCAATGCGCCCGAGGCACCGGAGCGACAACGTGGATCCCATGTGCAACGTGTCGAGAATAGACATTCTGCTCCCAAGCTTCACGATTCCGAAAACGGATAAGGCACTGCCGAGTCTCGCGAGGGATCGGGTGGAGAGGACACTGCCCAACACCAGGAAGTCCAGGACAGAGACGCTGCTGCCCAGCCTGGTTACCCCGAACATGGAAAGCGAGCTTCCCAGCCTCGTCGCGGTCCGCAGGCTCATTGCGCTTCCGAGCACCATGAAGTCCAAAAGTGAGGTTCCGCTGTGCAGGTGCGCTACGCCGAAGACGCTGAGGGAGGATCCCATCCGCGAAAAGCTGCGTACCGACAAACTGGAGCCGAGTTGCACCACGTCCAGCAGAGACATCGAGGATCCCAGTCGGTTCAACCCGAACACGGAAATGGAGCTGCCGAACCGAGCCATCGACCGGATGCTCATCGAGCTACCGAGCGAAAGCGTGTCGAGAACGGACAGAGCCGAGCCCAGGGTGCCGAACCCGAACAAGGACAACGTGCTTCCGAGTCGCGCAAACGAGCGGACGGACAGAACGCTGCCGAGGCTGACGGCATCGAGAACCGAGACGGTGGAGCCGAGTTTTGCGAAACCGTAGACGGAAATGGCGCTTCCCATGCGGCTGTAACTTCGGAGGGAAAGGGTGGATCCCATGTTGGCGAAATCCAGCACGGAAAAGCTGCTTCCAAGTGTTGCGAGGCCGAAAACGGACACTGCGCTGCCAAACCGGGCGAACGAGCGTACGCTGAACGTGGAGCCCAGCATGCAGCAATCCAGAACACTCATAGCGGATCCCATCGTGGCGCAGCCGAACAAGGACAACGAACTTCCGAACCGGCCGCACGACCGGATGCTCATCGCGGATCCCAGCGTGAGGAAATCCGTCACGGAAAAGCAACTGCCCAGTCGCATCGTGTTGAAGATTGACATGCTGGAGCCGAATCGTGCGAACGAGCGGACACTCAACGCAGACCCGAGTTGCACCGTGTCCAGCATTGACATGGAACTGCCCAGGTGCGAAAATCCGAACACTGAGCAGGAACTTCCGAGCCGGGCGATCGACCTTAGCGACATTGCTGAACCGAGGGTTAGCATGTCGAGCACGGAAAAGCTGGAACCGAAGTTGGAAAATCCGAACACGGAAATCACCGATCCCAAGCGGCAGATACTGCGGAAACTAAGAGTCGACCCCAGCGTGGACAAGTCGCAGACGCTGAGGGACGAGCCCAGTCTGGCAGCCCCGTACAAACTGACGTTTGACCCAAAGCGGGCGAAGGACCGCAGGGACAACGCCGAGCCGAGAGACAGCGTGTCCAAGATGGACAGACTGGAGCCAATTTTGGTCATTCCGTAGACTGACATCGTGCTCGACAGGCGGCAGAGCGCGCGCGTGGAGAAACTGGACCCCAGGGTCAGCATGTCCACGATTGAGCAAGAGGATCCGAAGCGCATCAGTCCGTACGCGGAGCAGGTGCTTCCCATGCGGGCGTAGTACCGCATCGAGAGACTGCTCCCAACATGGGCGGTGTCGAGGACAGAAACCAAACTTCCAAGCCTTGCCAGCCCGTAGATGCTGGTCGTGCTGCCGAGTCTCGTCGTGTACCGCAACGATAACGAGGACCCGAACGTGATGAAGTCCAGAACGGAAAGTTGCGTCCCAAGGCGGAAAATCCCGAACATCGAAAGACTGCTGCCGAGTCGCGCGAAGTTTCGCACACTCTGCGCACTGGCCAAGTTGGCGAAGTCCAGGATGGAAACGCAACTTCCTACCCGCGCGATGCCGAAGAGACTCAAGCTGGATCCGAGCCGCGCGAAAGTCCGGACCGACAGGGCCGACCCCAGGTGGAAGTGATCCAACACGGAGCAGCCAGACGCCAAGCGCGAAAACCCGTAGAGCGAGAGGGCGGACCCGAACCTCGCAAAACTTCGCAATGACATCGCCGACCCGATCTCCACGCCAGCCAGGATGGACAAACTGCTTCCCATCTTCGCAATCCCGTACAGGGACATGGCAGAGCCGAGGCGGCCCATGCTGCGGATCGAGCAAGTTGATCCGAACCACATGGCATCCAAAATGGAAACGCCGCCGCCGATGCGAGACAAGCCGTACACCGACAATCGGCTACCAATCCGGGCGAAGGACCGCGCGCTCAAAGTGGATCCCAGCTGCACAAAATCCAGCAACGACTATCCAATGCAAAAATGTCTGGGTCTGGATGAGCGGCGCAAGGAAATTACTTTACTTTCGAACATCTACATAGGAAACTATTGCCTTAGTATCGCCCAAATATTTTCGAAGGTATTTTCAAAATACCTGCAAAATATTTTCAAAACTTTGTGCCAAAATATTTTTCCAAATATGCTTCAAATATTTTCAAAATATCTTCAAAATACTTTCAAAACATTTTGCAAAAACGCAGTTGTGTGCCGCTCATTCAGACCCAGACAATTTTGCATTTCATAACGACAAACTGCTCGCCATGTACAGCGTCCCGAAGACAGACACGCTGCTTCCTAGCCGCACGCAGCTGCGAATCGAAAGACTGGATCCGAGTTGCATGCAGTCCAGTACGCTCATCTGGCTGGAGAGTCGGGTGATGCCGAAAACGGAAAGACTGGATCCGAAGCGGTTGAACCCGCGTACGGACATGCAACTTCCAATCGTCACGAAATCCAGAATCGACAACGAGCTCCCGAGTTTCGTCATTCCGAAGACGGACAAACTGGATCCGAACCGCACGCAATGACGGAGACTGCAGGACGACGCCAGCTGCACCTCGTCGAGAATCGACAACATGGAGCCGAGCCGCGCCATCCCAAAGACACTCAGGCTGGATCCCAGGCGTGCGACCGCTCGCACCGAGAAGCTGGACCCGAGGGACACCGCATCCAAGATCGACAAGCCGCTGCTCAAGCGCGCAATACCGAACATTGACGCGGAGGAACCCAGCCGGGTGAACGTGCGCATCGAGAGACCGGAGCCCAAGACCGTGAAGTCCAAAATGCTCATCGCACTGCCGAGCTTCCCGATCCCGAAAACGGACAAGGAGCTTCCGAGTCGGCTCAGAGTCCGGAGACTCAGGTTCGAGCCCAGGTGCAGAACGTCGAGGACGGAAACGGAAGAGCCCAGTTGCATCACGCCAAACACGCTCAATGAGCTGCCGAGCCGGATGAAGGACCGGATCGAGGTGCTGCTGCCGATAGTGAAGAAATCGAGGACTGAGAGGCTCGACCCGAAGTTGCTGAAGCCATAGATGCTGAAGGAACTTCCGCACCGGCTGTAGCTCCGCAACGAGAGTTGACTACCGATGCACAGAAAGTCCAGCACCGATAAACTGCTCCCCGCGCGGCACATTCCGTAGACTGATAAAGAGCTTCCAAACCGTGCGAATCCGCGCAGGGACATTGCACTGCCGAAGGCCGAGAAGTCGAGTAGCGACATGCTGGAGCCGCACTGACTCATGCCGTACACTGAAACTGCAGATCCGAGGCGGGCAAAGCTCCTCGCGGAAATCGTGCTGCCCAGCAACATGAAATCGAGGACCGAAATGTTGCTGCCGAAGGAAACCAGTCCGTACACGGAAAGGGAAGATCCAACCCGCGCCATGTTGCGAATGGAAACGGAACTGCCCAGCGTCATATAGTCGAGCAAACTCAAGGAGCTTCCCATTCTGCCCATCCCGTACACGGAGAGCGTGCTCCCCAATCTGCTGTAGGTCCTGCACGAGAACGCGCTCGCGGCCGACACGAAGTCGAGAACGGACAGGTTGGACCCCAGCCTGGCGACGCCGAAGGCGGACAAACTGGATCCTAACCGGCTGAAGGACCGGATGCTGATCGCACTGCCGAGGTGGACGGCGTCGAGGATCGACAAGGCGGATCCCATCTTCATGACCCCGTACACGGAGACACTGGACCCGAACCGCGTGTAGTACCGCAGGCTGAGGGCACTCGCGAGTGAGACCGTGTCGAGGGCCGAAAGATTGCTGCCCAGTTTCGCCAAGCCGAACACGCTCAAGCTGGAGCCCAACCGCAAGAACGACCGGCAGCTGAGCGTCGACCCCAAGCTGCAGAAGTCCAAGCAGCTGAAACTGCTGCCGAGCCTGGTCAGCCCGAATACGCTGCTGGAGCTGCCCATGCGAACCAATCCGCGCAGGGAGAGCGAGGATCCGAGCTCGAAAATGTCAAGTATCGACATCGCCGAGGCAAACTGCGCGATTCCGAACACGGAAAGTGTGCTGCCAAGCCTGCCGTAGTTTCGGATCGACATGCTGCTACCCAGGTGGCAGATATCCAGGATGGACATTGCGGAACTCAGTCTGGCCATACCGAAAAGGGAAAGACTTGATCCGAGTCGGCAGAGATTTCTGGTCGACATGGAGCTTCCGAGTTGCAGGTAGTCGAGCACCGACAGACTGCTGCCGAGCTGGATCGTGGCGTAAACCGACATTCCGGATCCGAGGCGGGCGCAGTGGCGCAAGCTCAGGGAGCTGCCCAAGTGCGTCACATCAAGGACAGAAACACTGCTGCCTAGTTGCGAAAATCCGTACAGCGAGAGTGCGGATCCCAGACGGCACAGCGATCGGATGCTCAGGCTAGAGCCGAGGTGCAGCAGGCCCAGGATGCTCATGCTAGAACCGAACTGGGTCAGTCCGTAGATGCTGGTGCCCACACGGCCGTCCTGGTAGCGGCCCATTCGCGCGAATGACCGCAAGGACAAAGAACTGCACATGATGCAGCTCTCCAGCAAACTCAGTGACGACCCGAGTCTGGCTATCCCAAACACCGAGCAGGAGCTGCTGATGCGCGCGTAGGACCTGATCGAAAGGGCGGAGGCCAAGCAGATGTAGTCGAGTGCGGACATCGCGGAACCCAGTCGCGCTAGGCCGAAGACCGAGGCACTGGAACCGAATCGGGCCACGGAACGCAACGATACCGCCGAGCCAATCATGCTTGCGTCGAGGATGCTGAGGTTGGAGGACAGCCGAACTAAACCGAACACGGACATGCTCGATCCGCAGCGCGCGAAGCCCCGAACGGACAGACTCGACCCGAGGCTGACCGCATCCAGCAACGACAGCATGCTGCCGCACTTGCTCACACCGTACAGCGAGAGCGCGCTCCCGAGTCGCCCCAGACAGCGCACACTGACGCTGCTACCGAACGTCGTGAAGTCCAACACCGACATTTGACTCCCCATGCGGACCATGCCGTAAATCGAGCAGGCGGACCCGAAGCGGGTGAAATACCGCACGGAAATTCCCGACCCGACCTGGCAGCTGTCCAGCATCGACAAGTTACTCCCGAGTCTTGCAAGTCCAAAAACGGAAAGCGACGATCCGAGTCGGCAGAAGTTCCGGACCGAGAGCGAGCTGCCGATATGGAAGAAGTCGAGCGCCGAGAGGTAGCTCGAGCACAAACACATGCCGTAGACGGACAAACTAGATCCGAAGCGCGCAAAATTTCTCACGGATAGGGTGGAGCTGAGCGTGACGGCGTCCAAGATGGAAAAGCTGGAGCCGAACCGCGACATCCCGTAGAGAGATAGCGCTGACCCTAACCTGGCGTAGGTGCGAACGGAGATGGAGCTTCCGATGTGTGTCACGTCGAGGACCGACATGGCACTGCTCAGCCGCAACATGCCGTACACGCTGAGAGCGGAACCCAGCCGGGCGCACGTGCGAATAGACACGGCGGAGCCGATGTTCGCCGCGTCCAAGAGCGACATGCTGCTCATGCACCGGAGCAGCCCGTAGATGGACACGGAGGATCCGAGTCGGGACATGCTGCGGACGGAGATCGAGGACGTGACGGACACAAAATCCAGCACGGATAACGAGGAGCCAAGCCTCGATACACCGTAGACCGACAGGGAAGATCCCAATCGCGCGAGCTGCCTGACACTGAACGCGGACCCGACGCACGCGAAATCGAACATCGAGCAGCACGAGGCCATGCGGACGATGCCGAAAATACTGAGCGAGCTGCCAAGCCGGCCCATGTGTCGGACGCTGATGTTGCTGCCAATCATGATGTTGTCCAGCATCGACAAAGCGCTGCCAAATCTCGCCATCCCGTAGACCGAGAGCGCACTGCCGAGTCTGCCGATCGTGCGCAGGCTCACCGCGGATCCGCACTGGCTAAAATCCAGGAGGGAGAGGCTGGACCCGAAGCTCGAGCACCCGTACACGGACAAGCTGGAGCCCAGTCGCGAGTAGCTGCGGAGACTCAAGCTGGACGACACGTGCATGAAGTCAAGCACGGATAGACTGGAGCCTAATCTGCTCATCCCGAACACGGACATCGAGCTTCCCATCCGGGAGAACGCGCGCAGAGAGAACGATGAGGAAAGCTGCAACATGTCGAGGACAGAGACCCCGGACCCGAACCGGGTCATGCCGTAGACGCTGACAGTCGATCCCAGTCGCGCGTACTTCCGCACGGACAAAGAGCTTCCCAGCTGCAGCCAGTCGAGAACGGACATCTGCGAGCCGAACCGGGCGAGCCCGAAGCAGCTGACGGAACTTCCGAAGCGCACGAAGGAACGGCAACTCAGGGAACTGCCGAGGTGCAAAATGTCGAGCACCGACATGGCCGATCCCAGTCGACTTATGCCGTAGACAGAGGCCGAGCTACCGAGGCGCACGACGGAGCGAAGGGACAGCGCCGACCCGAACGTGATGAAATCGAGCACCGAGAAGGCGGAGCCGATCTTCGCGAAACCGTACACGCTGCAAGTGCTAGACAGACGCACGTAGGACCGGAAGGAGAGGGAGGAGCCCAGCAGCATGGTGTCCAAGACGGAGAGCGAACTGCCGATCATGGAGACACCGAAGACAGAGAGCGTGCTCCCTAACCGCGCCAGGCAGCGGACCGACATGCTGCTACCGATGTTCACGAAGTCGAGTGCGGAAAACGAACTCCCAATTTTCGTGATCCCGTAGACGGACAGCGCGGACCCGAAGCGGCTGAAGCTCCGCACACTCAAGCAGGAGCCCAAGTGTACAAAGTCCAAGATGCTCATCGAGGTTCCCAATCGTGCCATGGCAAAGACGGACAGAGTGCTGCCGAGCCGGACGAATGAGCGGATCGAGGTTGTGGATCCCACGTGCAGGCAGTCGAGGATGCTGCAGTTGCTCGCGAACCGGCCGAGCCCAAAAATCGACATGCTGGATCCCAGTCTGGCAAAGGAACGCATGGAGACGCAGGAGCCCAGTTGGATCGCGTCAAGCAAACTGCAAGCGCTGCCCATCTTCACAATCCCGAACACGGAAAGACTGCTGCCTAACCGGCCGAAGTTGCGAAGCGAAATGCCGGAGCCGAGGGACACGAAGTCGAGCACGGACAGGTTGCTTCCCAGCCTACTGGTTCCGTACACAGACAGCGCAGAACCCAGCCTCACGAAGGATCGCAGGCTGAAGCCCGAGCCGATGTGCAACATGTCCAGGCACGAGATGGTACTCGCGAATCTTGCCATGCCGTACACGCTCATGCAGGAACCAAACCGCGCGTAGCCCCGAGCGGAAAGATTGCTGCCGATGTGCAAAATGTCCAGCACGCTCATGTAGCTGCTTAGCCTACTGCACCCGTAAACGGACAACGCAGAGCCGAACCGCGCGAAATTGCGGACGGAAAACGAACTCCCGAGGAAGCTGCTGTCAAGGACAGACAGGTTGCTGCCCAGGTGCGCGATCCCGTAACAACTTAAGCTGGAACCCATCCTGGCGAAGCTGCGCACTGAGACGGAGCTGCCGAAGGTGATGAAGTCGAGGATTGAAATCCGTGACCCCAGGCGGGCGCAGCCGTAAATCGACAGGCTAGATCCAAGTCGCGCGAACATCCGGGCCGATAGGCTGGAGCCGATGTGGCAAAAATCCAGCAGCGAAATGCTGCTTCCGATCCGCACCAGACCGTACACGGACTGCGAGCTGCCGAGTCGCGCAATCGTTCGGAGCGACAAGCTGGAGGAAAGGCAGACGTAGTCGAGGACCGACATAGAACTGCCGAACCTTCCCAGACCGTAAACGCTCAACCCAGATCCGAGTCGTGCGAGCGTGCGTACACTCATGCAGCTCCCGATGTTCATGAAGTCCAGTAAGCTGCACTGCGATCCGATGTGCGTGATCCCGAAGATCGAAAGCGAGCTTCCTAATCTTCCGAGCTGTCGGATACTCAGCGAGCTTCCGATGTGCAGGAAATCCAGCAAGCTCATGGCCGACCCGCCAATCGCCATGCCGTACAGTGACAGCGATGATCCGAGTCGCGCAAAGTTTCGCAGACTCATGCCGCTACCCAGGTGGAAGAAATCCAGGTGGGACAAGGACGACCCGAGTCTTGCCACGCCGTAGACGGACATCGCGGAACCCAGCCTGCAGGCGCACCGCAGCGACATCGTGGAACCGAAGGTGATGAAGTCCAAGACTGACATGTAGCTGCCAAGCCTCGCCATCCCGAACAAGCTGCAGCTCGATCCGAGCCTTGCCCACGCTCGCACACTCATGCTCGACCCCATGTGCAGAAAGTCCAGCATGGAGAGACAGGATCCCATGCGAGAAATGCCGTACGCGCTCATGGAGCTGCCGAGTCTTGCGAAGTTTCGCGCCGACAATCCGCTTCCCATGTTCATGAAATCCAGCACAGAGAGGCAACTGCTCATTCTGCAGATGCCAAACAGGCTGCAGCTGGACCCGAGTCTGGCAAAGTTTCGCACGGAAAGGCCGCTTCCGAGCTGCAGAAAGTCGAGCAGACTCAAACAGCTTCCCATCCTGCTGGTGCCATAGACGCTGAGTGCACTTCCCAAGCGGCAAAACGTTCGGGCGGAGAAGCTGCTCGACAAACTGATCGAGTCCAGAATGCTCAGGCAGCTGCCGAACCGAGACAGCCCGTACACGGAGGTTGCGGATCCCAAGCGGGCGCACTGTCGCAAACTCATGCCCGACCCGACTTGCACGAAATCCAACACGCTCATTTGTGACATCATGCGAGACATGCCATAGATGCTGGTCTCGTACCCGATCCGAACGAAGGTTCGCACGCTCATGGAGCTTCCCATCTGCACCTGATCCAGCACGGACAGCTGCGAACCCAGTCTCGACATTCCGTACACCGAGAATGCGGAGCCCACACGCAAAAACGTGCGGCAGGACAAACTCGAGCCGAGGGCAAATGCGTCCAGCAGAGAGAGTCCAGATCCAAACCGTGCCGCTCCGTAGACAGACAAGCTGCTCCCGAGGCGCCCGAAGTGCCGAATCGACATGCCCGAGCCGATGCTGATCGCATCCAGCAAGGAGCAGCAGCTGCTCATGCGCGAGATGCCATACACACTCAAGCTGGAGCCCAGTCGCAGGAAGTTCCGCAACGACATGGAGGAGCCGAAGGAGATCGCGTCAAGTACGGAAAGCTGCGATCCCAGCCTGGTCATTCCAAAAATGCTCAGCGCGGATCCCAACCTCGCATAGTTGCGCACGGACAACGTGCTGCCCATGTGGAAGCAGTCGAGCGTCGAGAGCGAGCTGCCGATGCGAAACATCCCGTAGATGCTCAACGAGCTTCCGCACCGGCCAAACCTGCGGGTGCTGTGCGCGGCGGCGAGATTGAAGAAGTCCAAAACGGAGCAGCGGCTTCCGAACCTGACCAGGTTGTAGATCGACAAAGCGGATCCCCCCTGGTAAAAGCTTCGCAGAGACAATGCCGATCCCGCTTGCAGATAATCGATGATCGAAAATCTGCTGCCGCACCGGAACATGCCATAGACCGATGTGGTAACACCTAGTCTCGCGAATCCGCGAACGGAACACGTGGAACCCATGAAGACGTAGTCCATCACGCTGTTGTTCCCGCTGTTTTTGAAGATCTTGACCACCGACAATTGCGAGCCCACGCGGGCGTAACTGCGCAGGGAGAGCGACGACCCGGCGGTGAAGAAGTCGAGGACCGACATACTGCCGCCGAATCTGCTGACCCCGTAGAGGGACGCCGCGGACCCTAGCCTTGCGAAGGACCGCAGGGAAATCCCCGAGCCAAACAGGTTCGTATCCAACACTGACATGCTGGAGCTGAAGCGGCAGATTCCGTAGAGTGATTGACTGCTTCCCAGGCGCGCGAAGTTGCGGAGGGACAGAGAACTTCCAACAGTCACCATGCCGAGGACCGACATGGAACTGCTCAAGAAACTCAGCCCGTAAATGGACAGCGAACTTCCGCACCGCGCGTAGCCGCGAAGCGACAAACTGGATCCGATGGAAAGCATGTCCAGCATGCTGCAACCCCCGTTCCCGATCTTCGTGAAACCGTACACGGAAAGCGAGCTGCCCATGCGCAGGAAAGCGCGGAGCGACAGGGAACTCCCAATCTGGACCTGGTCGAGCACGGAGCATGAAGAACTCAGTCGCGTCACGCCGTACACCGACATGGAACTGCCTAACCTGCCCGCGTTCCGGACGGAAATCGAGCTGGACATGGCGATGAAATCCAAAATCGACATCGCACTGCCCAACCGCGCCGTCCCGTAGCAACTCATACTGGACCCGAGCCGCACGAAGGACCGCACCGACAAACTGCTCATCACGCGCGCCGCGCCGCAAATGTGGCACGCGGAGTCGAAGCTGTTGTAGTGCTCGTGCAGTGTGTTGATCGACAAACTGGACCCGATCCGCAGGAACGACCGAAGCGACAGCATCGACCCCAGGTGGTAGTAGTCGAAGGCTGACAAGCCGGACCCTAACCGTGCGATCCCGTAGCACGACAATGCGGAACCCAGCCGGCTGCAGTTGCGGATGGACAGCATAGAACCGAGGTACATGCAGTCCAGCGTCGACATCTGCGATCCCATGCGGTACATACCGTACACTGAGCAGGCGTCGGACGCGCGCAGGAAATTCCGCAGCGAGCAGCTCATGCCCATGATGAAGTAGTCAATCATGGACAAACTGGAGCCTAATCTGCTCATCCCGTAGACGGACAAAGCGCTCCCGAGTCGGTTGCACCCGCGGACCGAAAGGCTACTGCCGAGCGACATCTGGTCGAGGATCGACAATCCGCCGCCGAGGGTCGCGAGCCCGTAGACACTTACCGCGGAGCCGATGCGGCTGATGCTGCGCATAGACATCGTCGACCCAAGAGAAACCGTGTCCAGAATGGACAAAGCCCCGCCGAATTTCCCGATCCCGTACAAGGAAATGGAAGACGACAGCCTGGCCAGTGTGCGGCAAGACAGAGACGACCCGACGTTCACGAAGTCCAAAACGCTGCAGGCGGAACTCAGTCTTCCGTAGCCGTAGAGACTGTTGGCGGACCCCATGCGTGCGAACGTGCGGCAGGACAGCGCAGAGCCGAGGGAAAACGCGTCGAGCAGGCTGCAGGAGGAGGCCACGCGGCTGATTCCATAAACGCTCATGCTGCTTCCAAGTCGGCTGAGACCACGCACTGACAGAGTGCTGGAAAAGTAGACCGAATCCAGAATCGACAAGCTGGAACCTAAAGACACCAGCCCGAAGATACTGAACGAGCTACCCAACCTGGAGAGCGTTCGCAAGCTGATGCTGCTCGCGCACATGATCGTGTCTACCAGCGACAAGCTGGAGCCGAGCCGCAGCAGCCCGAACAGCGACATGGAGCTGCCCATCCGGAATAGTGAGCGCACCGACATGGTACTGCCCAGAGACATGCAGTCGAGGACCGAGGCGCTAGAGCCGAGGTACTGCGTCCCGTAGATGGAGAGCCCACTACCGAGGCGCATCATGCTTCTGACGGAGAAGGTCGAGCCGAGCGAGAGAAAGCTGAGTACGGAGACGGCCGATCCCAGTCGGTTCACCCCGAACAGCTCCATCCTCGCGGGGAACCGCGAGAACGTCCTTAAAGAGAGCGATGATCCTAGGAAGCAGAGGTCCAGGCACGACATGCCGGAACCCAGCCCGCTCACTCCGTAGAGGGAGATGCTCGATCCCAGGCGGCAGAAATTCCGGAGGGATAAACTGCTCCCTAGATTGAAGCAGTCGAGGATGGACAGCGTGCTTCCGCAGTAACTGCACCCGTACAAGCTCAGACTGGATCCGAGGCGGGCGAAGGAACGAAGCGAGAGACTCGAGCGGACGTGAAACAGGTCGAGAATCGACAGACTGGATCCCAGACGGCCAAATCCGTACAGCGACATGCTGGAGCCGAACCGGCAATACGACCGGATCGACAATGCGGAATTCATCCCGGTGAAGTCCAGCACGCTGGTCTGGATCCCTAGTCTCGCGGTCCCGTACAGACTGCAAGAGCTGCCGAACATGGCGAAGCTTCGCAGCGAGGTGGCGCTGCCGCATGAGATGTAGTCGAGCACAGATAGCAGTGCGCCCGTGGTGCCAATCCCGTATAAGCTCAAGGACGATCCCATTCGGGCGAAACTCCGCGTGCTCAGGTTCGAGCCGAGCTGCAGGGTGTCGAGGATGGAGAACGCAGAGCCGATCTTGCTGCACCCGTAGACGGAGAGCGTCGAGCCTAAGCGGGCGAAGCTGCGCAAACTGGCCATCGACCCGATCAGCGTGAAATCCAGGATGGAAAGGCTGGACGCGGATCTTGAAATGCCGAACACACTCATACTGCTACCCAACCGGCTGAAGGACCGCACTGAGAACGCGCTGCCCAGACTGACAGAGTCGAGCACGGAGAAACTGCTCCCCAGCCGCATCAACCCGAACACGGACAGGGCAGATCCCATTCTGCCCAACACGCGGCAGGACAGACTGGAACCAACCTGCACGTAATCCAGGATGGACATACTAGATCCCAGTTTCGCAAATCCGTAGATGGACACACTTGATCCCGACCTCGCGAGGAAGCGACAGGAAAGCGTCGACCCCAAGGACATGTAGTCAAGCAGGGACAAGCTGGAACCGAGCGTCTGGACCCCGTAGCACGACAGGTCTACGCCCATGCGCGAGAGCGCTCGGACGGAGAACGTCGAACCCAGGTTGAGGCAGTCCATCAAACTGAACGAGGACGACAGCCGCGAAATCCCGTACACCGAAATACCGACGCCGAACCGGGACAACGACCTGAGACTCAAGGCGGACCCCAGCGACAGCATGTCGAGCGCGGAAAGCGACGATCCCATCTTCGACAGGCCATAGACGCTCATGTTGGTCATCAAGATCGCGAAGCTGCGCAGACTGTAAGCAGAACCCAGCGTGATAAAGTCCAGCTGGGACACCGCGGAGCCAAAACGCACCGTGCTGTAGATGCTCGTCGTGGACCCGATGCGCATGAAGCTCCGGACGGACAGCGCCGACCCGAGGTGCATGTAATCCAGGGCGGACATGCTGTGCTGGATCTGCGCGCAGCCGTACAGACTCAAACTGGAGCCGAATCGCCCGAAACTCCGCATGCTGAACGAGCTGCCGATCGACGCGAAGTCGAGCACAGAGATCGCCGATCCCAATCTCGAGATGCCGAACACGGAAAGCGCGGAGCCGAGGCGCGCGAGGGCGCGCATGCTGCAACTGGAGCCTATCCTGACGAAGTCCACGATCGAGAAGCTGGATTTCATGCGGTTCAGCCCATACAGCGACATCGAACTTCCCAGTCGGACGAGGCCGCGAACGGAGAACGCGCTTCCGATGTGGATCAGGTCCAAAAGACTGACCCCCGAACCGAACCGCGTCATACCGTAGGCGGACAAGCTGGAGCCGAACCTCGTCACGCTTCGCAGCGAAATTCCGATGTTCAACTGCGCAATGTCGAGCAAGGACAGACTGGACGAGAGTCGACTGAACCCGTAGACAGAAATCGTCGAGCCGTACCGCGCAAACGTCCTCAAAGACACGCTGCTGCTCACGACCGTGAAATCCAGCATGGAAATTGCACTCCCACATCTTGCCAGCCCGTAGATGGAGAAAGTGGATCCGATCCGGGAAAACGTCCGCAAACTCAAGCTGGAACCGAGGTTACTGCACCCGAGTAGCGACATGGCTTTTCCCTGCTGGCACTGGCTGAACAGACTCAGCGTCACTCCGATCCTCGCGTGGCCGCGCAGTGACAAACTCGACGCCAGCTTCACGTAGCTGTAGGCGGAGGTGGCGAACGCGCGCACGTAGTCCCGGATGGAGAGTGCGGAACCTAGGTGTGCGAAGTCGAGCATCGAGATTCCTGACCCCAAATGTCCGCATCCGAAGATGGACAGCGATGAGCCCAGGCGGGAGAAGGACCGGACTGACAGGGAGGAACCGATCGCCACCGCGTCCAGCACCGACTGCGCGGACCCCAGGCGCACAATCCCGAAGATCGAGATGGACGAGCCGAGTCTGGTGTAGCTGCGCATGCTCATGGATGAACCCATGAACACCATCCCGTAGACGCTGACCAGGTGCGTTCTGTCCGGCGCGCGCATCACCACGCCCTTGTGCACGGACATCGCGCTTCCCATGCGGGCGAAGGACCGCATGGACAAGCTGGAACCTATGCTCAGCCAATCCAACACGGAAAGGCAGCTGCCGAGCTTTGCCAAACCGTACACACTGCAACCGGACCCGAGGCGGCTAATGTTCCGCACCGACATCGAGGAGCTCATAATGCTCATGTCCAAAACAGACAGCATACTGCCGAAGCGCGCAATTCCGTAGACAGAGATGCTGCTGCCGCACCGCAGAAACCCGCGGATCGACAGGCTGGACCCGAGCTGGAACATGTCTAACATGGACACCTGCGAGCCGAGATAGGTCAGCCCAAACATGGAACACGAGCTGCCTATCCTCTTGTACCCCCGCAGCGACAAAGAGGACCCGATGTGCGCCAGATCCAACAACGACATGCTGCTCCCCAAGGTGCTGACTCCGAAGACCGACAAGCTGCTTCCGAGTCGGCTGAATCCGCGAAAGGACAAGGTTGATCCGTGGCAAGCGAAATCCAAAATCGACATGCAGCTGCCCAGGCGCGTGATCCCATACACGGAGGAAACGATCCCGCCCGCTCTGGCGAAATTCCTGACGGAAATGGAACTTCCGATGTAGGTGCAGCACAGCATCGACAACGCACTGCCGAAGCGGGCCATCCCGTACACGGAAAATCCGCCACCACTACCCAGTCGGAGGAAGGTCCGGAGCGACAAACTCGACCCGATGGACAGCTGGTCCAAGACCGACATTCCGCTGCCTAGTCTCGCCATGCCATAGATGCTCATCGCGGATCCCAGGCGGACGAGTGCGCGCAAGCTCATTGAGGAGCCGAGGCAGCAGTAATCCAGTGTCGACATCGCCGTGCCTAGTCTTGTCATGCCGTAGACCGAGAGCGCCGACCCTAGTCTCGCGCAGGACCGAATACTGAAGGCCGAGCCGAGATGGGTGTAGTCCAGGACCGAGAAGTTCCTACCGATTTCCATCGTTTTGTACAACGACATCGCGGAGTATCCAATGCAAATATGCCTGGGTCTGGATGAGCGGCGCAAGGCACTCACTTTCCTTTCGAACATCCACATCATGGAAAACTATTTTCAAAATATTGCCAAAATATTTTCAAAATATGTTCAAAATATTTTCGAAGTATGTTCAAAATATGTTGGAAATATTTTCAAAATATTTTTTCTATTTTCAAAATATTTTCGGAATATTTTCACAATATTTTCAAAATATTTCCAAAACATTTTGTAAAAACGCAGTTGTGTGCCGCTCATCCAGACCCAGACCTTTTGCATTTCATACGGAGCCCAGTCGGACAAAACTTCTCGTCGAGAAGGAGCTTCCCAGGTGCATGTAGTCCAACGCGGACATGCAGGAGCCAAACCGGGTCATGCCGTAGACGGACAGGCTCGTGCCGAACCTGAGCATGTAGCGCACGGAAAGGGAGGATCCTATGCTCATGAAGTCCAAAATCGACATGAAGCTCCCCATGCGGCAAATTCCGAACAGACTGCTGGACGCGCAACCGGACCGCACCAGGTTCCTCACGCTCATCTGGATCCCCATGTTGAAGAAGTCGAGCGTTGATAAACTGGACCCAAATTTTGACACTCCATACACGGACAGCGAACTTCCGAACCGGGCGAACGTCCGGACCGACAGCGAGCTGCCGAGCTGGAAGTTGTCCAGCAGCGACAGGCTGGATCCGAACCGGGCCAGCCCGAACACGCTCATGCTGGAGCCGAACCGGTTGAAGCTGCGCAGTGACAGCGTCGAGCTCGCGTGCACCCAATCCAAAACGGACATGTTGCTCCCCAGCCTGGCGAAACCGTAGACGGAGACGCCGGAACCGAGCCGGCTGTAGCTGCGTAATGAAAACGAACTGCCGAAGAACGCGTACTCGTTCACGCTCATCACGCTGCCCAGTCGGCTCATCCCATAGATCGACAGTGCGATTCCCATCCGCGTGAAGCCGCGCACAGAAAGCGAGCTGCCGAGCGACAACCCGTCCAGAATGCTCATCACGGATCCGAGTCTACTTATGCCATAGACGCTGCAGCCCGAGGCAAGGCGACCGAGGTTTCGCAGTGACACGGACGAACCCAAGCTGAAAAAGTCCAATAAAGATGCAGAAGACCCGAAGAACGTGATCCCGTACACCGACATGGAACTTCCCAGCCGCGCGTAGGACCGCAGGGATAAAGCGCTTCCCATCGAGCAGAAGTCCAGCAAGGACATGGAGCTCGCCATCCTCAGAAGCCCGAAAATCGAGACGCTGCTCCCCAACCGCGAAAAGTACCGCAGGGAGAGAGAACTCGACAGGCCGATGGTGTCCAGCAGACTGCACGAACTTTATCCTGTGTAAAAACGTCCCCACAGCAGAGTCAAGATGGGGAATCTGCTAGACAAATTAGCCAGCTTTGGTTGTTTCGCATGACAAGTTTGTCCTCGTAGTGCAATCCTGTCGAGGTAGTTCAGAAGCATCACAGATCTAGCATATCATGCTGATTATAGCATCACAAATTCCAAAACACGACTAGAAAATGCTTCTCATGGGGCTCCACATGAGAAACTTTTTTGGCATGCAGATTTGCATGACAACTCTGGGGTGGGGACGTTTTTACACAGGATAAACTTCCGAACCGCGTCATCCCGTACACACTGCAGCTGGAGCCTGACCTATCCAAGAAAAAAACTGTGTAAGTGTAACTCTGTAATGCAGAACATGCAACAGAGTTACACCTGTCATGCCAGACACCCATGAAGTCCTCTTTTCATGTGTGTTTTCCCTTACAAACCATGCATGACAGATTTTCTCTGTCATGTAGAGCAAATTTGTGAAGCTGCCAGCCAAAGATAGTTACACTAACACAGTTTTTTTGTTGGATATAACCTCATGTACCCCCTGCAGGACAAATTCGACCCCAGTGCGATGAAGTCCAACATGGAGAAGCTGCTCGCGATTCGTGTGATGCCGTAGATCGACAACGCGCTTCCCATGCGAACTAAAGATCGCAAACTGCTGCTGGACGAGAGCGAGACGAAGTCGAGCAGACTGAGGGAGGAGCCTAATCTACTCACCCCGTACAGGCTGAAGGTGCGGCTCATCTTCCTTCGGTCGCGATTCACCACGATGTAGGAGCTCGACTGGTTCACGTAGTTGGTCGAGTTGTCGTCCGTCGAGTTCGTGCTGTTCATGTCCGTTCCGTTGCCGTACAGGCTGTTTAAGATGTCCTCCTCCACCATTTCGTACTCCTCGAATTCCTCGGCGAAATCCGCGATTTCGTAGCCCAGTCGCGTGAACGAGCGGACTGACAGCGAGGAGCCGATGTGGACAAAATCCAAAACCGACATGAAGGATCCCAACCGGCCGCAGCTGTAGAGACTCAGCACCGATCCTAATCGGCTGTAGCTGCGCAGACTCAGACTGCTTCCGGCCAGCATGCAGTCCCAAATGGAGAGCGAACTACCCAACTTCGTCATGCCGTACACGCTAAGCCTGTCGCCAAAGCGGCCGAAACCGCGGATGGTCAGCGACGAGCTGAGCGTGACGTAGTCCAGCACGGAAAGCGAAGAGCTGAGCAGGAACGCACCGTAGACGGACATCGAGCTACCGGTTCTCAGGAAGTTGCGCAAGGACAACGTACTCCCGCACTTCACGTAGTCCAGGACGGAAAGAGACGAGCCTAGCTTGGTGAATCCGTACAGACTGAGGGTGCTGCTGTACCGGGCGAAGTTGCGGAGCGACAGCATGGAGCCGGCACCGACGGTGTCCAGGATGGACATCGACAACCCGACGCGCCCCATGCCGTACACCGAGCTCGAGCCGGCGATTCTGCTAAACCCCCGCAGCGACATGGACGATCCCAGGTGGCAGTAGTCGATGGTCGACATGCAACTTCCGAGATATCCCATTCCGTACACGCTAAAGTTCGACGCAAGCCTCAGGAAAGATCGCAGAGACAGCGACGAGCCAAAGCTGCTGGCGTCCAGAATGGAGATCGTCGACGCCAACCGGGTTAGCCCGAACACGGAGATGCTGCTGCCCAGCCGGCAGATCGACCGCAGTGACAAGCTACTGCCCATCGACGTGAAATCCAGCACGCTCATGGCCGAGCCGATGCGCGCCAGGCCGTAGATGGACATGGTGGATCCGAGTCGCGCGTAGTTCCGGATGGACACTGCGGAGCCGAAGTACAGCCGATCCAGGACGCTTATCGCGCTGCCTATCCTTCCGATCCCGTATAGACTCGTGGAGCTACCGATGCGCACGAACCCGCGCAGAGACAGCGAACTTCCGAAGAAGACGCCGTCCAGCACGGACAGCGTGGAGCCCAGCCTCGAGATTCCGTAGACGCTCATACTGGACCCAAACCGCGAGAAGCTGCGGATCGAGTAGCTGTATCACAATGAAAAACGCCCCCACCCCCGAACTTGGGAGCATTTGTATTGCAAACCTTTCCAACAGAAACATTCGCCCTCTTGCGTGTATCAGCATCACATCGGAGGTCTACGGGCTGTTCGTCCCTTTTGGCATCATGCCCTACTAAAACCAATAAAAAGTATTCATTCATTCATTCACGACCCTCGCGAATCGATGCACTTCTGATGGCACATGTGGAAACACGATTGGCACCTCGTTGCACTTCTGATGGTGCATGCAGGCACGGCACCACGGCGACCCAGTGGTCAATGGCTTATGTTTAGTGTGTTTATACTCCCCGACGGTGGAAGCAGCCACCAGGAGCCCACGCAAAATTGAAGATTTACGCATGGTAGTCACTATCTAGACTCGAACGCCCTAAAGGACAACCGCAGATGGTGCCCTGTCTAGAGATAATTACTCCCCGAGCGGGCGGGGTTGGCAGCAAGGTGTTTAGCGGATCAGTGCCAAAATGAATTTTCGACACTAGACCAACCGGGAAGCACCCCGGCAGCCATGTATTTGTAGGAATGTGCACACTGTCATCATCCGCCGCAGACATCAAGCCGCCCCCCGGTTACGTAAACCAATAAAACTTTACGTAAGTACACAGAAAACAACAAGCAAAATATCAGAGAGAAGGAAATAAGTAATCGAAAAGATAAGTATGAGGCTAGAGAAAAGAAATACAGGGCCGAGAGCAATCGCACGAAGTTCCACGTAAATACGACCTAACAGACGAACGATACGAACCTACGGCAAGCGGCATGGGAGAGCGGACTACAGCCACACGGGGTCCCCAACAGACCGAGAACAGGATTACCAGACCAATGGTAAAAAGAAACGCCTGGGGGTCAGGAAGGGGTGCTCACATAAAACGAGTTGTGGTCCACAAGTAGCGCACCGTGGGTGCATGCTCACCGCTACTTGGCAACTCGCCTTATCGTCCAGCACCAGCCGCTAAGGAAAAAATACGATGTTGCACAGACCCAAGTGGGGTATCAGCATCACAGATTTCTTATCGTGAATAGCAAAAATTTGTATTGCAATAGATCCCAGCAAGAGCGGTGCTTGTCATGCAAGCGATGCGAAACACGACTAGAATCTGCATCAGAAAGATTCGTACTCCTTTCATGCATGACAAAAACAAAGCTTTCATTTGGAAACTTCGCATCACAAATTCTTGCAATTTCAGGGGTGGGGGGCATTTTTCACTGTGATAAGCTGCTGCCGAACACGACGAAGTCCGCGACGCTCAAGTTGCTGCCCATCCACCAACTGCTCAGCACCGAGAAGTTACTCCCGAAGCGTGCAAAGGTCCTCAACGACAGAGCGCTGCCGAGGTTCAGCATGTCTAGCGCCGAAAGGCTGCTGCCAAACTTGCTTAAGCCATACACCGACAGACTGCTTCCCAGTCGGCTCATCGTTCGCAGCGAGATCGCGGATCCGACCGTGACGAAATCCAGAATCGACAGGTTCGACCCGCACTTCAGGATGCCGAAGACGCTGTAACTCGACCCTAGCCTGGCGAACTTGCGGATGGACATGGCGGAGCCGACGTGCACAAAATCGAGCACCGACAGCCCGGATCCGAGTCTGCTGCAACCGTATACGGAGAGGGAACTACCAAACCGCGCCAGGTTCCGGAGGGAGAAGCTGGACGCGAGCGACACGAAGTCCAGGATCGAGAAGATCGACCCCAGTCGCATCATACCGTACACGCTAGTCGCGGAGCCTAGTCGCAAGCAGGTCCGGAGAGAGTAGCTGCTGCCCATCGTCATGAAGTCCAGTAAGCTCAACGTACTCGCTAGTCTCGTGATACCGAACACGCTCGTGGCACTGCCTAACCTGGCGAAATTTCGCACGCTCAACGCCGACCCGATGTGCAGGCAGTCTAGGAGACTGAGTCCACTGGCTAGTCTTGACACGCCGTACACGGAGAAGGCGCTTCCCATCCGGAATAAGGTACGGACCGACATCGCACTGCCTACGTTCAAAACGTCCAGAATGGATAACGAGCTCCCGATTCTGGAGATTCCGAACAACGACAAGCTACTGCCTAGTCGCGCGTACGTCCGTATTGAGATGGCGGACCCAATATGCACGCTGTCCAGGATGGACAGGGTCGACCCGAGTCTGGCGAGCCCGAAGAGCGATAAGCTTGAACCTAACCTCGCGAAACACCGGACGCTCATCGCAGAGCCTATGGTGACCATGTCGAGCACCGACAAACTGGAACCCAGCTTGGAAATTCCGTACACAGATAGCGCGGAACCGCAGCACGCGATGGTCCGGCAGGAGAGCGAGCTGCCCAGGGACACGAAGTCCAGGGCCGACAACGAACTCCCGATCCGTATCATGCCGTAGACGGAAAAGCTAGACCCGAGCCGGCTGAACTTCCGGATCGACAGGGTGCTGCTGTAGCTGGAGAAATCGAGCAGCGAGAAGGCGGAGGCCACCTTCGCAATCCCGAAGACCGACAGACTACTTCCCAAACGCCCGAATCCGCGCACGGAAATTCCGGTCCCCAAGCTGATGAAGTCCAGTAACGACATCGCGGAACCCAGTCTTGCCACGCCGAAGACGGAGAACGAACTGGCGCACCGTGCGAATGACGTCAGCGAGAAACTCGAACCCAGATGCCCCAGATCGAGCACGGAAAAACTGGATCCGAGCCGCGCCATCCCGTACAGCGAGATGCTGGATCCAAGGCGCGCGTAGCTTCGCAACGACAACATCGAGCCTAGCAGCGTGAAGTCCGCGACGGAAAACATCTTCCGCCCGTACCGCATCTGCCCGAACAGCGACAGCGCGCACCGCAGACTGCCCGCTTCCTTGGACCGTCCGCCGAGCTTCATCGCCCTCCGGATCGATAAAGAGGACCCGAAGGTCGCGGAGCCCCAAATCGAGTGCACCCCGCCAATGGAAAAGGTCGCACCGCTGTGCGACCCGATCCGCACGAGGCTGTACACGGAGAGCGTGGACCCGATGCGCGTGTAGGACTTCACGGACAGGTACTGCCCGATCCGCACGTAGCTGTTCACGGAGAGCGTGTTGTACAGCCGTGCGAACGACTGCACGGAAAGACAGCTCCCCAGGTTCGTGCTGTTCCTTATGTCCAGCGAGTCGCCGAAGATCGCCTGGTCCGCGATACTGGTTTTGTACCGGTTCGGCGAGTCCGGCTGCGTGTCTATCTTCAAAACGGGCGGAAACCCGGCCGGGTTACCGCGCCCGAACCTGGTCTGCGACCGAGAGCCGGACTTCGACGGGTCGCCGATGAAAAGTTCCGCGCCAAAGTAGGTCTTGTCGTCCACGGACAGGCGCTTGTCCATCTTGACGAAGCCGCGCACAGACAAACTGCTGCCCATCTCCACCGCCTTGAACACGGACAAAGTGGTGTTCAGGTACACCTTCCGGTCGCTGGTGATCAGAAAGGTGCCGCGGCCCTCGCTGCCGTACTCCAGCCAGCCGCCGGGGGCCTGCGGATTCTTGTCGCTCAGCAACCAGTCGGAAAACTGGGTGCCTGTCATCAGCAGGAAGTCCGTGTTTCCGTTGTTCACGAGTGAGTTCGTGTAGAAGTCGAACGTGGTCGCGACCCACTGGATGGTTCCGTTGTTCCGGAAACGGATCTGCGGACTGAAGCAGTTCTGCGGGTTGTTGTCCTCGCACTGCGGGTCGATGTTGATCGGACCCAACAGGGAAATCTGACCGTTCTTGCTCACCTGCACGAAACCGTCCGTCGTGATGAACAGCATCAAAAAGAACAAAAACAGCCGCCCGAGGCTGTGCAAGAGTGGCGTCTTGCTGCTCGGGGTTCCCTCGGGGCTTGTGAACAACGTGGAGCTTGTTCCGGAGCAGAAATGTCTTGCTGCGGCTGTCCATGATGTTGTCGACTGTTCGGTCAGACTGCTCTTTCGCCGAGGAGGACACGAGATCATGAACCTCTCCGGTAGAATCCGGAAGTTGTTCCAACTGCCGCACCACGCGGGCTCTTCCGCGCTGCGCGTGTAGTCTGCGAGAAGCGCCAGCGCCTCGGGATCACACGCGTAGTCGTAGGTTTGGCTAGAAGTGCAATTATTCCCCGCGACTTCCGCTTCGTCTACTACGTCGGCAGCTGCACAACTTCTTGATGAAGTGCTCGTGCGACGTGCCAGCTTGCTGGTCTTGATATATCTTGCTTCTGGTGGTTGCTGCGAGAAGCAACAACTTTTACTTT
This sequence comes from Amoebophrya sp. A120, assembly GCA_905178155.1. Lineage (NCBI taxonomy): Eukaryota > Dinophyceae > Syndiniales > Amoebophryaceae > Amoebophrya > Amoebophrya sp. A120. The sequence continues at coordinate 12,897,803 of CAJINV010000002.1, read as the reverse complement.
CTAGAGAAGGCACTGATACTAGTGTTGTTGAGGTTTTATTCCTAGTACTGCGGGATTCTGTTCTGGAAGAGGACGTGGGAAGAGATAAAAACTGCTCGATGCCTCGCGGTCTCCTTCTTCTCCGTTTCTTCCTGGACAGAAAGCGCAGCAACACCTCGACGAACAGGCGCAAGTAGGACATAATCGTCAAACACGACGCTACCAAGGGTGTGGCGCCCCAAGGCAGGTCGTAGGAAGCACCACCAGCCGTCTGCTCCGTTCTCCTTGCGGAGGACGACTTGCTGCTAGTTGTAGTAGTTGCTCCCGTACGCGTACAAGAACTACTGTGCGACAAGATATCATCTTCTGTTCGTCTGCTGTTGGCGAACTGTGAAGAACAACTATTTTTATCAGCATGATTTCCTTCTCTTATCCTGCTGCAACAGGCGCTTCGAGTTCGACTGGAAGAAGTTGATGACGATGGATTTCCGTTTTCGACGTTGTGTCCATTTTCACCCTCTCCTCCAGCGACAGAAAACTTCTCCTCCGCACGTGCTTGGCGGGCGCGGCGGAAGTGAAGAGATCTTCGTCTGCTCTGAAGCTTTATGTTGATTTTCTGTTTTATTTCCTGTTGCCCTTCATCGTTTTTGCAGCTGAGTAAACCCGTTCTTTCAGTGGTCGTTGTGGTTTCCGTTTCTGCAAAATTCGAAGACGATTGTACCCTGGACGGAGCCGTGCCCGTAGCCCGACAGGAGACCGGGGTCGAACGAGTGGCGTCGCCGACCCAAGCCCGCGGGGCTTCCAAGGTTCGCCATCGCGATGAGGAAGAGCAGGATGCACTGGCGCCCACCAACAGGCACAAAGGCCTGTCGGGAGCGGAGTTATTCACCGGGCCCTCTAGATGCGACATGCCAACCGCTTCGTTCCGTGAACGCTGTAGTTGGCCGCCATCTGCAGCATGAACTTCGGGTGGTCGTTGAGAAACATGGTCGTCGAAAAAGGTTCAAGGACTGCAAGAAGAACGCAAGAGGACATTTGAGTTTTGGAACCTGAATAGAAACTTTGAATAAATGAGCGTAAAGTTTAGCAATAAATCAGTGCGAAATGTAATTAGGTAAATATTAGGTAAAGAAATGTAATTGGACAATTGTGAAATAGTAAATTAGTGTTTAAGAATTGCAATCAGAATAGAAGAAAAAAAAGGACATGCAAGATTTAGATAGTTTCCGAATAGTAAGTAATCAAGAAGAAAATTCTCTAACTACTAGAATCCAGGAAAAAATCTAAACAGGAAAAAGCTAGATATAGTCTAAAAATTGTGATTCGAAAGTAAAAACTAAAAACAAGAATAATTGGATGATTTTGATAAGTATAAACTAACAAATAGTGTGTGATTTGCGAAGTAAAAACTAAAACAAGAATAATCAGGAGCTATTGAAGTAATATTGAACTAGTAATAAAAATAGGTAAAAAAATATAGATATTTATCTTGTATTTCCGAAAAACTTCTATAGTGCCTTAAATATTTAGTAAAAGACCTAAATTTTTTGATTCGTGGAAATTTTTCAAGACGGGTGCAACAACGAATCGGGAGGGGGGTTATCGCACACAGGTGGGACGATGTGAGTTTTTGATTGAATGAAAACGAAACAATGGATGGTTTTTTCGACTTCTGTCTGACCTCTTAACAGTAACTGCATGGGCATGGTTTTTGCTGTTTCTATTTTTTCCAAAGAAAGAACTCTCCCTCGGACCATAAAAAAAATCGACTGAATCTTCGAAAAAAAGTAGCAGCTTTGGCTGTACTGTCTTCTCAAACTCAGAAGTTGTCCTGTACGTTTGAAAATCAATAGGATCAGATCAAAGTTTGCTCATAAGCCTCACAAATCGAGTTGTTCCTCGCTGTCACGGATGTTTGACAAAATTCTTTTCCCCCAATAAATCGTTACACTAGGTGTGCTTGTTTTCCTTTTCGATGCTATTCTATCTCTCACTGCAGTCTTCTTGTGCGAACACGACTTTTTCACGGACTTTACTTTTAATACTAGACACACGCGTACGACCGATTGCGTTAATTGTGTCATTGCAGGACGATGCGATGTAGTTGTACGGATTTTTCAAGTGATGTTGCTACTTTTGTCGTTTCTTTTCGTGTTATTCATACCCGTTACGATAGAGTTCTACGTTGTTCAGATACTCGTCTGCACGAATAATGCGAAATGCACGGTGAGTAGCTAGGACGTCATTTTTCTTTTGTATGCACGGAAAGAAACTCCTCGGGCCACGAGCGTGATTTTCTTTTAATTTCTACGAATGAAAGAAGTCCTGGATAATCTCAACAATACGAATAGTCCACAATGCTCTGTCTGTGCAATTATATTTTGAGTCAACCTGTGGTGTACATATTCATCTATGCAAGAATTGGAAAAAGTCTCAAGTGGAAGTGTCTTTGGATGCTTATCAACAAAAACGAGGTCAAGATCATAGTCATACGGCGGACATATTTGCACATTCATTATCACTAATCAGTACCGATAGCAGAAACAGTTTTCAATTTCATTTCATTGAAGCATACTAGCCCTCAGAAGAAGCAGGCCTTTAGTGGTTATTGTCTTCGTGAGACCGACACGGGCACCGTTATTTTTTTAGCACAAGGTCGCATCGTTAAAAGGTCGACCGGGTGCTCTTCTAGTTCACGTCGACTGCTGCGCCATCACCTTCGTTCTTCGAATCGCCGGCCGCGTCGACGCGCACTGGGGCAGAGATGACACGTGCGTGTCCGTCGCCATCTTTTTCCAAGGAAAAAACGGGAAACGGACTTACGTCGACGTAGTACGCCTTGTAAAGCACTGAGTCTCCCGGACAGAACTCATCGAATCTCGTGGGCGACGCCGTCGTGAAACAGCTTATTAGATGATCAAACGGATTCACGCCGGCGCACACATTTGCGCACACATAGAGCGAATGCGACAGCAAAATGCTGACGAGTGCGACAATCACGTTGTGCCACGACGCTGCAGATGGCGCAGCGACATTGATCGCCGCGAAGTCTGCGTCGGACGCCACCACCAGGGCTAACGCATTGTGCCAGACTCCCGAAAGAAAGAGTCCGTATGAGGCCGCCCAGCACTCCAACTCGAAGATGTACCGCATGGCCGAGCGCTTCCACGGGAAGTACCCCAGAGTTCCGCACACGCGCCAGAGTGCTTGGTAGCCGAGCCCGTGCAAGTGCGTGTGAAATGCGTCCGCGGTGAGAACTTTCGCCAGCGGAAGGAGGTTAGGATCATCGCCGAAAACATAGCAGGAGAAGCACCGCAGCAGGTACAGCGACATGGCTCCTAGGTGCAGCACAAACAACTTCCAGTTGCCTTCGTTTATCTGCTTCCGCCGCTTTTTCGCCTCTTCAAAGTGCTTCTTGTTCTCTTCATTGATCTCCTGCAGTTCGGTTTCGCTTGCGGCGTGCACTCGGTTCTTAATGGTGTCCCGGTGCGCGACACGTGCCGCGAGCCGCGTCACCTCCCTGCCGTGGCGGTGTCTCTGCGCTCTCGTCGGTCTCACCACCATTTTGCAAGGCCGAGTACCTACTGTCTACTGTCGTTGCGTGACTTTGAAGCGTTTGCACTTCCGGTGTACTTACTTCCTCGGCAGAGTTAGAAAACTAGCCTAGCAGCTGCAGCTTCGGGCGATTGATCTCAATATTTTGAAGCGCAGTTCTGCAACACAAAAACGTCGGAGCATTGCGTAGATGCTCATGGGAATACCGATATTAGCAGTGTCTCTCTTGGAAGGACGAGCAACAAAACGAACAACAACGCCCGCGTCTCGAGGGCAGGGACAGGAGCGAGCGAAGCCAAGAACAACAAGCACAAGTCTGCTTGTGAAAACTCATACATTACTTCACGCTCCTTGTTACGACTCTGCATCTACTGGTGCGAAAAAAACGATCATTCTCATGCGGCTCTCAGTTCGAAGTAATTTGCCTCATTAATCCTCGAAAACGATCTTCCAACTTCAGGACGTAGCAGGAAAGGAAAAGCCATCTGCTGTTCACAGAGGGCGGAGCAGAAGCAGCCTCGTCCAACCGTACTCGTAGTGTAGCCGATAACGCCGCTGCGTGGACAAGTATCTATTTCGTGCCATCTTCGTCAGTGCAACACTTGCCGTAGGATTCTTTCCACGTAGCTTCCCCACGATCGAATTCTATTTTCTGCAGCTACCATGGCTTCACTGACATTTTCGTCGTCCACATACCATCAATACGTTTCAATACATTTTCGCACTCCTTTCCATCGGACAATCTTTTTGATCTTGTACAATTTTTCGAATTTTTTGCTAATTTCAGTGATAACAACAAAACATCATACGCGCTGAAACACATCTCTGTACGGATCTACGGTTTGGGGGCGGAAGGAAACTCAAAACCAAACGCGCAAAAACAAACTCCATGCATTGCCATTGGACGCATGTCTACCTGCTCAGAGCCCCAGCCCCCGTGCTTTTCTATATTCTGGTCCTCTTTAGTTATCATAATGTGCGAAGTCGTGATCAATAAGGCTTCATGCATAGAAACTTCACCTAAATATATTACGACAAATCCTTGAAAATAAAAGCGTTCATAACTCCACTAACGCGAAAAATTCGCGGTCGGTTACAGGTTGATCAGTAGATTCGCGTTCGCTCAAGAAGAGCTTGACGGGTCGTGGTCGCGCGGAACGTAGACCACCCGCCGGCCGTCCTCGGTGATTTGCGCCAGAGGAACGGGGTTTACTGCGCTGTAAAATACTTCGTACAGCGAGAACGATGAGAACTCACCGTTTTGTCCTTCGGTCTCACTCGCCGCATTCGCTTTGTCCAGGGTGGTGTACTTCCAACTTCTATAAACACGGTAGATTGCCACAGCGAGAAAGAAGCTAACAGGGAACACAGCGAAAGTGCCGGTCGAGAGCCGAAAGTTGACCGCAAGGTAGACGAGATCCTCCCAGCTTTCAGCGTGCCCGTACAAGACCGCGCACGTCAAACCCGCAGAGGCAGTAAACCCGGCCGAAACGGCGACGCACAACAGGTCGATGTCTAGTCGCGTACGCGCCGAGATGCGAACTGGCCGGTGCTGCTCATGCGCTGCACGACACAACGGAGTAATCAGTAGGTATGCAAAAGCGTGCCCGAGCTGGCGACAAATTCCACCGCGCCAAAATCCCGCGAAGAACAACAGCGACATCATTCCCAAGACGACCAGTGCTCCGACGTTGAATAGCATCAAGAAGTTCCACACTCGGCTCAACATCCTGGTATACTCTTGGGCGAGCTCGTATGCTTCGTCTCCAAGTTGGTTGGCATCCTCAACTGCCTCGCGAAGCTTTTCCTTCGATTCTTCCAACGCACGCAGAGCTTCCTGCAGCGCGCGCCGTCGCAACGAAAAGTCGTCCTCTGTACCGAACGGTGTTGCTTCGTCAAACATTGCAATTTCCGCGATCTCCTCATCGTCAAAACGCTCCGCATCGAGCAGCGTCGGAAACTGCTGACGGTTCACCAACTGCGGCAGATAGAAGTCTCCCAGTTCTTGCGAAAGACTCGGATAAAATCTGCGTCGCGGCCGGACGAAGTACGACTCCTCACTCCCGCCGTCCTCCGAAGCGTCCACACTACCGATCTCGTCCTTATCCTGCTCATGCTCTGCTGTGGCGTTAACGTTTAGTTGCTCGGTTACCTCATCCTCCGCTGGCTGTTCCGACGACATCTCGGCCGAGGGTGCTTTTCAACGTGTTCGCTTTATTTCTGATGTTGAAAAAACCATAAACTTCTACAAATGCGAGTGCGCGTGCGAATAACAAAAAGCACAGGGAATCATGGAAATCAAAAAATTCAAGTGTTTCTCATGATCGATCGTGTTCCTCATCTGGATCTGCAAGCCTGCTGCCTTTCCTTGACGATCATCGTTGCATTCGAATAAGAAACCACGAGGCAGGAAAGTAGCGAAAGCGAAAACAATGCACGATGACGACCAGACGAAAATGTTGCGATTGATGCGATTCCAAGAGTACAGGACATCAGATCTCAGAGGTGGTGGCATAGACGATAATTCACTCTCTATCTCGCTTCGGAGTCCGCGGGCAAAATAAAGAAACGACAACTAGAACGCAACTAGTACCACAGGCATACTAGAGAAGCTTGCACATACATAGTACTCGAATCCAATCCGAACAAAAAAAATGATTCGTTTTCAAAATATTAGGTCAAAATCTGGATACAGCATGAGGAGATGTTGTTGATATCGCTACGGGTACAAGTTCAGTGGGCACATGAAGGTCGACGCAATCAATCTGTCCAATGCCAAGGATACACTAAAAAGTCTTACATGTCCATGGATGTGCGAGTGAGAGCGAGACGAGAAACAAAATACCATATAGAAGCCGTTGCTGCTGCAACCTGCTCCTGTTCTTCGAAAATTTGAATTCTTTTGGCTCCAATTAATTTACATCAGAATAATTTTCAAGAAACGTAGAACAATTCCCACACGAGGTCGCTGACGTCCTCCTCCTCGGGATTCGTTTTGTCCGAGGTTATGTCTATCAACGCCTCGTGAAACACTGGCGCCGCGAAGCCACTCAGAAACGCAACCGCGACGGATATCCAGCTGTGCCAGATTTTGGTATCCACAATCGAGTCCAGCAGCGCGTCGGTCGAGGCGGCTAGAAAAAACCGGCACGTGTGGTAGAGCGCGACGACGAGGATGTGCAGAAAGGCGGCGCTGAACCCCACGATTTCGAACGTGAGCCGCACGGGCCCGGAAAATCTGCAAAACCCGATCGTTCCGAACACGATGCCGAGCAGCGCGAAGACCGCTCCTTGAAAGTTCAGGTTGAAGGCTTCGGAGAAGCACAGGTCTGTGAAGCTCGCCCTTGTCGTCTTGCAGCAGAAGAGGAACAGGATCATCTCGACAAGGTGCGCGAGGAAAAATGCCTTGCCGAATTTGGGTATCCGGTTTCGCAACTGCTCACACATCTGCAACGCTTCGCGCAATCTCATGATTAGCTTGGGTTCGTCCGAACCGAAGGGAGATTTCTCATCGTAGAGACCAGCACTTTCGGTAGTGCTCTCCCCGGCGAAAATTTCTGTGTCCAGCAGAGTCGGATACTCGCGTCGGTTCGCAAGCGGCCGGAACCGGTGAAAAAACATCTCGTCATAGTCCTGGGCTAAGCTCGGAAAAAAGGACGTGGGAAGATTCCCCTCACTGTAGTAATCGTCTTCATCTCCGTCCTCTACATCTTCATCTGAGCCCGAATCTGACCCCTGCCCGTCTACTTCGGTGCCGCTGTTTCTGGAAGATGAAAAGGTCGTATTTAGACTGCAATCCTCACACTCACTCCGGGTGATTTCCTCTTCCGCTTCGTCATTCGAGTATGTGCTTGTTGATCCGGGAGCGTTATCATCGCCGGTCTTTTTGGCATCGGTCGCTTGTTCGTGCGCCGTCATCTTGAGATGGCAAGGTGACTCTCTTCGGATTCCTCGTGTTCGTTCCCTGCCTCGCCTGTTTCAGATGAAAGCGTCGCCAAACGTCAAGTTTGCTCGCATATCGATACTCGTCTCAAAAGCATATTGAAAAAAACCTAATGAGAGGAGAATAAATGGACACCATATAATCGGTCTCGCGAGGTAGTTGTGGTTCCACACATGTGCAACAAAGCGACACAATCAGAATTCTTTTGTCCCCGTGACGAAGATGAGACGGGTGGGTGTTAATACTTCCGTGAAACTAGCAATGGCGAAAACGATGAGACGACTGCACTGTCGCGCCCATTCCCCGTACACCACGAACGGACACCACGAACGGAGAAAAGAGGGAATAAGAGTAGTACAAGGACGAACGAGAAAACGAATACAATGCATAAAACCGATGTGATATTCAGTATATTAGTGCCGTATGACAAAAAGTGAAATCTGATTTCGATCTCTTACAGGTACAGTTTTTCATCCGTGAGTAGACGTGCGAAGGACCGAGCCTCACCTTCGCTTGTTCATGAAAATAGATCCCACGGCATTATCCAATTCACTATGACGGGAACGGGGTGCAGGTCCCCTTTTACGTGTGGAAAACGCTTTGAACTTTCTTGCCGGCAGGACATCGTGCCATCTTTCCTCGATAGACGGCAGTCTGTGTGGTGGAAATGGCCGGAATAATCGTCAACGCGGTTCGTTCTTTTTCTTTATTCTTGGAAAAAAGTCGTCCTATGTCTATGTTAGGGTCATGATGAACATGAGTGTCGCATTGTAGTCGCTAGAAAAGTAAGTAAAGACAATTTAACGCAAAAGCGAGATGGACTCCAACGGCCTCAGCAGGGGGCGACGCACGACAGACAGAAGAAGAGGCGCGAATGCGTCTTCTGATGCTGAAGCACCACCCCCGATCGACCGGTGTCCTCGTGCTTGGCAGTTCGGCACCTTAGAGGTAAGTACTTACTCCATTGAAAAACTACTTGTGGCCGTGCGCTCGCCAGCTTTTGAACCAAAGATATGAATGATGGATTGATAGCGGGACACTTCTAAAAACAGCGACAAAGCACAGCCGGCTCCTGTAGCGGATCCGCGTTGTTTCTGTCTCGAAGGGCTTTGAGCGCGTAAGTAGAGCCCACAAGAGCGCCGCAAAATTAATGGATCGTCACAATCTGCGAGGCAAGTAGAAGTGGCACAAACGTTGCGACAGCCCGGCCGCAGGAGGTGCAGGTTCAGCCATGAGTATAACAAACACGCTCGCCAGCACGCCCGTGCTGTTGACGTTGTTCTGGATATATGTGAGCATCGCCCCAGATGCATAGGTACAACTAGAACCGTGGTTCTCACAAGAATCGGCTCAGGTCGGACTTCAAGTCCTCGACGCAATGACGCACGTAGTCCAGAATCTCTTCGTGTTTTTCCGGTCCAAAATACAGCACGGCTTCCCGGATAAAGTTGTCAGGTGGCGGGGCAAACGTGCTGGCCGAATGGGCTTCACGGAAGTAGCCCTGCAGATCAGTCTGGAGACACTGGATGAAAGTAAACAGTAACTCGTCCGGCATGTTGCCGCCTTCAGCCACCCACTTGGCCGGCAGGATGGGCGGGCTCTGGTTCGGCTGCGCCATGTCTGATATTGAAGATGATGTGATAGAGTTGGACTAAATCAATACGAAATATTCTTCTTCTTCATGACAGACGTTGTGTCATAATCACGAATATGACTCATTCCTCTACCTCTGGGTTCTTGGATATCACTTATCACACACGAAGGAGGCCCTGATGAAAAGCAACATGCAACTGCAAGACTTACTTGCAGCTCGCTAGCGCGTTCACTTTCGTCGGTTTCTTTGAAGCTGCAGCAAGGACCAATGATTGTATGATGGCGTCGGGAAATCAGGTCATGATCTACGTGAGTACTATACATAATTACTACTTACCTGGGGTCACATCCACGTCTGTCGCGGGAGATTCATCAGGTGGAGAGACAGTTCCGGCGCCCGCGTTTTGGTCCTCCGGTGAATCCCCCGCGTCGAGGAGCTGGTCCAGCAGCGTCTCTCCGAGCGTTGTCGCGTCTGGGTGCGGTGCGGTGAGTTCGGCCCTGGAAGCGCGGGACGTCGGTGCCTGCGAGGAAGGTGCCGACGCCTGGGAGTTCGCTCGTATCTCTCTGCCTTGTGAAGCATTAGTTGCAGCCGCGGCGGGCCACGCCGTTGTCGTACTGGTTCCTACTCCGTTTGACAGCGGGGCCTGACGCGACGTTGGGGTCCGGCTTGTGACTGCTGGGACATGAGGACTTGTCGCTGCTATGGAAGCCGGAAGTGTCGCTTCAGTTGTAGTGCCGTTGACGCGGTTCCCGCCGCCTGAGGAAGATCCGGCGGACGAACTTGTCTGTTTTGTCGGATAATTTACTTTGTTGTATTTCACAGCCTTATTTTGACAAATTCGACGCACGATCATGCTCCCTGTGTTTGTGTGAGCGTGAGCCCAATATGCAATGCCGCTCATTATCTAAGTCTAAGTGCAACAACATGCAGTAGATCGCGTTCGCGAGTGCGACTCATGATTGTCCCTATCACTACTTTTTTGTCCTCCAAAAAAAGATGATACAACTCAAAAATACCGCCCCATTTCCTCTCGGTGCAAACACTGTCCGGACCACGGGCTCTGGAAATGCACAGCCGCCAGGAGGACGAATTTCCTCTATTTTTCTCTCTTCCGGATCAATGTCCAGGCGCCCCACTGTTTGCGCCGCGAATATTCGTTTTCGCATGTGCTGTTTGAGGGAGATCGGCAAGTCCAGTTTTTCCGGCCCTAAAAGCTGTTCGGCGCGCTCCAGGTCGGTCATCTTTTTTCCCCCCGGGGGTTCCGCCACTGACGACGAGCTGCTGCCATTCGACAATTTCGAGTCTGCTCCTGCTGCCCACGGTGCGTTCGACGGGGCCGCCGAACTGCTTGCCGCTGCCCCGGGGCCAGCTATCGCTCCTTTTTCGTGCTGTGCCGGGGAAAACACGTTGGTCAGCGGACCACCGCCCGCCCCGCTCGAAGTACTACCCACCTGCTGCGGCAAGAGCATCAAGGTCCTCGGCTCGTGCACGCCGGCGGGGATCGAGCTCGGGTTTACGCTGGAGCGGTCCCACTGCATGCCGAGTTTGAACAGGATGACCATGGGAATCTCCTGCGGCAGCGCCTCCAGCAGCGTCGGGTAGCTGAAGGGCTCGCGGCCCACGAACCCGATGTCCTGCAGTCGGTATTTCCTTTTGTCCAACCCCAGGGAGACGTTTTTGTCCTCCACGCACTCGAACACGTTGGCCTTCTTGCCCGACTTCGCCTCCCCCCTGCGTGACGTCTTCACCGACCAGTTGCTCTGCGTTTGGTTGCGGATCGTCCGCAGCTCGTCGTGGAAGGCCGGATCGGTGATGGTCTTCTGCTTGATCATGTTGCTGTCCACCCGCACGTACAGACTCTGCAGGTGCAGTTCCAGACTGCCGTTCGCCGTGGTCTTCATGTTCACCGCCGGGTACCGGGGCAAGCTCCCGATGGACCGCAACAGGATCCGGATGCCTTCCTCCGTGATGTAGTTGTCGGAGAGGTGGATTTCGTGCACCGGTCGCCGCTGCGCCTTCAGGTACACGGCCAGGGCCTTCACCGCTTCGTTGCCGAGGTGGTTCTTGTACACCTTCAGGATGGAGAATCCAAGGTCGAACTCCCGCAGAAACGCCATCAGCGCGTCGAAGCCCGCGGTGCCGATCTCCTGCCCGGACAGGTCGATCAGGTCCAGGGTGGTGACCCGCTGCTCCACGTTGCTCTCCTTGGCTTTCAACTCGGCGCGCCACTGCGCGATGGACTGCTTCAGGGACTCGGAGTTCACCTTCTCCGGCTTCTTGCTCGCGGCCTGCTTGTCGGGCATCGTGGTCTTCTGGATCAGGTGCCCTGCGTTCACGTGCTGGTGTTGCACCTCGATCCGGCCCCGCGTGGGGTCCGAAGAATTGATCTCCAGTTTAGCTCGGTACATCTTATTCCTCGTTCTACTTCCTCCAAACCGAAAACAAAAAGACAACGGTTATTTTCTATTTTTGCCTCTACTAAAGTAGATAAGCAATGTTCATTGATGTGTGTGTCTGTGACTGTGTGGGTGTACCGCTTAGCGGGTATAATCATAAAAATTCCGCGAAGCAACTTCACACGAAGAACATCCGAACTGAAACTCTTTTACTTTGAGAAGCTCATATCTGTTCATTCAAGAATACTACTTCACCATCAAGATGAAGAAATCGAATGTCTGTGTAGGTGAGGATTGTTTTTATATCAGAACGGTACGCGCTGAGGCCCAGAATTATTCGCACTAGCATCGTGATTGGGGTCAAACCTTGCGTATATACCCGGGCGTGGTGCCCTCGTGAAGCGGCTTTTTTTTACATTACGAAAACGTAAGGACTTTATTGGCCTACGCGCGCCATACCATGCGGGTTGGCCCTTCGGAGTCTTCTGGTTTTTGCTTTTGTCTTTTACTCACGTCTTTCCGGAATCCCGGGATTTCCCGAGTCCCGGGATTTGTCGTGAAACTGGTGAAAATCGTGCAAAAGTTGCTGTGTTTTCTATGCTAATCGCGATGGTAGGGCCTCTGTTGCACGAGTATTTGCACCGTGCAAAAAATCGTGCAAAAAATTACCGCTTGCGTCGCGAATCGCGATGCTACGGGCCCTGTTTGCGGCATTGGTTTTTTCTGCTTTTCCGCGATATTTCGCGAAAGCCGCGCAGCCGAATCACGAGGGCAGGGTCCTTTTTTCACGATGTGTCTCGCCGTGACACAAATCGGAACAAGCGCGGCGACTTTCTCTCGAACCCCAATGGTATGGCGCCAGCGTCCGGAGTTGGTTTCCGTGGTTTGTCGCGACCGTCGCGCGTTGGGGTCGCGACGGTGTGGGCCCTGTTTCACGGAGCGCCTCCTCTTGCAACGCTCCGCGCCAGGCTTGCGGCTGCCTGGCATCGCGCTAGCCCGCACCGCGGCGCATGTGGGCAATATTTCCGTTGCGCGCCCGGGCGCGTGTCTACTTTTTTCCGTGGTGGCCCTTGCCGGCGCGGGTCAGAATCCGCACGCCCTAACAGCATGGCTCCGGCTGCTCGGCGCACTGCGTCCGTGCCCTGGCACATGTTGGCGCCAACGCTTGGGGGCAATATTTTCCCGCGCGCGTAGTGCGTGTGCCGGCGCATGTGGGCAGTATTCCCCAACGCACTGCTCTGGTTCGTTGTCAATGCGGCGCATTGACACCCAACGAGCACAAAAGTCCTGCGGCCTTCCTAAACAACATGGACACCAGTGACAGCCCAACAGGGCTGCTGCCCCTAATTCTTGCAGAGGCCCCCCGCTCGCGCAGGCCGCCCCTGCCGATCACCTCGGCACGCGCGGCCAGCGTGCGAGCGTTCCCACGTCGGCGGCCACAGTCAGCTTGTCCAACTCTGTGCCCGCCGTCCCACGTCGCCGTCGCCGTGTGTTCAGGCGCTATGCGCGGGCCTTTGCGTACGTCTGCCCTGCTCCAGCCGCGTACTTGCGGTTGACCCCGCGCAGAGGCCCACGCGGCGCTACTGGTTGGCCCAGCCGCGTATTTGCGGTTGGCCCCGCGCAGAGGCCTAGGCGTCGCTACTGGTTATGTACTTCAGCCGCGCGGGGCCCATGAATGTGTTGCCACTTCTTGGGAGGGCAGGGCGCCAGCGCGAGCTCCCGGCCTGCGGCAACGGGGGTGAATGCGGGGCGGGGCCCCGCTGCGTTTCCCCTATTGCGGGCGCGGAGCGATGTACTTGACAGGAGCCCTTGCGAGTGGGAAAGGAAGGCGGGGGACCCCCTCGAACACCAGGAGTGAGGGGCGGGGGCCCCCTGTGGGCAGGAGAGAAAGGCGGGGGGCCCCCTTGGGCACCACAGGCGGACTCCAGGAGTCAGGGGCGGGGGCCCCCTGCGCGCGGGAGAGAAAGGCGCGGGGCCCCCTAGGGCACCAAAGGTGGAGGTGGGGGGCCCCCTGCGGGCGAGAGAGACTTACCGCGGAGAAGGACGGAGGCCCCCTGTGGCCTCCGGCGGGCGACCCGGGAAAGGAGCGGGGGCCCCCTGCGGAGGTGGAAGGGCGGGGGCCCCCTGCGGAGGCGGGATACGCAGCGGGTGAGAGGGCGGGGGGCGGGGGCCCCCTGTTTCACCAGGCGGGCGGCCCCGGTGAGGAGCGGGGGCCCCCTGTGGAGGCGGCAGGCGGAAGGGCGGGGGCCCCCTGCAAGCGGGATACGCAGCGGGCGAGAGGGCGGGAGGCGGGGGCCCCCTGCTTTCCCCGATGGTATGCGCGACACAAAAATAGTAACCCTCATCGTAGCATCGTGATTACAAATCTAGGCCTCAGCGCGTACCGGTCTCTTTTATATTGTTCTGCGTCTTTCTATTCGTGATTCTTATATTCTTCCAGACACTATATTTCCTGTGGCATAGTTTTCGTCAAGCTTTTTTACTTTGTTGCTGTACATGCTCGACGACCTACTCCGTCCTGTGCCGTGCAAAAAATATAAGGATTTTGTGAAATGGCGAGGTGGAAAGACCGTGGCAGATTTTCGGTCGCTTTTTCGGTCTTTTGTTTTTTCCAACCGACGATTCCGGAGATCTGGATAAGGATCTATCACACCGGTGCCAAACGTCAAAAGCAACAAGATCGTTATGTTCATTTCCAGTGCCGCCAGAATCGCAGAGAAGAGTCCACCGCTCCATAAAGTCTCAATCTGTACTGGATGCGTTGCGTACAAACCTTGCGAAGAAAATCAGCGGAGCGCATTCTGGTCGTCGTCATCTGTCCGCGTGTGCAGTTTTTTGAAGGTTGCGGCCCCATGCAAAACCGAGTTAGACTTCAATTTTCTTCGTATGGCGAACATGCGAGTGCGTCCTTTTGCGACACAAGAGGAACAAGGTTCGCCTGTTCGGCACACATTTCAATATCTTCGAGGATAGGGATTTGTAGTTCGCTGATATTCATCACTAGATGTGCTGCAAATGCACGCTGTTCTCCTTTTAGGGACCAACAAGGCAACAGTTTCAACTTGTTCGGTAGTAGAAATGAATAAAGTGAAGTCAAGTTGCGCAAAACCAGTCTCAACATGACATAAGTTCAAGTACCCAGAATTGACGGCAGTGCCTCACCGCTTCCGGTATTTCTATTTTTGTGTTGAAAAAAACACATGAAAAACGGTGGAGCTCCGCTCAGCCTGGTACTCGTCTGCAGCTTCGCTCCTAGCAATAGATTGCGACTGCGTCATCTCAACAAATTTCGCGGTCTCTCTACAAAGAGGACCACTAGTTGTGAATTGGGAAAAGACTGACGAGAGGCGAAACCACTAGCCAAATCCACCAAAGAACGCTATTCATTAGAGGACGAATTTACAACATGTTCAGGTGAAAAGCTCAGCTTTTGTACTTTCGGTAATTTTGGTCACAGTATCAAAGATGCAAAAGTCTCCTGCAGTTCGGCTTGTTATTTCTCTACTGCTCCAATAAATTTTTCATACTCATAGCTTGATGACATAAGTTCGAATAGATACGGAAAGAAACGGGCCGCGATAGGTCAAGAAGTGTCCGAATAATCAGAAACACAACAGTCTCAACTTATTGAAAAAATGTGTAAGTACGAACCCCGGTGCGTGTAGGAGTAGGTAGATAAAGCATGGGTTCGAGAAAAAAAAAGAAGCGACGTACGGACGACCCGGACCATGAGCCGGTCACTCGGTGCAGAAAAACCAGTTAGTATTGTTTTTTGTACACACGACAACAGATAGCTCAGTTGTTATTGTCTGCACCAAGTTCTTTCGGAAATTAGGCCTTCAAAGGCTTCATCAACTTCTCGACTACTTTCCCGTCTTTTTCTTCTTGTTTCCGCCGGTCGCGCCCCCAGCTGTTTTCTTTTTTCCGCCACCTCCGCCGCCCGTGTTGCCTCCGCTCTTGGCGTCCCCACCACCGCCGGAGTCCTTTTTATCTCCCGTAGCGCTCGCCTTCTTCTTTTTCTTGGAAGTTTTCTCCTCATCATATCACCATGAAAAACGCCCCCACCCCCGAACTTGGGAGCATTTGCATTGCAAACCTTTCCAACAGAAGCATTCGCCCTCTTGCATCTAGCAGCATCACAGATTTCCAATCGTGAATAGCGAAAATTTGTATCGCAACAGATCCCAGCAAGAGCGGCGCTTGTCATGCAAGCGATGCGATACAAGCCGAGAATCTGCATCCATCAGAAACAAAGACTCATACTCCTTTTATGCATGACAAAAAGTTTTCATTTGGAAACTTCGCATCACAAATTTGTGCAAATTTGGGGGTGGGGGCATTTTTCACTGTGATACATCACCGCTGTGGTCGCTGTCTGAGTGCCCGCCCACGTCCATCTTCGACATGAGGCCAGAAAGAGTGTTATCGCGTGAGAACACTTCTTGCAGCTGCATCTCGAAGGACCGGAGAATCTGTTTTTTCACCATGAGAAAGTTCAGTAAGCCAACTTTCAGTACTTGGGTTGATTTGCGTCGGTGGTGTCCTGCACCCGTCCCATAGCCATATCCTAGTAACGGAAATGAAAGCGTGAAAAGCATCACTCATAATGTGTAAGTACGTACCTCAACCAAATGTTCTAATCTATGTACTCTACTATCAGATGAAACTGAATCCAATCAGCAACAGCAGCCAGCAGGTGTACACGTACCCTCTCGATCAGCTTCTCGCCCTGAAGTTTGTCGAAGGTAAGAAAAGGCAAGCTCGACGGACTAGCTGCGATTTCAAGTGCGTTGGTGCTGTCTGGCTGCAGGTGTGGCACAAGTGATCGTCCGAGGGCGACGCCGATCCACTCGGCGCGGCGCGGCGTGAACAGCTGTATGCTACGCTGGCCTTCGGGCTTGCGACTGCCGTGCGAGCAAATGCCGAACAGCGAAATTTCCACCGTGAACGAGTGCACGATGTCCAGCTGTTTGTAGAACACCCAACGCGCGGCCCGCCGGTGTGCTTTGCTGACGGCCCAGTTGGAGTGCGCCAGACAGAAGTCCGTCGACGCGAGCGCACAGATTTTTGGGAACGCGGCGTGCTGCGCGCAGAGTCGCAACATTTTTGGTGGCACCACGATTTGATTTTGCCGAGGTACGGCGTCTTTGTTGTTCTGCGAAGCTCCTGAAGCGTCGTCTGTCGTTCCTCCGACCGCTGTCCCCGCTGCCGCTCCAGTTGTATCACCCCCCGCCATGCCCCCGCTTTGGTGCCCGCTTCCTCCTACCGTATTCCCTGCGTTGTTGTTCATTGTCCCATTTGCTGCCCCCGCGCCCATCCCCGCGCCCACGGCTCCGTCCCCAGCACCGGTCGCCGTCGCGCCTCCCGCCGCGAGGCCGTTGTTTACGACCGTGGTCCCGGTCCCCGTGACCTCCACGAACTTCTTCCCCAGTAGCTGCTTCTGCAGCTCGATGTTGGTTTCCTCCTCCAGGAA
Source organism: Amoebophrya sp. A120 (assembly GCA_905178155.1). Lineage (NCBI taxonomy): Eukaryota > Dinophyceae > Syndiniales > Amoebophryaceae > Amoebophrya > Amoebophrya sp. A120. Next base: position 12,880,863 of record CAJINV010000002.1, on the reverse strand, counting down.
CGCGGCCTGCAGCAGCGGCGGCGTGATGTTTTGCCCATTCACCCGGATGTTTTGCGGCAGACACCCGTAGAGGAAAGCATGCGTTCGGGCGGAGTGCCCGTGGAGATCGAGGAACAGCACCACGTTCTTCGTCCCGGTGGTCGCGGTCGCCGTGTTCGGCCGGCTGGAGATGCTGGCGCCGCTCAGAGTGGACGAGTTCGCGTTGCTGTTGTCGTAGTCGATCTGCAGGTAATTCCCGGATTTGATCGACTCCAGGTCCCGATCCGAGAAGTCCTCCACGTCCTTCAAGCCTGCTCGCGTGTTCTCGCTCTGCATCACCCACTCGGAGGTGGACTTTTGCGTTAAATTCGACGTCAGCTCCGACTGCATCTTCTCCGTGCCCTGGAACTGACTGGTCGCGGTCGCGCTCGAGTTCCCGCCTCCGGGATATTTCCCGCTATTCCCGCTATTCGTGCCGGGGCTGTTGTTCAAGCTACTCACATACGCTTTGATCTTGCTCACCAGAGGATGCAAGACCTGTTTTATCAGATTGTTATGCAGCTTCATGATCGTCACCTACGAGCGCGTTCATCTAGCACAGAACAACTTTGTAGTAGTTTCTTAATTAACAAGGAATTGAATCTTCGCGCACGCGCTCCCAAGGTAGTTCGATCGTGTCTCATGAAAAATCGAAAAACACGAAAAAGATCTACAAAATCTTATAGACGTGATTTTCCATTAGACAGAAAAATCAAAGTCTAAAAATACGTACCGCATTCGGTTCCACCCAGCATCGATTCGGATCGACGCCCAGCAAGGTACAGCGGTTGTTTCCGTACACCACGCCGTCCACGTTGACCATTGGCACGATGTGGAACACGTGCGTCGTCCTGAGCAGGTTCGCCAGACTGCTGTTGCCAATCAGGAATTTTATGAAGCCCTGGGCGGCCCAGCTGCCCACGCACTCGCCGGGGTGCTGCCTTGCTATCACGACGACGTCCTTCTTGCTGCTGCCCTGCACCTTCGGGTTGGTCACAATCAAGAGCGGCACCGGTATGTTGGCCAGGGTGCGGCCAATTTCCTTCTTGGCGATGTTTGGGGAATTCAGCTGGTCAACTTCGCGCAGAAACCGCAGCAGCATCGTGTAGGTGTATGGGGGGTAGGCCGCGAAAAAGACAACTTCGTCATCGTGCTCGAATTCCACGTCGAAGGAAAGCTGGTAGTATTCCGACTTTGGAAGCGCGGGGAAAGTGTCGCCACTGTACGCTCCGGTGGGGAGAATGGTCGGCTGCTTCTCGACGCCGAGAGGGTTCCCGACGTTGTAGAGAGGACCCCTGTTGGTTTCACACTTTCATTTTTGAACCCTAAGTCCGTCTTCTTTATCATATCTTTCCCGGTTCACGACCTCTACGGGTTTTCTTTACATACGAGACCCATGAATCATGTGCAATTATTCAATCTACATCTAAGTACATACTCAGAGAGAGACCTTGTGGTCCTGCTCCTGCATGCGAATTAGCTTTCCGTCATCACTTTATCAACTAAGTACCATCTTCCCCGCCCCGACGGATCTGCCTTGGTGGCTCCTGTCGACGCCGATGTCGGGTCGTAGCATGCGTAGTCGACGTTGCGGCAGGAGCTGCCGCTCCACACGTTGTCGATGGTGTCCTTCCCGGTCTTGACGCGGTAGATGTAGGGTTGCAGCCCGACCTGGTAGCAGGATTTGGGCTTGCGGAAGTTCCAGATCTTCATCCGCGCACGGTAGCTCTTCCCGGGCGCTTTGTTCTTCACGGCGAACAGAAACCACTGGCAGGTGGCCCGGTCTATCGGAACTTGCGAGTCCGAGCGCATCTGCAGCTCGTACTCCGCGACGATGCCGTGCGGCGCCTCGACGTGGCTCGTCTCCACCTCCTTTCCAGGGGTGATCCAAGGCGAGCTGTTGTGGTCCTCGGCCCCATTCACCTCCACGTGCGCGGCGTGGAGCAGGTTCGCAGATTCGAAATTCGCACTGAAATCCAGAAGTTGCGATGTGTCCTGAGGAAACCCGCTCGCGCCGGAACCGAGCCCGTGTGCCGTGGGGCCATCGACGCCTGTTGTAGTAAAGTGGAGAAGTTAAAAAAAGGGGACACGCGGCTTCCATTCTTGATGAGAATCTGTCAGCGGTGGTGACTGGAAGGAAGTCTACCTGGTGCGTACTATATAGGTTTATTAGTGTCTGGCGCCACCCAAGGGAGTAGGAGTACAGCGCCACTTTTCAAGGGATTCAAGGGAGTAAGTTCAAAAAGCGCGCAAAGTTAGTTCATTCCACCAAGACACAGGGCACCAGGCTGTGGCAAGCCGTAGAACCAAAAAAATATCGCGCGCGCGCTCGTGCGCGCGCACATTTACTCACCCCATACGCAGCCAGTGGCGTTGCATAGATTCGAAGGCAAACGAGCACCGCGCGCCCGCTGAATCATCGAAGGAAGGAAATTAATTTGAAATGGCCACTTCAACTTTCCCTCATCGAGGGAAATTCGAAGTCGCCACTTCATATTTCCCTCATCGAAGCAGATTTGAAGTGGCCACTTCAACTTTGCCTCATCGAAGGAAAATCGAGGTGACCACCTCAACCTCTCTCATCCGAGGAAAGTTGAAGTGGCTACTTCAACTTTCCCTCAATGGAGGAAAATTGAAGTGGCCACCTCAACTTCTCTCATCCGAGAAAAGTTGAAATGGCCACTTCAACTTTCCCGCGACGGAGGAAAATTGAAGTGACCGCCTCAACTTCTCTCATCCGAGGAAAGTTGATGTCTGTGGCCACTTCAACTTTCCCTCAACGGAGGAGAATTGAAGTGAGCGCCTCAACTTCTCTCATCCGAGGAAAGTTGAAGTGGCCACTTCAACTTTCCCTCAACGGAGGAGAATTGAAGTGAGCGCCTCAACTTCTCTCATCCGAGGAAAGTTGAAGTGGCCACTTCAACTTTCCCTCAACGGAGGAGAATTGAAGTGAGCGCCTCAACTTCTCTCATCCGAGGAATGTTGAAGTGACCACCTCAACTTTTTTTGCCGGTGGTGACCACCAGGACTTTTTTTGCTGGTGGTGACCAGCAGTATAGTAACTATAGCTATACTTGAAACAAGAAGGATGGAAGAAACACAGAAAAAGATCACTGCCGTTGTTCGATTTTCGTGGCAGTATTGATCTTGTATTCAACATGTATCCACCCTTTTTTGTTCGATAAGGCTCTAAGTAGTACTGCTGACATCGGACGACAGCAGGAAGTCGTCGTCTTTTGGAGGAAACAGCACCGCGGTCGGCGGAGGTGCCCACCCGCACTTGCGTTTCACATTCGCCGCAGTTGTTCCCCCCGCCTGGGCCGCTTCCAGGCTCGCGAGCAGCAGCCGGTTCACCACTTGCCTCGAGTCGATGTGCGAGCGGTCGTCGCGGAAGACAGTGGTCTTCCGCCTCTTCACTTGCGCGCCGCCGGGCGGATTCAAGAAGGAAAAGGGCCGACGCTCGCGCGTGTTTTGGTTGCTGCCGCCCGCCCCGCCCGGCTGCTGCTCCCCACTACCGCCGAAATGTGGTCCCCCCCCGCCGGAGGCGGTGCTGCTGTTCCTCGTCCCGCCCGGCTGGTTACTGTATCATATGTAAAAGCGTCCCCACCCCATAGTCAAGTTGGGAACTTGGCAACACAAATCCAGAAGTTTTGGGACGCATGCGTGACAAGTTGCAGTCCGTAGTGTAGTGCAGGTTAGCAACGGAAATCGCATCACAAATCCATCTGCTCATCCTGTTTTCAGCATTACAAATACCAAAACACGACTTAAAAATAAAATGCCTCTCTTGGGTCTGCGCATGCCAGATGTTCCTGTAGTCGCAAATCTGCATGACAACTCTGGGGTGGGGACGTTTTTACTCAGGATATACTGGACCCGTTGTTCACGTCTCCGTTTAGCGAGTTGTTCGAAGACGAGACGTTGCCCCCGGAACTGCTGTATCAACTGTAAAAATGTCTGGGTCTGGAAACTTGTGATGCTGGGTGGCGTATCGTGAGGAGGCCGCAAATGCTGGCTCAGCATGGCAAGTTTCTGAGCTTCTAGGTGTTGCCTATTCTGCATGACAAACTGCGTCTCTGCATGACAGAAAAATGGAGCTCTTGGGTAACGTGCATGACAGATTTAAGAGTCATGCCAGACAAGCATGAGAAGCCTCGCAATCTTCCAGACCCAGACATTTTTACATTTGATATGCTGTCCCCACCGGAGGACGAGGTGTTGTATGTGGTGCTGGCGTTGTGGTCCGACTCCTTGGAGGAGTTGCTGAAATGTCCGTTCGCGAGGTTCGTTTTCGCGTTCCCGGCCCGCCGCGGCGCCCCTCGGGGGCCGTTGTTGTTCTGTGCACCATTTCCGTAGAGCGGCTTGGTCGTTGGGTGGTGGTTTCCGGTTGTTCCGCCGCCGTCGTTCAGAAAGGAATTGTGGCTGTTATTGTTGTTGTTACTCCCGCCGAGCGCCGAGCTTAAGGGTAGCACCTGGTGCGGATCCTGCGACGAGTTGGTGCTGCCGGGCCTAGTCAGCTTCATCTTCGCGCCGCCGCGTCGCGGCTCCATCTTGGTCGAAAACAGGTTGCTGCGCTCGCCGAGCTGCACTTTCGTCCCGCCGCCGACGATGTTCACGTGTTGATGTGGGGCACCCGTTGCGGTCGTGGCCCCGTCTGGCTGCAAAGGCCCCGTTGCTCCTGTTCCAGCTGCGCCGCCGCTTGAAGATATTGTCGTGCCATGATCCCCGCCGCCGAGACCGCCAGTTCCGTTTTCCGCAGTGGAAGTACCAGAGCCGGTTGTTCCTGGTAACCCGGCGGCCTTTGCTGCGTTTACTTTCGCCAGAAGCTCGTCCAGGTCGTAGGCGGCGCGGGAAAGCGCCTGGTGCTCGTTGTAGCTGTTGCTGTTCGTGGCCGCGTATGGAGTGCAAAAATGTCTGGGTTTGGAAGAATACAAACTTGTGATGCGCATTTCAGAACACAGAAAAATTTCTCGTGCATAGGTAGCAGAAGCTGCCCACTTTCTGCCAGCAAAATGGGGGATTTGTCATGGGCATTGCGGAAGCTCCTCGAAACCTGTGATGCTAGATCGTCCATGCCAGACCTGCTGTGTCATGCAAAAACAGCATGACTCTTCCAGACCCAGACATTTTTGCATTTGATACCGCGCCGCCGGATGCGTCCTCCGACTCGGAAAACGAGTTACCGTTCTTGGTCGTGCCAGTCACCGGGGTCGTTCCGGGGAGCACGCGCGGAGGACTGTTTATTTCGGTAGAATGATGAATAAGTATATGAAGTCGTCCAAGGCGTAGCTGTCAGCACGAAGACCAAATAAAACTCTGTTGGTGTGGTTCGTGAAACAAATTGCCAACCTAGACCTACCACGGAGCCGGGCTTTGTTAGAAGATAAAAGTTGGTATACGATACTTTTACCAAATCAAGGAGGAAGTACTTACAACATGAAACCTGCCGCGCGAGCATAAGGATAAGCATACGCGTCATGAACTTCTTGCAGATCTATCAACCAAGGTTCCTCTTACGGTGTTTCCGCCGTGCTGCTTGAAGACCCTCCGGAATTGAAGACGCCGCGCCATTTCAGCACTGCGTTTCCCGCGACCTGGGATAGAGGGCTGCTGCGGTGGGGAGTAGTTATGGGCGCACTGGCCGCCGAATTGCCTCCCGTTCCGTGGTTTAGGCGCGCGCCCGCGCCACCCACGGAGCCCGGCTTCATGTTCCTCGCCGGATCGTGATGCAGGGCGGCGAGCAAAGTTCTACTTGTGGTCAAGCACTGACTACTAATCGCACTCAATTGATGAAACCGCGAAAGAAGCGGAAACTAAGTCCACCTGTTGCTCTTCTTAGTTTCTATCATGCGCCTTGACCACATGCGCATGGTACTAGATGTGAAGTTTCATTTTCAAACAAATTCCTTTTGCTTCACTAGAAGACTATTCGCCATGATATGCTCATGCTAACGACGAGGGAAGGGATCCGAGCTTATTCCTCTCGAAAGAACCTCTCATCTTACATGGCAGTGGTGCACTCTCCAAGATTGAAATCGAGTCGCTCGAGCGATCATCGCTATCCAGCGTTCAGCACGATAGGTACCGAAAACAACAATGAAAGTCGAAATCGAATGCTTGTGCAGGGTGCCCCTGAGTCTTATCAGAGAAAGGAAACTCGCGGAAAAGAACAAAAACCTTAGAAGAGACGACGAAGATCTAATTCAAAAACTCTGCACCTGCAAGTGCAAGAACTAGCGTCAGCATAGAAGTGCGAATGGTTGCAAGAGCGAAAATTTGCGCGCACCCTCATCACGACACAGCAGGAAGAAGAGCTTTCCAGCACTGTTTCTTTGTTCACCACGCACTTTCGTACGCAAACTTCCACATAGTGACGTGGCGCAGCAAACCGTCCACAATCAGGTAACAGAAATCCGTATCCTGTGCAAAAGTATCGCATTCGTACTGATTGCAAATACGCATGACAAATCTCCTTCCTAAGGATAAGGTAAAGGCAAGGCAGTATTTTTACGAATTCCTCTTTTCTTCTTGCCAAAATTTGTGATGCAATCTATACTAGTACGATATTTTTCGTGCACTTCATAATTCGTCGTGTGGTCCCGCTTGAAAAGGCCACCGTTTCTTTGGCCGTTAAACCCAGTCACCTCGAAGCGTGGTTTCGGTTAATAGCTTGTTTATGTTCGACAGTAGACTCTGACTCAGTAGGACACGACCCAACGTGCCTTTTGGACATGGAGATCATGCACATGGACAACATGCAATCCGCAAACTAGTAGAAATACTTAAAACTTAAACTTCCGCACCCCTGCCCCTCTATATTAAATAGAATTCTTGGTACCTCAAACACCATGGACGTGACTTCCGGCTCGCCGTCATCCTTCTTTCGTACGGACACCAAGTCTATCAAATGCAAAAATGTCTGGGTCTGGAAACTTGTGATGCCGGGTGGCGTATCATGAGCAGGGAGGCCACAAGCACAAGTGCTGGCGCAGCAAAACAAGTTTCTGAGCTTCTAGGTGTTGCCTATGATGCATGACAAACTGCGTTTCTGCATGACAGAAAAACGGGGCTCTTGGGTAATGCTAATGTGCATGACAAGTTCCAGAGTCATTAAAGACAAGCATGACAAATCTCGCAATCTTCCAGACCCAGGCATTTTTGCATTCGATAAAGTCGCGGTACAAAGCTTTCGTTGCTTTTAGGTACTCACCGATGTCGTCCTCATATTGATTGGTTGCGCCGCCTATGTGTTTGTATATTTTTCATAATCGCGTCACAGTGACAGCACACGCCCGCAGGTCATAACGATGGGTGATGTGGCTCTGATATGATTTAATCATATTCGACTTGCAGCGGCCACCTCGACTTCTCTCATCCGAGGAAAGTCGAAGTGGCCACCTCGACTTTCCCGCAAAGGAGGAAAGTCGAAGTGGCCACCTCGACTTCTCTCATCCGAGGAAAGTTGAAGTGGCCACTTCAACTTTCCCGCAAAATTATTTGCGCGTACTACATCAAAGTGTTTAATGATCGGGAAAATCATCATAAAAGGCGCAAAATTAAATGATGATTATTATGATGACGCTAGGGATCGATCTTCATGCGTTTGATCATGAACCTTGGAAAAAAATACCAATCTGCAGGTGCTGGAATATCCTGAGTATAAACTCTTTTCGGTCCTTCTCCGTATAGACGTCGTAGAGGTCGCTTTCCTCCATGTAGAACACCTCCCGAATCAAGCTGTTAGCCTATGCAAGCAAAAATGCGTAAGGAATTGTAAGTCGGTAATGCGGAAAACGACAAAGCGAAACAGTTACAATTGTCATTCTTTCTCGCCAGAAGTCATAATCAAATAATGTCCGATCTTCATACGTGTTTTCACGACGTACTAGCTGCGCATGACAGGATGAGCATGTCACTGCCATGCAGAACGAATTTGTGGTCATTTTGTTACCGCAACAAGACGCCTACGCTGACAGATTTTTTGCCTTGGATATAACTACGACGTCGTTTACAAACTCGTCCAGCCGGCCTTTGATGTGCCCCGTTTTTCCGACCGCGCCGCACTCCTCCAGCTTCTCGAACAAGCGCATACTGGTTTCCGCCGTTGATATGTCTTCGACTTCCACCTTTGTAGAGAAGTGTTGGGCGGTCGGCTCAGTGCAGAAACACTAAAGAGAGTTCTTTACTTTCATCTCAATACGCGAACGAGATGAAACCTAAGTGCTTATTATGAGAGACTACCAAGCATAAGCACCACTACGGCCCTCACTCCTAACCGGGTCGGCCTCAGAAGACGTGCCAGCGGTACAAAACAACAGAAGTCAATTGCAACCGGCGCTGTTCTCACCTCCAATTTCGCTGGTGCCAACACACTCACACCGAGCGCTTGCAGCGCCGCGCGGTTGGTCTCGGACTTGAAGAAGCTAGTGACCAAATTCTTGCCCTGCTCTCGGTTCCCCGGCTCAACTTTCTCCTCGAACCTCCACTTGCCGATGCACATGGACTCGCCGAAGCCCCACTTGGTGAGCAGCATCTGGAACCCGCGGTCGGTCCACATGCGAAACTTCGCGTCCGGCAGGTAGTGAAACGTGTAATCCGTGCGGGTTGCGAGGTCTTCCTCCTCTACATTGCCGTCCGAGGACGACACGTGCTTAAACGACGAGGAGGAGGAAGCCGTGGAGGCTCCCTGCAACAAAGCCGCTAACGACTGCTCGGGCATGTTCTTGTTTTTGGAACTAGAAGCCCACGGGGAAGACAGACAACACAGTACTACGACGAACTTACTACCTCTACGTCTTGACGTTATCGCTCGCCTGGGCGAGGCGTCAGCTCCTCAGTGACCTACTTCTTTACTTCGTCAAGCGCTCATGCTTTTTATTCCAAAAAATTATTGAATAAGCTATCACACACAGTGTTTGTCGTTTATCGCCGGCACTCATACCGGAGATTGAAACGCACGCTTTCCAGCGCTTTCGCTCCTGTCAGCTCAACAAGTCAACCTTATCGAAAGTTTCTTTGCTATCGGTGCCAGCAATCGGAGTGCACAGACAGACCGCAGGTGAAACATTGCGTCTAGTGGAAGTCAAATGACAGAAAGAGCTGCACCCTATTACAGTTTCTGCTAAAACATGGCAAGACCGAAGTAAGAGAAGACGATCAAAGCAAGCTTCCTGCATAGAGGACCCATATTTCGCAGATGGGATTTTTGAGCTATGGCTTCACCGCCCGGACTGTGTCACTTTTTTGATTGCGGCTGTCTGTCGACGACTTTATTTTCGTAAATGACAAGTAGCGCATCGTTAGTCGAAAAGTCCTTGTTCGTTTTGCGGCAGTAGCTCAGCGTGACAAAGACAAAACAAGAAAGAATACAAACCTCGGAAATAAACATCAAGGCCGCGACCAAAGCAAGGAATCAGAAATAGAATGACGTGTGCGCTTCTCAAGGTGAGCGGTAAAAGCCTCCCACATACTGTAGTGCAATTCCTGAAGGTAAATGCTTCTGCAGGAGTGGTTAGACCACTTCTGCACCCCCAGTGACGTTTCACCGCCCGTTTTAGCAGTGCCCGGCCACCGGGGGGGAGTTTGCCGTTGGCGCCTCCTCTTGCCGCTGGCATTCAGGGACTATTGCCATTACCACCTCATCCATGGCTCTAGTCCTAACCCCCGACGCAACCACCCGGCAGCCCCTTCGCCTCCGGTGGCCACCAGGTGTCGAACTGAAATCAGAAATAGAAAGAGAGAGGAACGGTAGCGCAAGGGTATTAAAATTGAAATATATTATAGACTTGTTAGATAACTACACTCAAGGGAGTTTTACAATGAGTTCTGGTCTGCAACACTGGTAGTTTTCTCCGCCTACCTCTTCTGTTACTGCTCCGCTCCGAGTAAGCATGTTGATGTTGTTGCTGTTAGTTAATTGTCAACCGAATTTTTACGGTGTGAAGACAATCAACGACGAAGAAACGCGGGCGGTGTGAACACTGGCCATCTTGCATGTCAAACAGAATCTAGGTGGGATTCAGTGTTTCTTAGTCGCAATCAATCTATGGTGACTATCGTCACAGCCTGTGGGGAAAAATTTAGCGTTCCAAACAACACACAAATTTTGACGTCTCAGTCAGGGGGTAAAACATGAAAGTTCAAATTTGTTCTAATCACCCTAAATTTATGAGAAATCCGATCAACCATCGTTGATCATCACTAGCTTACAGTGTGGGATTAGAATGAACTTCATTTTTGTTCATTTGTATGAACATGCTGATTTCACTGATTTCACATTGGATCCAAATTTGAACGACAAATTTAGAGCCTGATTTCAATGAACATTCAATTTAGGTCGTAGGGAATTTGCTTGGCTTATGATCCTGGTGGATTTCATATCTTGCCTAACATTCCCCCTTCCGAATGAACATTAAATCATCGAAATGAATCAGATGAGATGACTTTGTGTGAAATTCGCATCAATCAATCCTAGAGATTATTGAAGTCAACAAAGTGGGCTTTCGCAAATACTTCATTAGCTTTTCGTGCGGGAGCTTTGAAGATTTGGATATACTTCTCTCCTGGAAGTGGTTTTGTCAATCCATCCGCTAGATTGATATCCGTGTTTACATAGCACAAGTCTTTTACGTAGTCTCGTACTAGGTGTAGTCGAAGACTCATGTGCTTGGATCTTTTCGTGGCTACGGTTGTCTGACTCAACGCAAGCGCGGACTTGTTGTCGTTGAAGATCAACGGTAGAGATCCTGACTCTTGTTCTGAAAACCAGTTCAAATATCCTTGGTCCATAGTCATCCTTACACAGTCATACATCGCGCAATACTCGGCTTCCATTGTTGACGTAGCTCGAATCGATTGACGTTTCGACTTCCAACAGATGGGAACTCCGCGTCGATATAGGATTGTTCCTGACGTGGATCGAAAACTTACAGAACATCCTGCAAAATCTGCATCGCAGAAAGCAATAGTGTCTCTGTATTCCTTGTTTTCTAGCTCTGCGGCTTTTGTGTAGATTTCTTTGAACTTTTTCTCTTGCTGCTTGCTGTATTCCAATCCTTGCGATTTGGTTCCTTTCAAATACGCCAGAATACGCTTAGCATCTTTTACCGTTTGGTCGGTTGGACTAGCTACCTGCGTCGCTACTCTTTGTACTGCGAATGCGATATCAGGCCGGGCAACGCAACTGATATACAACATTCCGCCTACTAGCGATCTTATCGGAAATGTGGAATTCGACGGCGAGTCCAAGTCTGCGTGGGAATTTGGTAAACATGGGGAAACTACTGCGCGGCAGTCCTTCATGTGAAATTTCTCAAGCAGCTTATCAATTGCGTCTTCGCAAGTGATTTTCATGACTCTCTTTTTCGCGTTGAAGGTCAACTTTGCGCCGAGAAGGTCGCGGATCTCATTGCCTTCCTTGTCATATTCTGCGAGAATTTCTTTTCCTGGGAACTCTGCTAAAATTGCATTCATTTCTGCAGCGACAAGGTCATCATCTTCGCCTGAGATAATGTTGTCATCTACGTAAACTGCTAGCCAGAGCTCTTGCTCTTTTCCCTGTTTGTCTTTTGCAAACTTCTTGAACAAACCTGGTTCGTGTTCGGATACAACCCAGCCTAACTTCTTGAGTCTGCCGGAATATTCGTCATACCAGCGGCGTGGGCTGATCTTCAGACCGTATAACGACTTTAACAGCCTGACAACATCGCCTTTTTCTTTGTTCTTGCTCCAGCTGTTGTGCTTGGGCAGGCGACATAACACGATCTCGTCACCTAGAGCTGCACGCACAAACGCATTTGAAATATCGAACTGTCTAACTTTCCATCCGCGTGCTGCTGCTTCAACAAGTAAATACCTGTTAGCGGCATGGCTCACAGTTGGGCTGTATATTTCTCCTTGAAGAGATAGCTTTTGCCTGTTTCCTAGTGCTACGAGACGACACTTGTAGCGTCCGTCTCTCTTCTTCGTGTAGATGCATACCGTCGGGATAATCTCTAACTTATCACCCATCTCTTTGATGTCTTCTGCGGTTGCATGCCTCCACGTATTTGCTTCTTCTAGCGCTAGGCGTTCTTTCGTATCTGACTCGATCCATTTGATTGCGTCAGGACTTTCCAGACACTTGGCCCAAGTGTGCTGCAAGCCAAAGAGGTAAGGAGTTTCGTCCTCCTCTAATTCATGACGAATCTGGAATATAGCTTCTGCTTCTTTTTCAAATTCCATCGGTAGATCTTTCAAAAGGTCAGATGACGACACAAGATTGACTTTCTGCCTTTTCTTTGCTCGAGGGCCACGACTTTGGCCTTTGTCGTTGCGTTCTTTGCGCTTTTTCTTGTCATGCCCTCGGCCCTTCTTGCGAAGTTTCTTTCGTGTAGGTCCTTCAACGAGGATCCTAGGCGCTTCTTGTGTCTCGTTCTCTTTTTCATCAGCATCAACTGTATTAGACTTTCTTTTTCGATTTCCATTCTCAGCTTTCTTTTTCTGCTTCGGGGATTTTTCAGGCGCCTCCTCTGAAAACAAATCGAGCCAATCCTGATTAGGGTTTTGATTTTCCTCGCCCCCTTCCTCAGGTTGCTCACCCCCTTCGAAACTCTTGCCCTCGTCGTTTTCGACGGTTTCTTTTTCCTTCGAACTGCGTTTGTCCGCATCTTCTTCATCTTTCGAACGATCGGTCCTCGGAGCGTCCTGACCACGACTGCTTTGATCATGATCTACAGCGGGCACATTCGGCTCTACGAGCTGCGAACTATCACCCAGACGCGCCGGATTCGGAAAATCAATTAACAACTTGTCAGCGTCCGGCTTCAGATCATCTATCTTGCTGACCAGCACTGATTCATCAAACTTACAACACTTCACCTCGTGGACTCCGAAGCGGATTTTGGAGCTTTTCTTACATCGACCATCTGCGGACCACATGCCTACCAGGTATGTAGAATTTTCTTGGGCGTAGCCTAGAAAGATTCCACGGGTAAACCGGTCTTCAAGCTTCGACTTCTGTGAGTGATCCTTCGCGTATACCAAGCATCCGAAACGTCGGAAATACTTGATGGAAGGTTTTCTTTTGAAGCGTTTTTCAAATGGCGACTCGCCTCCTTTGGCTGTAGGGGTTCGGGCGAATATGTGGGAGAAAGTGCGTGCTGCATAACTCCACATACGCTTATCGACTCCGACCATCATTGCCCTCACTCCGTTCTGGTGAGTTTGATTGTATCTTTCAACTTTTCCATTTTCTTGTGGTTCGTATGGAGCTGAGTAGTCAGTATGAATCGGCGGGGACTGTTTCTGTGCTGTCTTTTTCCAAGTGCTACCTGGTTCCTTGAACTCTTTGGCATTGTCGGATCTCACTCTTTTCGGTGGTCCCTCTTCATTTATCCAGACCTGCAGCTTTGCGCCTGCTTCTGCTTTGCTTTTGCAGATGAAAGAACGAGGCCAGCTGGTTGCTTGATCGATGGCATTTAGCACCCATCTTTGCGACCAGTAGTCAGGTTCCCACGGTCCAGTAACGTCAAAATCAACTTGGTCATTGAATTTTTCAACTTTGTAGCATTCTTTCTTCGCTTTTGCATGTTGAGCGCCTTTGCTTTTCGCGAGATCGCAGGCAGGACATCGGACTACTATTCCTGGTAGACTACGATGTCCAGCACGCTGATGATCAAGAAGCATTTTCTCAGCCTTTGTCATCATAGTGGACTCTGTCTCGATCTCTTCGCACAACAAACCCTTTTCACCTGGATCTTCGTTGAACCCAAGTGCCACGGCCGGCAACTTGGTTCCGATCCCTTTGTGAAGAAAAATTCTCTTTCCTGTCTTCCTACTTTGCAAGTAGTTGCCCCCTTCGTCGAAAACAACTCTATAGCCTTCTTTCTTCAGTTGCTCGACACTGAGGAGGGTCTGTGGAAGGAATGGATGGAATATTGCACGCTTGCAACCAAGTGCGTTTGGTTTCAATGTGCCAAAATATCCAGGGCCATCCAACTCTTTTCCGTCTGCTACAGTTATTCGCACTGGATTACTGTCGTCCCAAGATTCGAAAATCTCTGGTCGGCCCGACATGTGACTTGTTGCGCCACTGTCGCAAATTGCATCATCGACACAATTAAAAGCTGTTTCATGATTTCGGAGCTGCTCGTCCTTTTTATTCCGATGAGCATCGTTCGCCTCGCGCACCTTCCTCAATGCTGATTCGCGAACGCTGTAGAGGTGTGCTAGCTTTCTTGCTGTGTACTCGGGCGAATGATTTTGCTCGCTTTCTTTTGCTACGATTGAAAATGCTGCATCTTGTGACAGATTGCATTTTTCAACTCGTTCGGCTTTGGACGCATCCGAAACATGAGATCGAGGAAATAAAATCTTACGGATTTCGCGATCGGTCGACTCAAGAGCCTGGACTTGTTGTGTCATATTTGCCATCTCTGGGGTTGCAAATTGCTCAGCAAGCTCCAGCTCTGCTCTTTTTCGTTTTCCTTTCAGCTGTCTCGTTGGACCAGCTGCATCATTGGTACAAATTTCATCTTCATTCTTATCGAGATTCGAGAATAAATCATCCATATCGATTAATGATGAAGAATCTGGATTGAAGATGTCAAGCTTGCTGTCGAACACACATTCATCTTCTTCAAAATGACTTGTAGTCACTGGTGGTTCATCACCAGGTGGCTGTTCTTTTTGTGGGGGGTTCTTTTGGGGGGGTATTTTTGTTAAAAATTTAGTTGAAAAACATCGCGAATAATTTGTATTATAACATCGAGTTTTCGTCAGCCGTAAGAGTAGTTTTCTTACTTTTTGTAGTTTGTGTAACAAGCTACTTTTCTTCGAAACACCATCTAAGACTCAGTATTTCCTACCCTTCTTTCCTTTTCCTTTCTTACCTCCACCCTTCGGCTTGTCGTTGCCCTTGCGAACAGTATTCGAGTTGTTACCCTTACCGGAATTCTTATTGGAAGACTTGTTATTGACCTTATTGCCGTTTTTGTACCAGCAATCCTTGGTGTTGTGGGATTCCGAATTGCAATTCGAACACCACTTGGAATCTCCTGCGTAATTGGCCGCATGACTGTCGTCATTGCTACCAGCAGAGTGATTCTGGGTCAAGTTCGGATTTTGCGCGATCAGATTCGCAGCGGCTTGCTGGATCAGACTCGGCATCTCTTTTTTCAACATATTGGAGAACATCTGCTTCTCACGGTTCTTCTGAACGTGATCCGGGCGCGGGCCATGCTGGTTGCGAGAATTCTTGTTGCGGACCAGATTAGCTTTGTGCTTCGTGGTCTCTCCGTTGCTAGACAGAGCGCGTTCTTCCTCGACCATATGATTCTTGGTTTCTTCGAAACTGAATCCATTAGCCAAGGCACGCTTGTTGCACTCATCGAATTCCTCGCGCATGTTCCCGAAGATACAGTGATAGCGTAACTCTTCGGCCGTAACTTTAGCGCCCAGTTTGAAATTCCAGAAGTTCTTCAGTTTGTCAATATGTTCTTCCACGGTTTCATCTTCACCCTGCTTGCTGTTGAAATATTCCTTGATCAACATGCGGCGGGCACCGGCGGTCTGCGGGTTAGCCTTTTCCTTGATCTGAAGCATCAACCAGACTACACACGCGTCAGCCCCGGGCTCTTCCTGAATGTCCTGAGCTTTGGCTCGGGCCTTTCCGGTTAAGGATTTGAATACTGTACCATACAACTTCGCGTAAGCTGAGCGCACTTCGGTTGTGTAGGTGGGCCAGAAGTCGTTTTCGTGTTTGCCGTCAGCAACCCACTGGTCGCAGGCTAACTGATCGACCTCATCCCACTTGTCCATGCAGACTTTTCCTTCTAAGTCCTCTTTGAACTGGGGACCGATGTTCAACGAGAACGCCTGAGCGATCACGCTACCCTTGAACGTCTGGAAGTCCTTTCCAGTTTCTCCCTCGTGTTCCGCGTCGTACAGCATTCCGACGGTGCCGGAAGTGCTCGGACGATGGTCATCACCCGGCGCCCCCATCTTTTCACGATGAGCACGCGCGTCGCGGTTGTGTCGTCTGTTGTACTCGGTACACGCGTAGGCGGCTACCTGTACAAGAAATTTGCAATCGAATTCAGATGGTATTCAGCATTTCAAATGCGATCATCTTGTTGAATTCACGATGCAATTACAGACAAAATCAGAATTACGCTTAGACTTCTATTTTCAAAAACCGATGTAATTCAGTACCTTTTTCGTGGCCTGCTGTCGGGTCCTTGCTCTTGTACCGGCCTGCTGCTCGGTACGTTAAATCCGCCGCCCAAAACTGTAATAGTTTTTGTTGGGGAGGATTAACATGCGATTTTTGTGCTCTTGCCATGTGTGCTCGCATTCAAAATTTCCAATGATTTTAGAAAACAGACCGAAAATAAGTACAATTTTAGTACCTGTCTTGTTCCTCGCTCGATGCTTCGGCAAAGGTTACGGGCTTCGTAGCGCGCACCTTTGGTCGCTTTGTCTCTCTTGCACCTGTGTAGGTGTATGATTACAAATTCTCTCTTACTTTCAAACAGCCTCTGACCGTGTATCAGCAATTGATATCACGGCAGCAAATCACCACTGTTGGTTGATTTGAACTCGGTGGCTGGGGGTTATTTTGCCTAAATTTTTAGTTCAAATTCAAACAAAAATTCTATTCAAAAACACTACCAAAAATTCAAAATTTTCTTTATTTTTCTTCGTGCTTTTAGTACCTTCCTGCGGGTCTTGGTGTGGTTGGTGGTTTGGTTCTGGTCCTGGCTTGGTAGGTGTTGTCGTGTTGCGGGGGGACCAGGCTTGGTAGTTGTTGTCGTGTTGGCACTGGTCGTGTCTTGGTGTCAGCGCTCAAGGCTGTGCCGTTAGAATGTCAACCGAATTTTCACGGTGTGAAGACAATCAACGACGAAGAAACGCGGGCGGTGTGAACACTGGCCATCTTGCATGTCAAGCAGAATCTAGGTGGGATTCAGTGTTTCTTAGTCGCAATCAATCTATGGTGACTATCGTCACAGCCTGTGGGGAAAAATTTAGCGTTCCAAACAACACACAAATTTTGACGTCTCAGTCAGGGGGTAAAACATGAAAGTTCAAATTTGTTCTAATCACCCTAAATTTATGAGAAATCCGATCAACCATCGTTGATCATCACTAGCTTACAGTGTGGGATTAGAATGAACTTCATTTTTGTTCATTTGTATGAACATGCTGATTTCACTGATTTCACATTGGATCCAAATTTGAACGACAAATTTAGAGCCTGATTTCAATGAACATTCAATTTAGGTCGTAGGGAATTTGCTTGGCTTATGATCCTGGTGGATTTCATATCTTGCCTAACATTAATGATGACTGGCGTTGCCGTTGGTTTTCTTTGTTACTGGTTCTACTTTGAGACTTCAAACGAAATTGCAAAAGGTGGCGAGTTATCACGATGATGCTGCTTTGTTTTGCTAAGGGCGCAGGCACTGTGACTGTATCCGCTCTTCCTAAGCCACCCCGCCAAATACACTCCCTGCTCCCGATCACAATTCCGTCGGACTGGGCACCACCGCGACGTTGCCGGTTAAAGAACTTAGCTCCGACAAAATCCTTTTCCGTGCCTTTTTGCGGGCAACTGCCTCCTTCCCGTCGTCCTCCAGTTTCAGCACCGGCGCGAAACTCTGCTTGCTCGTCTGCGCCAAGAACCGCCACTGCTCGGCTTCCTTGGTTTCTTCCTCGTGCGCCATCTGCATCAGGTCCAGAATACAGCACGGCGGCACGTGTATCGTGGATGCGCTGACCCGGGCACTGGAGGCTGCCGTCGTGGAGGCTGATGAAGATAGCACGGGCGGCTTGTATACCTTGATCTTCGTCGTGGACCCGGGCGGGTGCACGAGGTCGGTACTGCTCCCACCACCCCCATTGTTGACCGCGGCATTGCACAGCAGCTATCAAATGCAAAAGTGTCTCTCTGGGTCTCAAATGCAAGATTTGTGATGCAGATTTTCCAGATACCATGAGGCCTGGCATGCAGCACCTAGCACGACAGATGCTGTGGGGTTGTCTATCATGCCTATCCTGCATGAGAAACTCCCTATCAAACTGGTCAAGAGCGGACATCTTTTGGTAATCATGCAACACAAATTTCTGCATGATCCAGACGCAGCATGACAAGTTGCAATCATCCAGACCCAGACATTTTTACATTTGATAGCAGCTCTCGGTCCACCAAAACGTCCTCGCCGCTGTGATACACCAACTTCTCGTATCCAAGAAAAAAACTGTGTTAGTGTAAGTCTTTTGGGAAAACAGCATCACAAGTTTGTCTGCCATGACAGGACAAACTTGTTATGCGCAGATACAAAGGGAAAACACATAGGAAGCGAGCCGGTCATGCATGTCGAGCATGACAAGTGTAACTGTTTGGCATTTTCTGCATCACAGATTTACACTTACACAGTTTTTTTCTTGCGTATCTCGAACGGCAGGTGTGACAGCTGGGTTTCCAGTATCAACTGTAAAAGTGTCTGGGTCTGGAAGAATGCAAGTTTGTCATGCTTGTCTGGCATGACTTGAGAATCTGTGTTGCATAGGCACGCAAAGGCCCTCTTACCTGTCATGCAAAAACGCAGCTTGCCACGCGGAATACGTAAGACATGGGAGCCAGAAAATTTGTCATGCGTAGCTGCGTATTGCAGTCCGTCTACCATTCACTTTTAGCATCACAAGTTTCCAGACCCAGACATTTTTACATTTGATATCCAGGTAGGACATCTTAGGGAGCGGCGTCGGCGGGGTCGGACACAGGTAGTTCGCCACGGGCTGCTGCTGTTCAGGGGTCAACAGGTTGTAGCCGGTGGTGAAAAGCGGACTGCTCGCCGTGGCCTGCCGCTCCTTTTCGGTGTTCGCGCGTTCGAGGTCGATCAGGGTTTTCACAAGCGTCTTCAGATCACCCTCCAGCTGCTCTTTTTCCTTCTCCGCCTCCACGTTACGCGATAGCAGCGCTTTTTGGCTGTGGAGTTTTTATCTATGCATGCACTTTTTGCAATTTTTAGGCTTGCTGCAGTGTTTTTCGCGCATCATCGCAGCAGGAGCTTCACAACAGATGGAATCGGGATGAAAAACCAATGCGGAGATGACGGACCTCGAGTTCACAACCACAGTAGATAGCAACAAACTGCACGGTAGTCTAGTTGAAGGTAACCTACCACGTGAAGCAGTTCTGTAGTACTCTTGTTCCCTGGCGTCCGCGCCCTTGGCCGCGGATTCCAGTCGCACTTCCGCCTGCTTAATTTTGCCCTCGGCCTGGCGGATCTTTTGCAGCACCGCGCCGTCCTTTTTGTCCTGGTCCCCGACCTTCTTGTTACTGGACATCATGCACTTGTACATGCTGGACTTCTGTTTCGCGATCGCGTTCAGCGCCTCCTTTTCGGTCTGGAACTTCCGCCGCGTCTCTTCCAAAGAACGCACCTGGAGCGACTTCTTGGCCTCAGCGTCGGAACCTGGGTTAGATGTGGCGGTGGTGGACGCAAACTACTAGAACTGCTCTTCGTAAGAACGTGACAAGCCCCACTACGACGTGGTACTGGTTAAAGTGACACTGACAAGAGGACATCAATCAATCTTCAGCATCTTTAACGTCGCGTTATGAGCCCGTCAAGTACTTACTTTAAAACTACTTAGAAAATTTTGTTTAGGTAGCTAGGACCGCACATAAATGTATTTATTTAAAACATGCATTTAATTGATTAGCTAGATCAGGAGCTGTTTCGGTCGCGGATGCGTCCCGCGACGCAAAAACTTTTTGGTTTTGCACGAGGTCCCCCTCAAGCCCCATCCGGTCGTCGAAATGTTGCAACTTCGGGTCGCGCAGTCACCAGTCGGCGAAGATCTGTTTGAAAAGTAGAACGCAATAACAAGCAACACGACATGAAAACAAAACGTGCTCGTCTTCTTTAGCGCTAGTAGGTGAACCAAAAAACAAAAACAAAGCAGAGTATAGCACCTTGATACGCTGCAGGGCTTTTGTCGCAGCAGTATGGAAAGCAAGATGTGTGCTCAGCGAAGTTGATGAAGATGTAAAGCGGATGCTATCCTCGTCGTTCGGATCCTCGTTGTGCTTTTGGTTTTCTTTTGGTGCCATTCGTTGGCCTTGCGTCTTCATCCCTGGAGGACGACATACCTGGTATTAGATATTGAGAGAGTAGGTTCTAGAATCCGCGCCAACGCCTCTTCTAAAAGATGAGTGCTGCTCCGTCGAAGCAGCTTGGCAGTGTTGAGGCCATTGCCAACCACACCAAGAACTGGACCGAGGCCGACATGTGCTTGTGGGAGGAGGCTTTCAAAATCAATCGGCAGCGGAACAAAGCGAACGCGAAGGGTGTCACTCCGGTGCACAGCCTGAAGCAGATGCCTGTGAAGGAGGAAAGTGCTTTTTGTTTTTTTTGTGATCATCTCGACCACATCATGAAACAATTACAAACGCGCATGATCTCATGCTATTTATATAAATATAAATTTAAAAAACAGCCCTCGGCGAACTGCCTATCGAGCAGGCCCAGGACATCTACTCCTCCGTGTCCTATCCAACAAAAAGCAGACCAACTAGCACCAGCGATGTGCGTCTCATCACAATAGCAACGCATGAAGTAGGTTTCTCGTATACATGTTGGAACTTGTCATGCCCAGCCTGAATAAATCGCGACGCGACATCTAAAAGAGCGTGGTGCTAGTTGGGAAGTTTTCGGTTGGATAGATTTGGAATCCCGTTGCGCGAGGTGTCCCAGAAGATCGAAAACAAGGAGCAGTGGAAACAGCTGTTGGAAAGCCTGAAGATCAAGCCCACCACCGTACTACTTATATTCATATCTTGACGTAGGTCGCATGCAAATTCTTTTTGCCTTTAGATGATGAAGTGCAAATCCAGAAACTATGCTAAGTAATGACAAAAACGACTAATGCCAGCGCATCGCTGTTGCCCCCGGGCGGAACCAGCGCACCCTGCGCGGCACCGGGCAGGCCTTCGCTAGCATGAAGTCCCAGCTCGAGTTCGCCCAGGCCATCAAAAAGGTGCTGCAAGATGAGGAAGCGGAAGAAAAGGATCTCGAAAAGCAGGAAGAGGAGATTAAGAAGAGACAGTACTTGTTGAAGTGCAAGAAGGCGCGTGTGCCGGGCGAGAACCCGGCGGCGCTGCCGGACTACGGTCGCAAATTCTGCGGTCCCGAAAAGAGTCCTTTTGACCCGCACCGCGATTACGACTACGACCACAATGGTTACGGCACGGTGTACCGCCAGAAGATCCCCACTCCGTCCTGCTTCCGCTCTCCGATTAACGGGGCTGCCGCCAGCACGGTGTGTTATCTGTTTTTTGTTAAGTAGGTTTTTGTAAACAAGTAGACTATACAGGAGATGATGAGCAGCTCCACCACAAGATCGTCATACGAAACTGATAACCACCGAGAAGTAGATGGGATTCCTTTTGTAAAAACCTAAAAACTACAGAAAGTGCAAGCCCTCTCATTTTTAATAATCAGGTCAACGTCGCCGCCCGCGGATTCGGCAAGAAGCCGGCGGGCCACGACCAGTCTAAGCCGGTGTTCTCGCCCCTCAAGAAGAAGGACCTGTTCGACAAGAAGGAAGGCGGGGATCCGCCTGCGCCTGGGGACAAGAAGGAGGATGACGAGGGCGCGAAGGATCCGCCAAAGGTCAAAAAGTCTCCGCCGCCGGAGCACAAGAAAAAGACGCCGAAGCGGAAGGCGCAGCCGATGAAGCGCAAGCCGAGAGTGGGGAAGGAGGACGAGTTGCCGGTGAACGATGGCGAGCAGTTCGTGTTTCCCGAGGGCAAAGAAAGAGAAGGATGTGAAGTTGAATGACGAGGAGATCGGCGACTTCTTGACCAAAGATCCCCCCGTCGAAAAGCCCGATGAGAAAAACGAGTCCGAGGAGAAGGAGAAGTCCGAGGAGAAGAAGGACGAGGACAAAGACGAAGAGAAAAAGCCGTCGGAAGAGAAGCCGAAGAAGATGCGCAGGATGAATGCTAAGAAGAAGGCGCAGCCAGCGCAGTGATGTGATTTTTAGATTTTAGATTCTTCTAAAACCAGTACTCACAGGCACTTGAACATCTAGCGCGGTAGTTCTCTCTTCTACTCGGTATTTTGCACTTCGAATCGCGAACCAGCGCGCTTACATCTATTGGTGAGTAAAGTTTTACTTCCAAGCAGAGCATTGCAGTCTACTTGTGATTTACTACTTTAGGAAGCCCGTCTATATCTTGCGTCTCATCGCGGAGGCGCATTCGTCGGCTGCCGACGGTGCGTTGACTGTGATGCTTATGTCGTTTCGCACTACAAACAAATAGTATTCAGCTCTATCAATGTTCTTGCGCCTACCATGAACAGTCATGCGATTTTAAATCTTCAGGGCCGGACTCGTATCGTGCGCGACGCTATTGAAGCCCAAATGAAGAAGAATCGCTTTCAATGAGCGTGGATGTGTGCTGCTGCTACCACATAGCTGTCGCTGAAAATCTTCGCTTGCGGCATGATATTGCGTTGATTGTTCGGCAGAATCGTGAGAGATTGGGCGTCGGTTTTGTCTACCAAAAGCAGAAAACTGTGTCTGCAGGGTCGGTTTGCCGTACGTGAGAAGCAGACGCGCGAGAGTCATCATCTTGTCGTAGTTGTATAATTTCGGGCTCGTTCGATCCGTGCGTGACGTGGCGAGAGTTGATTCGTGACCAGCGAGATAGTCATCGCAAAACCGGGTCGATTCTCTACTAGATGTTGTCAGCAAATTGGTTTCGCGCGATGGTGTAGAAACGTAACAGGTCCCACATGATGCCCGTTTCGTCTTTTGTTATCCCTTGCCCCTAAGTCTTATCTTTTGTGCCCTTTTCTGCACGGCGATGGAGATAGTCGCGCTTGTGCCACGCCCCGTCGAGGTCAGGAGGCGGATCGCCGTGTTGCAGCAACTGGAGGACATGATCAAGGTCGATACCTTCAGCCCCGCGATGTTCCCATGGATCGCGTTTACCGGGACGAGCACAGCGGAAAACCGTACGCCCACCTCAAAAAGATTGCTCCGGATCCCAACAACTACTGCTACTTCCTCAACAAAAAAGTACCAAACTGGGCCAAGTCGGCACACCGCTACGTCATGCCGGCAATTGGAACCAGAGGCAACGCGGACGGCGTGGTATGATCAATCTTGTTCACCTGCTTCTCCATCATCTTCGTGCTCGCGTCAACGATGATCATGCAGCGTAGGTTGTAAATAATCAGATCAATCTAAAATAACAACAAACATCAGTGCTGGCGCGTCCTGTGGTGGGCCGAGAATCATCCCGACCTGTTTTATCCCACTCAAGCGCCTTGATGCGAAGAGTTGCTTTGCAGAAGTGCTTGCATGCGAGACGTGTTGTCGTGATCATCTCAAAGTCATAAAAATCTGTGTCTTCGCATCAAGCAGTTTGAGTGGTGATACCAGCGAGACGAAATTTGGGAACGTCCGGTGGCGCAATATCGTCAAAGGGATTACCATCAAGAATCGCAAGGAAAAGTCCGATGACCTCGCCGTCTGGATGGAGAGGGACCTGGGGAGGATGGGCTCTGAAGATACAACAGACAGATGCAAGGCACAGTTCATGATGGTCATCTTCCGCATGAAAAAAGTCTGCAGCTTGACATGCATTTCCATCCCTATTGTGTCATGCATTTCATATTGGCTTTCCTACAAATACTCAGATGTACGCGCTCCGATGCTGGTTCGAGATGAGTTGTCTACTGCGGCTGCAAGTCTACCAGGTCCCGCCGCACTGGGTGATGAATCTGCGCCAGATGATCCAAATGCCGTGCGGTTCGATTTTTGGGCACCGTGCATCAGTACAATTCTGACGACTCGACAACCCGCGGCGAAAACGTGAAGAGCTGCACGGTGCTTGTTGTTTTGTAGTTGTTTTTATGTTTGGTTTCTCATCTTCGTCCTGATCTGGTGGGCAGTCGGATATATAACGGCTTGCATGAGGCGCGCTTGTTGTGCCGGAGGTGCTGCAACAGATGTTCGCATGGTCTTCGAGGTTCCCCTCGCGTCGACGTGCAAAAATGAATTCGACATACGTGTGATGCTGCTCGGGGACGAGGTTGCTATGCGTTTCCACCAGTGACGGACTCATTAGCTTCAAGACGGGATTACATGCGGAAGAAAGTAATTGTAGTTGAGATGATAGGTAGTGATTGACGAAGTTGCGGTGCTCCATGCTCGGCTTCGTCGCTTTCGGTGATCATCTTTTCCCAAACTCCCTCACAGTTCTACTCCCTGGATGAAGTCCTGAATCCCGAATCCCGCCCGATCATCAAGGGCTCGCGAACGCACAAGGGCATCACACTGAACCAGGCCCCGTTTCAGACTGTCAATGCGGGCGCTCTGGCGCCGAAGGAATCACTGACGCACACGGCCGCGGTGCTGACTGTTTCTCCCATGCTGCACGCAAGCACTCATACCATCAGCATCGGAGTCGTACTGCTTTTGCATATTTAGTGGCTTGCCATGCGTGAGCAGCTGTAGTGACGCACTTTTTTTATTATACAAATCTGCACGATCGTCGTCATATATTCAACCGAAAAACCAATCCAACCGTATTCGCAGGAGGGGACTTCGTTTTGTGCGATGGCCGACACATTCTACGGACCCGAAGCACTGAAGCTGTGCTATGTCGACCCGGATGATCCGAGCACGGACGATATTATGGACCGGCACGCTGAGTCGTCTCCGTCGAGCCGCTTCGAAGTGCACACGTCTGGCGATAGGGGGAATCTGCGATTTGGGCTGCTGATTTATCTCGCTGCAAAATACGCTTTACCACGCGACTAGCATGACAGACTAATGTATAGCGAAAATGCGTTGCGATTGTGCAACTGCGGTGATGAAGATGATGCTCTGCGTGACAAATTAAGAAAGGTAATTGTGATGCGCGCGCCATCGAAAGAATTTGTCATGCGCGCCGTGGTAAAGCATTCGCTTTCTCTCCATACGCTCCACAACATTTTCGCCGGGGTCTGGAAGTCGTGCTGCGGGCACTTGCTGTCGAACCATTTCAACAACTTGTGGCCGGAGGTGCATGAATTCGTGCTGCTCTGGCGCAATTTCATGATCGGACCGCAGGGGAGCCGCGCAAATCAGGCCTTTTTTTACGCGCTCGTGAAGGCGTTGATCAAGCGGGAAGAGGAACGGCAGGCGGGCGAAGATCCGGGTGAGTATGCCGAGGAGATGGCCCGGGACGCAAAAGTGAAAACCGTCAAAGAAGCCCCGGAGTTGGGTATTATTGAATATCTGGCGCTGCTGATGCAAATAGTAGTACTGTCAATAGGAAGCCTGGCTTCCTCGTGTAGATCTGTCATGCAAAGTCTGGATTTTCTACACGACTTCGCCCGATGGTTTCTGGTTTCTGTCATGCAAAGTGCCATTTTCGCGGCACGTGTTAAGTAGTTGAGATTTGGACGTCCAAAATGAGGTGCCGAGGAGAGGTGCTTCCGCGACGGTATGGTGGCAAAAAATCTCAACTACTTAACACGTGCCACGGAGGGTCGGTCAGCCAGCTCTTTTCTCTGAGTCTGGTGTTATATTTTTTCCAAAGAAACAAGTTTTATATTATTTTTAAACCTACAGGCTTGAAAATGCTGCACACGAACAAAACCCGCTGGCGCAAGGAGCTGTTGCTCATGATGGGGCTCGACGGTCGCTGCGGCTTTTTCAAGTTCGTCCTGGCGTGGTGGGTCGTCGAGAACGAAAAAGGCGACTTCGGTGTCCTCGAGGAGATCCGTAACAAGGGAGCGAAGGAATACCTGCAGCGCCATGACATGCACAGTCCCGAAGTCGAAGACGAGGAGGAGCTGTATCCGTGAAATAATACAACGCAAAAACAACATTTGTCATGCAATTTTCTGCATATATACATAAATAAGTATAAATTATTTGTCATGCCATATTGCTATCTATACATATGTAATATATATATGCAGAAAATTGCATGACAAATATGCGATGCGTTGTGCCGTTTCCCATGCATAAACTCAACCCGATGGATGAAGACGATGAACAGCCGGAGGACCCGCGCAAGAACGTCACCTGGCATGGCTACCCGAAGGAGCTGCTGTGGTTCGCGATGTACTTCACGCAGCACCACGTGGAAATGTGCAAGATGATGGGGAAGGAGCGTCTCGAGTTTAGCTTCTTGCTGGAGCACTTGAACTCGCGGGGGTCGATGACGCCGTGCTTGACGAGCCAACCCTTGGTCGACACGATGAAGCTCCACTTCGATAAGGATGCGCATCTGGGAAAGATGTACACAACTCCGGAGTTGTTGTGGATGATCTACGGTACTGGCCAGTGGAAGTTCTGGAACAATCTCTGCTCCTTCACGTGCGACAACTTCCACGAGGGCGCTATGTACGAGCGCGGAGTGTGTATCCTGCTGTCCTGCTTGATCAGCGACTACTTCCACGAGTGCCTGGACCCGAGCTACGGCCTGTGGAAGTGTCAGCACTTCGGCTGGTTGGAGAAGTTTACCCCCCAGCAGTTGGGTCAGTTGTTCGACTTCTGCCCGGTCCCGTTGTCCATCTCCTGCCAGGTCATGATCATGATTTTCTCCTGCTTCGAAGAGCCCGGCCATGTCCTGGAGCGGTGGCTCGAGTGCGTCATCTAGACCGGTCCCCTGTACGAGAAAACCACAGAAGGAGGATTCAAAGAAGCCAACATCCTCCAGGCGTTACGCAACTCCCCGGGCTTGTGCCACATGATTTCGAAGCAGTTGAACCTCCTCGAGTACCGCTTCAACCAGCACCGTTTTGCCCTGCCGCCGCTGGTGCAGCCGTCGAGAAGCATGTGCGTGTCGCCGATGGAGTTGGAGACTTTGATCGAGAACTGCTCCGATGAACTATCTTTTGCAAAAGTGTCGCACTCCCAAGCATCAGCACACGTATATAGATATATATAGACGATGATGATTTGTCATGCAAAAGAACATGTAAATCTGTAATGCAGCACACTGTGGCGCGACACTTTTGCAATGCATACGACGACATGACCGGCAACGACTTGGGATTCAAGTTGAAAAAGGAGGAAGCGAAGTATCTGGACCCGTCGACGCGGAAGGCTTCTATCCAGGAGGCTTTCAAAGGGCTGAAGAATATCTGTCAGGCCGGCTGGGACCGGAAAGATAAGGACCCGATGTACAAGAAGGCGCGCGACTACTTGAAGGACCCCAAAAACAAAACGCCCAGCCCGAAGTATGTCGGGTTCCGGGCGGTGAAAGCTTTGACCGCGATGAACAAATACCGCAACGAGGACGAGTACTTGTTCAAGGTCGCGACTAGCACCCGCCTGTGCGCCGAGTTTAACTTGAACAAGCGGACCGGCACAAACGTACAGTAGTTGTTGTTGTTTTGATGTTGTTTGCGATCGTCCTCTGTAGTCGGTTGATCATGACTCCATCTGCGCCGGTAGATTCAACACGCAAAACTCCAAAACAGCCCGACGATCCGATTTACTCGCGCAATTTCCACGCGGACATCCTGGGGTGGGAGTACCAGAAAAATGCCCGCACGTTCGACGGTCACTACCATTATGGGATAGAAAGATCAGAGCTGGTGTTCGAGTATAACGCGACGATTGGTGGATCCTTTTTTGCGCATGGCAAACTACTGCGTTTTTGCATGACAAATTTTTCTTCTCCCCAGCTTCACTGCTTTTTCAATCTCATACTACGGCGTTCTATTTGTGCAACATGACCAGCGAGAAGGAACACAGTGACCCCATCAGCCCCTCCATCCTCCTGAAGTTTCCGCAGTGTGGCGACAACTTCCAGATCACCTGGGGGATTTTCGACGAGGACGACGAATTGTACGTCGGCCGAGTGCGTAATGAGCACCGTGTGATGCTGGGCACGACCTTCATCCGACTCCGCGACTCCAACTGGATCTCCGTGCGTGAGTTCCAATGCGAATATTTCACCACGCAGCCCAAGAAGTTGCAGATCGGCGCCCTCTCGAAGGCGACGGAGATGTGCCCCAGGTTGCTCTCGAAGGATATTCTGGAGAAAATGACGGACCACAGCCGGAAGGTGTTGTTCCAGGCGCAGCAGGAGGACTTGCTGACGGAGGAGTGTGTGAGCAAGGTGATTGATCTGGTTGACGAGGTTCAGTTCACGGCGGAACTCAATGCGCTGGGGTTGAGTAGTGCTCCGGTTTTGCCGAACACCGACCGCGTTTTGTCCAACCAGGAGGTGCAGAGGAAGTTCGCGACGGATGCCGGAAACCGCATCGAGGACTGCCGCATGAAGCCGACATACGAGTACTTCTTGTTCTACACCGAGGGGGAGAACAAGATCTGCTGCGCTTTCCGCAGTCATCGTCAGGCGCAGGGCAAACTGAAGGACCGGATCCGCATGTACTGGTATCCCACCAGCTACAAACCCATCAATGTGGTCTGGGTGTGTCCGTCGATCGAATGCACGGGGGATGTCCAGAGAAAGATCGTGTGTGGTCTCGTGCCCTACGCCATCAAAGAGCTCGGCCTCAAGCCGGGCTCTTTGCAACTGGCCCGGTATGATTCAGCTGCTGGTGAAAAACAGTACGAACGGGTGGACATCCCGGACGACGTGTACAACCTCGCGAACCGGATCGAACACCGCAAGCACGTGCAAGGAAAAAAGCCCCGGAGCATCGTCGTGAAAAAAGCGAAGAAGAATGAACAGCCGATGAAGAAGATGAATGTCAAGAAAAAAAATGACAAACCGGAGCAGCTGACGAAAAAGAAACCGACGAAGAAAAGCAAGCAGTCCGAGAGCGCCAGCGTGGAGGTCAAAGGAAAGGGGAAGAAGGGGAAGGGCAACGGCAAGGGCGGGAAGGGAAACAGCAAGGGCAAGGGTAAGAAGCAGAAGAAGGGGAAGGGCAAGAAAGGGAAGGGCAAGAAGTCGTCGCAAAATGAACCCGATGAGGAAAAGAGCGCCAGCTTGTCCGACAACGCTGCCTCTGCCGGGAGCTTTGAATACCCCCCCTCACACTCGTCCCCCATCACCGGCGCCCCGAGGAGGAAGAAGTCGAAGACGAAGTCGAACAGCAAAAGCGG
Organism: Amoebophrya sp. A120; assembly: GCA_905178155.1. Classification (NCBI taxonomy): domain Eukaryota; class Dinophyceae; order Syndiniales; family Amoebophryaceae; genus Amoebophrya; species Amoebophrya sp. A120. The sequence continues at coordinate 12,851,766 of CAJINV010000002.1, read as the reverse complement.
AGCGGATAAGTAATTATGTGAATCATCATAGTCATGCTCTTGTTGATGCTTCTATCTTTGGTTTGGTTTTCGTCTGGTGCGCACTCCGCATCAGACATTCTTTTGTCGACACCTGCAGCACAAATTGTTTTATGAAAAAAAAATAATATGAATGCTTCATCTTCGCGTTTTATTTATTGAAGGAGAAGCAGAACTCCTAGCGTGAGAAATTCCCGAAGCTGCATAATGGCAGTTATGCAGATTAGAAAATCCTTGCAGCAAAAATCGTAAACAGCTGTAGAGGTGGATACTACTTGTGGTGAGACAAGTTTCAATTTTTATTTTTCAGTTTGAAAAAATTAGATGAAGACGTCGCTGCTTTGCACAGCGGCGCAAATCAGACCAGGGCGCAGTAAAATTAAAAAATATTTATGAAATACCACCCGTGATTGATTCCCACCGAGAAGGCGGCACTATTTTCGTACGCGCTGCTGTGAGGGATGAGCTCCTCACAGAACAAATTATTTATGGAGATATGAAAACACTACTAGAGCTATGCTTTTTACTGGAAATAAAAAATCATGACGTGAGCTCCTCTTTTGAGTTTCAATTGTAAAAACGAACCCGCGTGACATCCTTTGAAAAATAACCAAGAAGGTGGCCCGGCACCTTGTACAAAATCCGTGGCTTTGTAGATAATGTGTTCCTGCTGTGTCTTCTCGTCGTCCTTCGGCTTCGTCGTTAGTTTCCCTGGTGATCATACACGCCGTTCCCGTAGTTCAAAGTCGTCTGTTTCATTTTGTCCAAGTATTCCTGATCCTGGTCGTGGCACGAAACGTAAAACCCTTCCAACACACCGCTGCGGTTCACACGCACACCCGGCGCGTTCGGATAAACCGACATGATGGCGCGCCCAATCGATCCCCTGAACAAGTAAGTGCTTGATAGTTTTTGGTGCGGTGTAGTGTGGTAGCATATACGCATGACAAATTCTATAGCAATGGCGTCACTACTTGTTTACCGGTCCTCACACTTGACGATGCCGAGGTCGGCCAAGACCTGGCACGGCACCAGCATCGACCCAGCAAGACCGGAGAACGTTTTGTCTTTGGGGTCCCGGCGGGCGTGCAAGAGAAGGAAGTCGGCGTCGTTGACGTCGTGCGGGACGTTTTTGGTCCTGATAGTTTTAATATTAAAATAAAGCATTACATTGCGCGACCCTTTCGCAAACAGTAGTGCATACCAGGGCTCGAGCGACACGCATCAGAAGCACGCACCTCCGCATCGTGCAGCGCAAGCCAACCGCCTGCCCCTGCTCCTTCCGAATCGACAACGCCTTTTCTTGAGCGCTGTACTCATTGCCGGTTGGGTCGGCATCGAACCGGATGTACTACGTATGCAAATGAGAAAGAAGCGAAACACACGAGGGCATGTCTTGGCGCAGTTTTATTTCGCATGACAGATACAGGAGTATCGCAGTATGTTTTTTTCACAGACTGCCCGCGTGTGTTTCTGTGCCTTTCAGTTTGCATACCCATCAATCGGGGTGCCTTCGTCCTCGGACAGCCGGTACGATAAGCCGGAGTTCCGGATCGTCAACCAGAACAGGCGCCGCGCGTTCCGTTCCACAAGCGTCTCGGGCGAGTACGCGAATAGCAGGTCAGCTTCACCATCGAAGCGCGTAGCGTGCGGATCCATCCACACCGAGAACAGGAGGTTCGGCAGGTCTGCGCGGCTGCGCGTCTCGACCAGCACTTCGTCAGGGTTGTTGTGACACATTCCCACGAGCGCGTGACCATGGTGCTGGTTCTTGTGATGTACCAAGCAGCTGCGGGCGCGACGAACCCACGCTCCGTTTCGCTCCGTCCCAGCCTTGAACTGGATCAGAAGCCAGTGCTTCCACTCCACGCCGTTGATCATCATAACGTGATGCGGGCGAGTGATGATATCAGCGGAAAGCTCACCAACCCGCCGCACCTCGAAGTGCTCTGCAATGGCGGCTCTGAACATGCCGAAGCACGCCCGCTCGATCTCCCGTGGCTGCGTTCCCATGCCTGCTGGTTTCGCGGCGCGGCCAAGATCTAAAATCTCAGCGAAGGCACTACTAAGAAAGACGAGCAAGTAGGGGCACAGTGATCTACTACCACTCCGGAGCCCTGGAGATGTTGAAACTCATCAGCAAGCAAGAAATGATGATCGCCGTAGGTTCGTAAATTTCCAATCCGTATGCTGTGCGCTTTACGCTTATCATCAGGCTGATCGAAAACACCACTCACCGACAATCATCCACAGGTCAACTCAACCGAGTACTGCAGCAGGAGGCTCGTGTCCTCCAGATCTAAGGCCTTAGTTACGTTCCCGGACACATACCAAAATCATGGCCTCTGTCGCTGCTCCTCCGACTTGTCTGCGCCGCGTCGCGGGACGCATCCGTGACCGAAGATGCTCCTGATCTAGCTAGTTAAAATGAAGTAGTCAACTTTCATACAAAAAAAAGTGCGGTCCTAGCTACCAAAATGAAATTTTCTAAGTAGTTTTAAAATAAGTACTTGACGGCCTCATACGCGTCCGTTTTTTTGCAAAAAATTCAAGGGTGGACCTATCAGGATTTTTGAAAAGACGTGACAAGGAGTAATTGATAGATCTTCACTGAACTTCTTCATCTTCAACAAGTACTAGTATGTATACGCTTCTGCTTCATCTCCTCCCACGCTAGATTCGCGTCTAGGATCCCTTGCTCGCGATCGTCATGGCCCTTCTGCAGGTCCGCCTCGGCGGTGCTGAGCTTGAAGAGCAGGGTTTCGTTTTCCTTTTCGTAAAACGCCCGCTCCTGCTCGATTTTCGGAGGCAGCTCGACGACGCGCCGTTCCAGCTGCTTCAGTTCCAGAGACATGACCGTTGACTTCTATGCAAGAAAAAAACTGGGTAAGTGTAACTCTGTAAAAATGCAGAACATGCAACAGAGTTTATACACCTGTCACATGCCAGACAACAACGAATCCTTCTCTTCGTGTGTGTTTCTGTTTTCCCGTACAGCTCACGCATGACAGGTTTTCTCTGTTTAATGCAGAGGAGAGCAAATTCGTGATGCTGTCAGCCAAAGAAAGTTGGTACACTACCACAGTTTTTTTCCTGGATAACTTCGCGGACTTCTTCAGCGTTTCGCAGAAGGAGTGGTTAATCCGGTCCTTCTCCTTCATGGTGTTTTCCATTTGACAGATCTCGTTCGCGAGCTGCTGGTTGTCAATGCGCAGGCCGCGGAGCTCGGTTTTGTAGTAGGAAGTCTCGTCGAACAGCTGCCCAACCTCTTTCGTCAATTTCTCCCGGACTAGATCCTTGTCCTCGGCGATGGCCGTGAGCTCGTCCACCAGGTCCCGCTTCTGCGTCACGTCCTTGCTATCCTTCGTCACCTGCTCCTTCAGGGTGCGGATCCGCCGCGGTGCGTGGATGTCCGGGGGGCAAATACCCTTCGGGGCGTGCACAATGTTGTTCGAATTGGAGTTCAACGAGACCACGCTGGCGCTCCGCTGGGCGCGATTCATGGTCTGCGGTTGGTGTGACGAGGAGGGCCCATGATGCGAACCTTGGGCGCCAACGCGCGAACTAGCGTTGCCCGGCGCCCGGCTGCTCGTCATGCTGTTCCAGCCGATCTGCATGGGCGGAGGACCTGCAAGTAAGTAGTAGGAAGAAGTCATTCATACGGTGCGCTTTTCGCTAGGACGACACACAAGGTAGGACACGGACAAATAAAGTTTAATCGATAGCGAAACGAAAAAGAACTACTTACACAGCAACGATGTCCGTCGGGAAGTGTAGTACATCGAATCAGGGTTCAGCTGTACGTCAGTACTGCATTTGGACGATTTGTTGCGCCGTCTTCAAAACATTCTAAGTAAATACTTCCTCCTCTCCCGTAGTTGAAAAACGCCGTGGAGGAAGACGACGCGGACTGCGCTGCTGTGGGCGTGATCAGTGCGTCCGGCGGCGGCTGAGTGATATTGCTGCTTCGCGCGGAGTCGGGAGGAAGCGCCTCCTGCTCGTCGGGGTAGTTCTGGGTATGTTCAAAATTACTATTAGCGTTGATGTGTCCTCCACCAGCACCTCCGAACATCGGTCTTCCGAACAAAACGGGTGACAGGGGCTCGATTTGGAAGGCACGTTGTCCACCTTGACCAAGCAAAGCAGACGATCCCGTCATATTCATCTGCTTCGTTGCACACGTAGAAGCGGCAGCAGCAGCGGATCTGGGTTGTTGTTCCCTGGAAGTGCTACTGCCTACTCCCGACGAGGCCGCATTGCTGCAACTAGGCGGTCTATTTATCCTAGACACCACAGGGTCTTGCTCTGCGATCTGCTCCTGTGGTTGGTATCCGAGGAAAACCTGTGTTAGTGTAAGCTCATGGTGCAGCATTATAAATGCAAATCGGTACACACTTCTCATGTTAGACAGCCACGAAGTCCTCTTTTGCACATGTTGCATTCTCAACACGTACTAGCTGTGGACGCGGTTTCCTTGGGTGGCAACATGCAGAGCAAATATTGTCATGCTGCCAGCCGGCCCAGAGGGTAGTACTACACCAACACAGCTTCTTTCGTGGATAGCCGGCACACCACGTTGAGTAGCGGTTGCGGCCGGGGCGATGTCGCGGGGTAATTGTTCGTCCCATGCATCTGCAACCTTGGGCCCACCGAGATTGACCGGCTGACGGCATTCAGGTGGGGCATCGTCAGGACCATATTCGGCGCCTGCAGCACCCGCGCGGACTGCTGTCTCTGGGGAGGCTGCTGCGCAGAAGGACCAGCGCCGCCGAGCTGATGCACCGCGGAGGCACTCGCTCCGGAATGGTCCAGCGGAGCGAACGGGCCGCCGACTCGCGGCGACGGAGCAAACTGGTTCAGTATTAACGAGCGTGCTTGGCTGCCAGCAGTGCGATCTTCACTAGTGCCCCCCGCGGGTGGAGGCGGTCCGCGAGCTACTTGTTCTGGACGAGGGCGAGGCTTGTTGCCAACTCCGCCTGCAAATGCAGCAGCTTCGCTAGTATTGACTGCTGCTCCTGTTTTTCCACCTGCTCCACTTCTGCAATTTATTTCGTCAGCCTTGTGCACATTTTGTTTTCCGACCATCACGCCACCCGGTGGACTGAAAAATGTGGAAGATGAGCTGGTTTTTTTCGTGCCGGTCGCCAGCGGCTTGCCGTGCTGGGCCGCGGGCGGTCCATTTCCTCCAGACGCGGATCCTTTCACCCCATTTGACATCTGCTTGTTACCACTCGTGACTTGTCGGGGCTGGTGTCCCACAGGCAAAAAATTCTCGGCGCGCGTCGAGGAGTGGGAGTGCGAGTGATTCTGGTGCTGGTTGTAGGTCAAACTTTGGTTGCCACCGCTGGAGGAGGACATGCTCCCATTTAGCGTGGGCGGCACCAACGCAAACGTCGGGGGAGACGCTGCCCCGCGTCGGTGGTGCTGGGCGGCAGTCGCATGCTGCTGCTGTTGGAGATGCTGCTGAGAAGTGTCGACAACGCTCTGAAAAAACTGCGTTCGCGGCTGCGCGCTGGCCGAACGGGATACACGTGGCTGCGGCTGAAACTGTGCGTAGGTGGTGGGGAAAAACATCGCAACAAGAAGCCGATGCCGATATCCTATTGCTTGTTTCAGAAGCCGCCCTTTTTCTGCTCGTTAGAAGCGACGGGACGATTATTTGTTCCGACGGCGCAGAAACAGTAGGGGAAAAGTCGAAATACTTCTGCACGAAAGTACGGAGTCGAGAATGCGCGAAGCGCCGCTAACTCGTACAATGCTCTTAGTATTATTGTCAATCAGAAAGATGTCAGACGGAACAAAAAAACCTGCTAAAATCACGTGCTTTTTATGCGATTTCGCATGACTGTGATCCTCCTGCAGGTGCAATAACGAACACCAGCAACCAACGAATACAGTACTTTTGTCCATGTCGAGTCGATCCTGTAGCAAATAAGAAGATGTTGCAAGTAGGAGCACGTACGTACGTGACAGGAGCCTTCTCGTTGACTTCTATTGCGTCCCAGCCATAATAACCAGGCACATGCTGCTGCAAAATCAATCCATAGCTCTTGTCGTGGTCGTCCAGGTTGATCGATGACAAGATAGGATGACTAATATAACAATCAGGATACAAGAGAGCCGCATTTGCGTTTGTCACAATCACGTCTCTCAACAGATCTCTCTCCTAGGAAACATCACAACACGGAGAAGCAAGTTTCCTCGGTCTCGAACAACGATAGCAACTTTCTGCCGAAGATCGAAAACTCTCCAGGGTGCCGGACGAAGACAGTTCTTTTTGTAAGTACTTTTTTGGCGAGCAATACCATAGATTCTTATGCGTCCGACAAACGAAAATGCGAGAACTTATCTTGGAAAATGTGGAATAAAGGGGTAGGCGTACGACGCACTCTCAGGTGACGCAGTGTTCTTTTCATTTCATCCTCATACATCATGTGGTTACTAATTCGGGAGACGATTTGTTGTAAAAAGGTTTCCTTTCATTTTCGGAATAGTTGTCATTCACCACATTACCGCTGACAGGGTCCTCGCCCGGCTCGTCGTCGTTATCATATTCCTCAGGTAGGTCCGGCTCCGCCCCGGTTTGGCGGAAGACCGCTAGTATCCCCCCGTCGTCCCTCGCAATATGTTCCTCATGGTGGGACTCGTACCTCGGTGTTGAGAGGAAGGGCACCATGTCCTCCTCGTCCGCAATAGGGAGCGAGATGTGACTCGGTACGGCGTCCTCAATTGCCAAAGGGGGGTAGTACTCAATCAGTGGGGGCGGGGGCGACTGACTCCGGATCACCCTTTCTCGGTTCTGCCCCGGATGAATCGCTAGACAATCAATCGTATGCATTGCAAATATGTCTGGGCCTGGAAACTTGTAATGCTGCGCTGGGAATAATGAATGCTCTGTAATGCACAGGCAAGCATGAGAAATATCTGCGCTTCTTTGAGCTACGTTTTTCGCATGACAAACTGCGTTTTTGCATGACAGGCAAAAGGGTCTCTTCTTGGACACGCATCACAAACTTTTTGGTCATGCCAGACAAGCATGACAAACCTCGCAATCTTCCAGACCCAGACATTTTTACATTTGATAAATCGAGGGTGAACTGCCGTCTTGATGAAGAATCCCGCAACAGGCAGAAAACCAGCCCCAGACCGTGTTCTGTCAGGTTTTATACATAGAATAAAGGTAAAACGGTGGAATGGCGTGCAAATAAGTACTTCTCAAAGCGTGGTCTACATACGTCCGACGCGCTAGCGCAAGTAAGTCGCTCATTTTTGCTTGATTTTTGAAAATTTGCGAGACTTCAAATTTGTTGAAGGGCACGGAGAAAAATGAGAACTGGCCTGTCCGTGTTGAAGATGAGGCCTGTCGTGAGTGCGCACCATGGCTGCATATTAAGCGAGCTTGTGCTTGTTGCCAAGTCAGAACAAAATATCACTGCGATTTTTAGAAGTTTGCGAGAGTTCAGCCCCTGAATTCCGGCCGAGAAAGGTCCTTTTTTTCGCTTCAAAGTTTGAGGCCGGATGGTGGTGGTCTCAACAGCGGCCGCATCAGAAGTGGGGCGAACCGAAAAATGTTGCCTTTCATTTCTGAAACACTGCGTTGTCCTTGTTTTTTACGTAGATTTAGACGCGCGATACGCAACGGATAGCGTCTCCACTCTGCGGACCTCGCAACACCAGGAAGCAGACAGGTGCCGCCGGGAAGTTTTGAAAAGTTTTGACCCAGATTTTTCAAAATTTGCGATGGTTCCATGGAGGAGAGTTTCCTTTAAAGAAAGCAGCCAGCAGCGTCCCAGGGCACAGCCCGGCCCGGCGAGCGCTACACGGTCTGTTAGACGCTGAGTTCTGACAAAATTTGAACTCAATTTTTTGAATTTTGCGAGAGGTCGCCCCTTGTTGCTGATGCAAAAACGCCCAATAATTCAGGTCCTGTAGTTCAAGACCGATTCATTTCCAGCACGCAAACGCATCTCTCCGCGTCGTAAGGAGAGTACTACAACTCGTTACGAAGATCGTGTCACGAATCCGGTCGCTTTGTTCCGGTCTCCTGGCTTTCCGCAGCGAAACTCAAAGCAAAACTTTGCTTCCGTGACAAGAACGATGGCATCATGCCCACATTCATAAACCACCTCTATTTTCAAACTTTGTTGATTTGTCAAACGACTTCTTCTACTTCTTCATCAAGGTCGATTAAGATCAATCGCAGCAAAGCTGTTTCTAATTTCAATTTGTATTTGGCAGCGATATCATGAAATAATAAATACCTCTTTCTTTTGCTTCACGAAGTCTCGGTCTTTTCTGCCGCGGAAAGCGGCCTGCATGTTTCTGGCGGCCTGGTCCACATCGTTGTCGTTGACGCCCCGGGCGATAACGAAGCCTACCGAGGGTTTTCGCTTCAGCCGGATGATCTTGTCCCGCTGCGACAGGGGCAAGAAGGGGGTAAACTTGACCAGTTCCGCGGCCCCAGACGCCAATTTGCGCTCGTACGTTTCCACCACCTCGTCGTCGGAAAAGTCGGTCTGGATCAGGACTATCTCGTCGAACTCGCGCAGCCCCGAACGGTCTGCCCAGCGACCCGGTACCACTTTCGTAATGACGTATGCAAGAGCAAGTAGAGAAACTTTATTTACTACAGTGCCCGACGACGCACAATGAGTGCACTTTGCTCAAAATTTCATATAACCTAAAATCCAGGAGATCATGTAAACGTTGTACTGGGTCGTCTGGTAGAATATCTTCCCCGATCGATCAACCCTAACAGTATACTAGGTACCATTTGTACGTCGACGTGCTGGTGTAATATTCAAAGTGCCTCGATTTGCCGTGGATATCACGTTGTCGCGGAACACAAAGCCCATTTGCTCGCCGGACTCGCAGAAGAACTTTTTGTCCGTAAAGTCCGCGGCAAAACCGTCATCGACCAGCGTGGTGGACTGTCGTTGCAGCGGGATCAGGGCCAGGCTGCTGCTGCTCGTGCCGAGCGTCGTGCCGTCCGTGAGCGCCAGTGGTTTCGGCGTGCTTGGCCTCTTGGAGGAGGAAGCGCTCGGGGAGTCGGGTCGCTTCTTGCCGTCCTTCTTCTCCGTCGACGACGTCCCGGAGGAACTCTTCCGCTCCTTCTTTTGCTATCCTGTGCAAAAACGACCCCCACGTTGTGGACCCAGGCAAAGAAAATATTCAAAACTTGTGATGCCAAAAAATTATCCAGTGCGAAAAGAACGCCCTCACTGCGACGTCGCCTCGCTGTGGAAGCGGGTAGTACTTGAAATGCTCTAATTCACCACGAAGATCGGGGAGAAATTTTGTCTTGCTTCGGGATAATTGCCGGCAGAGCGAAAGCCTTTAGCTCTTAAGCACAACGACATCATACATCATACATTTTGCCTATGGGGTCTTGAGGTCATTTTTGCACAGGATATGTCTTTCTTCTTCTTTTCCTCGCCACCCATCTTTACAGCCGTATGCTTTTCATCCTGTTCAAACTGTGAAACTCCGGTTCGGTGAGGATATGCAACCCATATATTCGCTCATCACACACAGATTTATAGGTCGAATCACGTCAGCGCGTCAAATAAACGGAAAATACTAAATAGATTATGACTCATCCCATCAAGATGGCCATACAAAATTTGAACTCGGGGTAAAAGACTAGCGCGTGAAAAACATTACATCCATGAGGATCTGATGATCTACGGGATAATGCGTAACGTAACTAGCTGCATAGTGATTGTCTAAAACCTTCTAAAAAATGTTGACTACGATGGAGAAACAGCAGTGAACGCATGAGGCAGCTTGTCACTACAACGGCTAGTGCCGTGTACTCACCATCGGTTCATAAATGAAAAGGGTCATATTGTAAACAGTTGCAAGTTGTTCGGGAGGTCCTGGAGGTATTGGGTTCGCAGATGAAAAAAAGCATGATCCACCTCTTGCTTATGTTTCCAGGCTCATGATGAACGACGAGTCTCGTCAGACAAGAGCGCGAGAAACGTTACAGAAGTTGTACGTCCGTACGTCTTGTGTTCACGAGGATGCGCACGAGATGACCGACTGCAATATCAAGTAGATAAGGACTTTTGTTCTTTTTGACCGATCCATCACCACTTTCTTTCTTTTTAATTGCCGACGCCAATGCTCTTCTGAACGTTCTTTTTCTTCAGAAAGTAAATGTATGTAATAAATAGTTATAGTATTGCCGAACTTCACGGCACATAATTCATTTTCAGCAGATCGCAGCGAGCCAGAGATGCAGCGTGGGCAGAGTCACTGTGTCTGTGAGGACAATACGACCGACAAAGTGAATCACCGGCACGATACAGAGTTCAGTTGCGTTATTCTCTTGTTACGCAATCTCGATCAACTTCTGCTTGCACGAAATAAATCAGGACGTAGAGAAAACTGGACGACATCGAAGACGCGCAGGAGGAGGTAGCACAGATATAACGGGAGTAGAACGAAGAAGTAGACTCCAGTGGTACGAACAACGATGAACATGCAGACGACACTACTTCGGCCACAGTGTGCGCCATCGGCCATACTTTTTCTTTTTCATAATCATAGTTAAAATCGGTCGCGCGATAGTCTAGAACACTACTACAAATGAGAAACACAAACAAGTCTATAGTTTCAAGGCCGCCGCTTGGGTTTCGGGAACAGGTCGAGATTCTGGGGTGGGCCTCTGGCACTCGTGGCGTAACTAACCGGGGTAAAATCCTCTGCGCCCTGGGCGAAGTATTGCGCTGTGCCTGCTGTCGCTGCGACGGGGATTTTACCGGGTGGAGCCCCTCTTCCATTCCTTGGATCATCATCTTCTCCTCGCAAGTAGTTGTTTGCGTTGTAATACGCTTCGTCGAAGACGGGGTGCCTATTTCTTGTTTGGTCCATGTGCGGGCGTAACTGCTGTGGGAAATAATCATTATACGGTTCGTTGCTCCCTGCCGGACCGGCAGGCTGATCCCAGCCAAAGACACTGCTCTGTCCCGACACCACCGCGGTGTCGGGGTGGCTGTACGCACTGGTCACGCTCGGGTGGAGTGGTGCACTGGTGGTGCCAAATGTAGAATTTGGTGCATGATAGGAACTGGTAGAGGTTCCTGTTGTCGAGGCTGAGGAGGAGGTTGGGAACGGCATGCGGACGTGACTTTTCACGGCAGAGTCTGTGGTCCCAGACATGGAATTCGCGCTTCCCACGGGCGTGTGAAAGAACAAGGTCTGCTCTAAATTTGTCTTACCGTGCTGCTCCCGACCGATGAAAGCGTTAGTACCATATGCATGAGTTGCAGCTGTTTCAGCAGCCGCCCTACCTCGGGTGTACGGACTGCGTTCCTCGTCGCTGGCAGGTGGTGACCCCAGGATTGCGGAAAACCACCCACTGTGACTCTCCTGCCTCGAAGCCTGCTGTATCGCTCTTATCCGGTCGTTGCCGCCTGCATTTTCAGACGCATCGCCGTCGCTCTCGTCGCCTCTTGCCGAGTTTCCCGCAATGCTTGTCGTGGCATCCAACAAGGTCCCGGCCAGCGCGTTCAAATGCGCCGGCAAGCGAAAGGTCGGGTCCAGCCTCTGCAGAAGCGCATCACTGAACTATCAGAGTGAACAAAGGCACCCCTACAACGCCAGAAGGACAAGGAAGGGCGAAAATCTGGCGATGCAGAGACGCGCAGCAAGGGCGGTAGTACCTTCCCTGTTCCTGTAGAAAAGATGCTTCCGACTTGAAGGCATCGATCATGCTGGGGAAAAATATGCTGAGTTCCGGCTGTCCTTGCTGGCCGTATGCAAAAGCCAATATTATTCAAATTTCCTTTTGCAGCAGACTTGTTTAGAAAAAATGCAAATATTTGTCTCTTCTCCGGGCGGCGCGCTCTTCAGTTTGGTATGAAGTGGTGACAGTTTTGGCGCAGAATGTTGTAGTTCTTCCCCAGCCACTTCGCGTTCCCGAAAAATTCCTCCTGCATAATCTTGCGTATCCTCCAAAAAAAGCTAGCACATCAACATATACTTCTGCATGCTGCAATACTGCAAAAATTGATGTGGAGTGCATACTAGCCCGAACAGCTCGCCATACGGCGTATGGGTCAGAAGCGAAACCGTGAGCGCAGCATATTATCTTGGTCCTTTTTCTTCATGATTTGCATGCATGCGTATAGTACATATGTGAATTTCTAAAAAAAATTGTGGTGCATATTATGCAGTTCGTATTCGGACAGGAAGCAGTCTCCAATCACGATGGACTCCAAGAACGTGTGATCTTCGTGCACGCGCGGCGTGTTGTCGCTCATGACACCCGTGGACACCTTGCAAAACGTCATCCCGTAGCTGTATTCTTTTCCGAAAATTTCCACGCCGGAGTGGTACACGCCCCCTGCGACGGAATTCGTTTGCTGCCCAGATTTTTTCGTTGTCGCCGTGGAGGCTGTGCTGGTGTCAGTCGCATTCGAAAACCCGAAACCCGAAAAGTTGTTGAACCCCTGGATAATTTTGGACTGTCCAAGGTGGTACACGTTCACGCGGACCTCGGCTTTCTGGCGGGCAAACAGGAGATGCTGCACCGAGGCGCGCATCTCTTGCTTGCTCCTCGTGTTTGGACTCAGGGAGGTGCTGCCGAGTTGTACTACTACCCCGGCGGCGGAGGACGAGGACGGCCTTTGCAATTTGTCGCTGGTGCTGTGCTGGTTCCCGGACGGGTCAAACACAGCTGCTAAAGCCCGCGGACGCGTTTTCTCTTCTTCCGCGACGCGCAGGGCCTCGAGGTGCCGGTACAGACTTTCTATGGAGCTGTCAGGTTTGAAATCGACAAAGTTGAAATAATTTGCCATGCATAAAATGGATACCAGTTGGAAGACCAATTTCCAAGCGGCGCATGACAAATTTCAGCACCGTCTAAATCCAGTTTGTCATGCTGTTTAGGGACAGAAGAAGGCTTTTGTCATGCTACTTTAGCAGCTCTACCGCAGACCCCAAACAGGCTGACAGTCGGCCTCACTTGCCATCCCTGCAAGAGAGGCACTTCATGCCTTGCAATTTATGCATGAGAAATTATTTCAACTTTGTCCATTTCAATCCTGACACTTCCATACTTTCCTCGTTATCGTGATCCTCGGGCGACGAGACAGCACCTCCTGATATCCAAGAAAAAAACGTTGTTAGTGTAAATTTGTGATGCGCAACATTCAAGCTGATTGCGTCTGTCATGCTTGGCATGCATCGTAGGGTTCATCAAAGGGCGTTTTCACGTAGCATCTGCGCATGACAGGTTTTTGCTGTCATGCGAGAGATATTTGTCATGCTAATCTTCCAAGAAAGTTACACCTACAATGTTTTTTTCTTGGATACCTGACCGGCCAGGCATAGTAAGTTCTGAAACCTTGTTTCAAGTGGCCGCGTTCACTCTCGATGAATTCAAAGAGGCCATTTGGTGCTGCTGACCCAGCGCGATTCGCGCCTCAGTAGAAGTGCTCCAGTAGAAGACGCAAGCAGTAGAAACGGTATCGTGGGCGGGATTGTGACAGGCAAGAGTGTCAAACGGAAAGCGTGCTCCAGTAGGCAAAACAGAAACGATCGGGACCAAAAGCCTGTTCGCAGGTGCGGTCTACTTAGCCAAAGACAAGAGGTGGTCCGTCGCATAATGTTTTTGTTGTGAAAATTGAGAACACGTACACGAAAAAGAACGAGGACACTGCTGCCGGAAGTACGACATTGTTCCATACTCTGTATCGTTCTGTATCTGTAGGCCGAGACCCGTTCTTGCTCAGGAACTGCACCAAAACCTGATTTCTTCATACGTCTTCAACGCATGTTGTACGTGAACCAAAACCTGCTAATAGCGTCATCGATAGAAGTGTTCTTGACCATCCGACGCCGAAAGAAAAAGCGCTTTATATAATTTAATATTTTAGACATGTAGACTAGATCTTCACATCCCTCATGCCGCCGGATTCGGCCACCGAATGGTGACACTGCCGAGGTTGTCAACTGCAAAAGTGTCTGGGTCTGGAAGATTGCAACTTGTCATGCTGTTTCTGGACTCTAAAAAAAATTGTATTGCGTGACCAGCAAGAGGGGTGCAGTTTTTGCTACACGGATAGGGCATTTCTCATGCGGAAGGTGCATCAGAAAGCCCTCTAAATGTCTGCGATGCTAGGCCAAGCATTACAGGCATTATGATCCATGAGAAATATGAATGACAAATCTTGCATTCTTCCAGACCCAGACATTTTTGCATTTGATAGAGGTTGTCCGGCCACACAGGCTTCTCGTCTGGGTGCGTAAGGTAGTAGGGGTTGTACTGTTTCTCTTTCTTCCTGTGCAATCCCCGGCAGATATCAAATGTAAAAATGTCTGGGTCTGGAAGGTTGGAACTTGTGATGCTGTCTCTGGATTCTAAAAAAATTTGCATTGCATGACCAGCAACAGAACTCCAGTTTGTGCTACCCGGAGAGGGCATTTCTCATGCGGTAGAGGCATCACAAAGGCCTCTAAAATCTGTCATGCTAGAGCATGCATCACAGACATCATGAGTCTTTCAGAATATGCATGACAAACCTGGCAAGCTTCCAGACCCAGACATTTTTACATTTGATAGCAGAACCGCTCCAGCCACTTTAGTCGCCGCCGTCGGTACATCGGATCTACAAACCTATGACGGACCAGCTTTTTCGCCGCTTTGTTTTCCGTGCTCCTCGCCCCATTTTCATCCTCTTGTTCCCCGCTTACTTCGCCAGCGCTGTCCGGCGCAGCAGTGGAAACATCGGCGTCGCCGACGACTCTCTCTTGACTTCCACCAGCAAGAAGCGGGACCGCAGCTACTTCTTCGCAACTTTCTCTCGAAGCCGCAGCCGGCGGATTTTTGGCGGCAGATGAAGTATCGTCTGGGCCAGCACACGTTGTAGTTGCCTCCAGTGGCAGCATCTGGTCCGCAACAGCCAGCACCTCACGCAGCTCCAAAATTTCCTGGCGGGACAGAACAGACCGTACATTTATAATTTCAACATCTTGTGCGGTAGCAGGGACGTCGGTTTCCTTACGTTTCTTTCGCGGGTCACTCGAAAACAACAGGTCGACGTGCGCTCGAGTTTTCTCGTCAAGCATGGCTTTCAAATCTACGCCTCTCCTTCGCGCCGCCTGCACTTTGTCCAGGACCCTCTGCATGCGCTGCATCCATTCGGTCCGGTCTGCTGTGTCGTCGGCCCACAGCTGCCGTCGCCGGTAGGCTACCACTTCCGGGTCAAACCGCGCTTCTTGCATGTCGTAGTACTCGTCCAAGTGAAAGCTCTGGAACTGAAATTTGGACGGGAAATAATGGCGATTCAACCGCGGCCCCTCCAGAGGCCTGCGGAACATGTGCTCCCCGACCTTCTTCTCCACATCGTTGAAGATACGCGCGCGCGCATCCTGAACTGCTCGCGCCCGGACCGCGCGCACGTTGGGAGACCAGAGAACTTGACGCTGATTCATCTTTTTCTTTGCAAGTGAAATGTTAATTTTTGTTTACTCATACTGCAGTTTGCCATGACGAGCATGTTGAAGGTTCTCTCGCTGCTCGCTTTGCGGAATCAACCAATGATAACGCCACGCAGGTATCCCGTCTCAAAATGGATTCCCCGCGAATCCGAAAAATAATCCGACTTCACAGTGGCTGTCGGTCCGTGGAGTGCAAAGGCCAGGCGAATATCATGTGAGCGAACAAAAATATTGCCTCTCTCTGAGGGAGCCCATCTGACAGCACGAAAACCTACAGCGCATCCACACATTGAGAAAGATGAACCAATGAACGCAAACAAGAAGTACAGCATGTACAGGATGTATAGGATCCACACCAGACTTCTTTGTGCTCCTCTTCATCTAGCACTCAAAGTTACAAACACGACACATGCAGCTGCAAGTTGGCGTACAAGCATATACTTGTTCTTCAAATCTTTTGAACTTGATTTTGATTTCAAAAAGTGAAACAATGTTGGGCGGTGGGCTACAAATTTTTCGGGAAAAATTTTTCGTCATGGGGGGTTCATGTGTGAGGGTGAAGTACTCGGTGAGGAGGCTAGTGCTGTCTCCATACTCTCTAACTGTTGTAAGTATAGTATCTTTTGCGTTGGAAGCTGCGTCCGGCCGCAAATACCTAGATACAAATCTTGTGCCTCTCGCGTGGTTTTGTTGAAGATTTTCATTTTTCCAGCTCTACATTTATTAAATCATCTTCTTTATAATTACCGTACTCCGGCAGACAGCGGTGATTGCGGATCATTTGATTTCTTGGATTTCGGTCGTTGACCCTTCATGCATAGTACTATTGCCTGCTTCGTAGTTGTCCTTCATGCGATGCTTCGGTCGTTGACCCTTGTTCATGCGATAGGCATAGCATGCGCAGCTGCAACTCCTACTCATATAAAATTTTAGTAGTTACTTGTTCTAGTAGTACAATCGTCAATTTTTCAGGGAAAAGGGTTCGTCTGCCGTGTTTTCTTTCACGACATCCGTGTCATAAAAAATGGTCAACGTCCTGCGTCCGCACCGAGAAAGATCAAACTCGAATCCAGCACCAGCTCCCTCACCGACGGCGCGAGTCCCGTGGCGGCGGCGCGTCCCGCCCCCGTCCGCGACTGGGCGGGCGTCGGTCCCGGTCGTTGCCGCGTCTTTCGGACCCGCCGCGTCTCGCGGACCCACCGCGTCTTTCGGACCGCGCTCTGGGTTCGTCCCGCCGACCGCGCTCCTCCCGGTCATCGCGTCGTGCGGGTTCCCGGGCCGGCGGCTCGCGGCCGCGCGCCGGTCCACGGCTGGTGTCGCGGCCGCCCCGCGGAGCATTTCGTGGCGGGGAGCGGTCGCGGGGTGGGGATCGACCGCCTCGCGGGGCCGACCGGTCTCTCTTGCCCGAGCCCTTTGCCGGACCGCGGCTGTCCTTGCGGCCACCGCGCGCAGCTGCCGGTGCGTCGCGGGAACGCGAGCGATCCTTGCCCGCAGCGGGTGGTGCTCCTGCGCCCTTGCGACCACCGCGAGATTCCGACCGGTCCTTGCCGCGGCCCTTCGGGGTTGGCGGTCGTCGGTCGCGCGAAGGGTCGCGGTTTTTGCGATCACGGGTAGATGGAGAGCGGTTGTTCTTTCCCTTTCCCTTGCGGTCCCGGGAGTCGTCACGATCTTTTTCCCGGCCCTTCGTCATCTCGCCTTTCCGCCCGCGCGAGGTGTCGCGATCCTGCTTTCCTTTCCCCTTGCGGTCCCGGGAATCGTCACGCCCCTGCTTCCCCTTTCCCTTGCGGTCCCGGGAGTCGTCGCGGTCTTTGCCTTTGCCCTTGCGGTCACGGGAGTCGTCACGTCCTTTGCCCTTCCCCTTGCGGTCACGAGAGTCATCACGGCCTTTGCCCTTCCCTTTTCGGTCACGAGAGTCGTCACGGCCTTTTCCCCTGCCCTTCCGTTCGCGCGAATCCTCACGACCCTTGCCCTTGCCCTTGCGCTCACGAGAATCCTCCCGTCTTCGCTTCTGGGGCGGCTCCTCGCGGTCACGTCCGCCAGCTCCACGACTGTCACGACGACGCTTGTTATCCTGTTGTAGTGTGTTTTCGGAAAACTTGTTTGTAGTTGAGCCAAGGAATTATGCTTTCCTGTTGTCCAAGGCAAGGACTCACGATCTCAAAACACAGGTGCATGCCAGTGCGGTTTCATGTTATTTTGCTGCGAGATTTTTATTTCCATTTTTCGATGACACAGACATAGAATTTATTACTCCTAGCATATCAAGGGTGGGCATCTATCAACTTGAAAAGCAATACCGGTGGTCCGCCACGGCCTCCACGCGGTGCTGAGGTGTCGCGCATTTTATTTCCTCGACGGTGTTCCCCACGCGATTCGAATCTTTTCGGGGCTGACAAGTTGAAATTTGAATTTCGAATTTGATCGTCTGAAAATAAAGCATAGCGAATCTCTGTTGTACTGCTCAATAGGCCGGAACAGGGTACAGCTTCATTTTCGTCCAACCGCAAAGATACAACTGGCCCAAACTCTGTATCAATCATCGCGCCAAAGCAAAAGCGTAAAGAAAACAGCGCATTATATATACGTTTGCGATCCTTGGCTGTTTCGTAGTTGTCCCACTTGTTAATGGCCGGCGGGGGCCCGGGCGGGGGCGCGAGTCCGCCGCGTTCGGGTTTAGTACTCTGCGGTGCGTCGTCGTATCGGGATCCACCCTTCTTCGGGGCATCGTTAGTGCGGTCGATGTCGCGGCGGCGCCTGGAATCGCTGCGACCCCGACCACCCCGCGGCCTGTCACCGCGGTCCCGACTCTTGCTTCTTTTTTCCCGCATATCCACGTCGTTGCGAGTCTGCACCGTGGCTTCGCGCGCCGGCGAGTCTTTGCGGTTCAGCTCCCACTCGTACTTCCCCTTTTTGCCCTTGCCCTTGCCGAACCCGCGGTCCAGGTCGTAGTTGGACAGCTTCCCCGCGGCGAACCGCGGGTTTTTGCTCGGTCGCGGGTTCGTCTTGCTGGTGTAGGGAAACTTGACCCAGATAATGTCTTCCCGGTCCATCTGGACATATCCCCGGCGGCGAGCCTCCGCCAGCATGTCGCTGGTTTGCATAAACTCGGAGTTCAAAATCTGCATCTCCGGTTTCTCGTTCAACATCGTACGCATCACCTGAATTATTTCGTTTTGGAAATTCAAATTGTAATATGGAGGCCTTCATCCATTGCATTGTGATCATTCAACAATCCTGTTTCTTTTCCATCCGTGTTTTTGTTATTTCATAGCTGTCGTACAACCAGGCAGGACGAGCGGCTGTAAATTACTTGGTAGTATGCGACCTCCAAGTAGATGGTACACCATTATACCATCGTAATTTGTAGTATTTTTTGATCTTGATGAACATTGTGTCTCTATCCGAGTATGTTGTTCAAAAATCCCTCATCAATATCTTATCCCCTGACATGTGCTGGAAATGATAGCTGCAGGCTGCGATCGGGATGAAGTAAAAAAATAGAAGTTCGCAAATTTGTCATGCATAAAACCATGCAAAGGCATGGCATGAAATCAGTACCTCTTTCGCCGGCAGCGGCAGCGGTGCGGGCAGCCCCTCGTCGCACATTTTCTGCAGCGATTTTATTACAATGAAAAATGCCCCCTCCCCATATCAAAACGGAAATCTGTGATGCAGATTCGTGGTCACAAATCAGCTTTGTGATGCTAGAAGGCAAAAGACGCAGACTGTAGTGCTGTCTAGCCTGGGAAAGCCTTGCAGCTCCACGATGACAGGAGGCAACTGGAAGTGGGAAACAGCATGACAGATTGCCTGCAATTTGGGCCGCAGCTTCGTCTCTTGGCCTTCTAGCAATACAAGTCGATTTGTGTACTCAAATACACCATCACAAGTTCGCGCATCTTCCGTTTCCGATATGGGGAGGGGGGATTTTTCACTTTGATAGTTTTTTCAAACTGCTCCATCATGGCGTTTTTGGAAAACTCGAAGCCCTCCCGGCTGTCCCCTATGGGAGTGTCAGGATTGAAATCGACCAAGTTGAAATAATTTGTAATGCATAAAACGGATACCAGTTGGAACACCAATTTCCAAGCGGCGCATGACAAATGTTCGGAGCACCGGAATCCAATTTGTCATGCTGTTTGGGCACAGAGGACTGCTTTTGTCATGCTCCTTTAGCAGCTCTATCCCAAACCCTAAATAGGCTCACAATCTGCTTCACTTGCCATCCCGGCAAGACAGGCACTTCATGCCTTGCATTTTATGCATGACAAATCATTTCAACTTTGTCGATTTCAATCCTGACGCTCCCATATCCCCCACCGCCTTGGTAGTGGCCCAGTCGGGGTTATGCTCCTCCGCGAAGTTCCGGTGCTTGCCCTGGTAGAACTGGGTCTGGTACTTGTTCGGGTCCTGCGTGAGGTCGATGCGTAGCGGCCACTTCAGCCACACGAGAAACGGTCCCGCGGACGACTGGCGCGCGCGCGTGATCACCTCGTCTTCGAACTCGAAAAAGGGCTGGAGAATGTTGTATTGGGATAGTTTAAGGAGGACATCATTTGAAATCGAAACAAGAAATCTACCAACCTTTCTATCATCAGGAACTATTGAAAAAGGATCGGCCATATTAAAACTTAAGTACGTCTTCCTTGTAGGTTTGCTCGACTTGCCGCATGAGGCCGCGGATGTCCCAGACGGAGGTGTCGGGCTTGAAGCCGAATTCGGCTTGCATCACGTCCGACAGGTGAAGCATGTTGAAGGGGAGCTTGCGCGTAAACGTGTGCTCCTTGCAGCACTTCTCGAAAACTGGGATCCACTTCTTATCAAATGTAAAAATGTCTGGGTCTGGAAAAGTGTGATGCTGTTTGTGCATGACACGGAAGGTCTAGCGTGCAAGTCCTAGCAACACAGGTTTTGAGCAGGTTAGGCGATGCCTAATCCGCATGACAAGTTTCCTCTTTTGGTGGCAAGAAATGAGCAACTTTTGCGGTCCATGCATGACAGATTTTTTTCTGGTCTCAAATACGCATCAGAAGTTTACATGTTTCCAGACCCAGACATTTTTACATTTGATACTTCTCCACGTCGGCCATCTTCCGCTTGATCACTTCGTCCTCGGGCAAGTTGCTGTCGTGCGGGTTTTTCCGTAAATCCACTTCCAGCAACACCTTTCCCTTCTCGGCCAGGGCAGCTGTTGAATTTGAATAGGAGGAGCGAAGTTTTATTTGAGAACGACCACTGCGAATGTATTTCCAAAGAGCGGGGGCAACTGTGTGGCAATTTTTCCGGATCACGAAGCGAATGGCCGCTCATACAAAGTCGTACGTAACCTATTTGTATCAATAAGTAGTCTTTCTTCATCTTCTAGCCCCACGACGTTTGATAGACTTTGCAGCTCACCATAGATACCATCATGGACCACACGACCAAAATCAACGTAAAGAAAGTGTTTGTTCCATGTTGTTCAACATCAGGGCAAACTAACGAACCTCGCTTGGCCTCCTCCTTGGCTTTGCGCTTTTCTTCTCGTTCCTTTTTCTTCCGCTCCCGCTCCTCGATCGCCTATCCTGAGTAAAAACGTACCCACGCCAGAGTTAGGATGAGGATTTTGCAACACAAACCTAGGAGTTTTGCGAGTCACGCATGACAAGTTGCACTCTGCAGTGTAGTGCAGGTTAGCAAGTGCAGCCGCGTCACAAATCCAGCTGCTCATCCTGTTCACAGCATGACAAATTCCAAAACACGACTGGAAATGGCTCTCATGGGGATGCGCATTACAAGTCTTCCTGTCTTTGCAAATCTGCATTACAACTCTGGTGTGGGTACGTTTTTACTCAGGATATCGCCTTCTGCTCCTTTTCCACTTCGCGGTGTTTCGTCAGTGCCCGCCACATATGAAATGTAAAAATGTCTGGGTCTGGAAGAATGCATGTTTGTCATGCTTGTCTGGCATGACTCTTGAATCTGTCATGCACGTTACCCAACCGCTCCATTTTTCTGTCATGCAGGAACGCAGTTTGTCATGCAGAATAGGTAACACCTAGAAGCTCAGAAACTTGTCATGCTGGGCCAGCACTTGTGGCCTCATCATGATACGCCACCCAGCATCACAAGTTTCCAGACCCAGACATTTTTGCATTTGATACCACACGTCCCCGAAGGCCGCG
Organism: Amoebophrya sp. A120; assembly: GCA_905178155.1. Lineage (NCBI taxonomy): Eukaryota > Dinophyceae > Syndiniales > Amoebophryaceae > Amoebophrya > Amoebophrya sp. A120. The sequence goes on along the minus strand of CAJINV010000002.1, from coordinate 12,830,134 downwards.
GAGATTTTGCCGTTGGCGTTCGCCCACTTGTACCACATTTCCCGCGCTTGCAGCCGGTCGTTCCCAATATTACAATGAAAAATGCCCCCACCCCCGAACTCGGGAGTCTTTGTATTGCAAACCTTTCCAAGTGAAACACTCGCCCTCTTGCATCTACCAGCATCACAGATGTCCAACGTGATGAATAGCGAAAACTTGTATTGCAAAAGATCCCAGCAAGAGTGGCGCTTGTCATGCAAGCAACGCTATATACGCCTAGACTCTGCATCATAAAGATTCATGTTCCTTTCATGCATGACAAAAAGTTCTCATTTCGAAACTTCGCATCACAAATTATTGCAAATTTGGGGGTGGGGGCATTTTTCACTGTAATACCCAATTTCGTCCGTTTTGTTCCAGGACAGCGCGATTGCCATCACCTCAGGATCGATATCAAATGCAAAAATGTCTGGGTCTGGAAGATTGCGAGACTTGTCATGCTTGTCTGGCATGACTCAAGACTCTGTGTTGCATAGGCACGAAAAGGCCCTCTTACCTGTCGCGCAAAAACACAGTTTGCCATGCGGAATACGTAAGACATGGCAGTCAAAAAAATTGTCATGCATAGCTGCGTATTGCAGTGCGTCTATGATTCACTTTCAGCATTACATGTTTCCAGACCCAGACATATTTGCAATCCATAATCGACCCCAGGCGCCAACACCACCGCGGGCTTGGTCGCGGGTTTTTCATCCTCATGATGGCCGTTCGCGGTAACCTTTTCCGCCGGCGCGGGGTCCTCTTCCGCGGCGGAGGGGGCCTTCTGCTTGTTTTCCACGTCCGACGAGGATAGCTCTTCGTTCTTGGCGCTCCGCGACAGGGACAAGTCGCGCCCGCCGTCTGACATTTTTATGGCGAGTAAAGATCTTAGGTAAAAATCTTTTTTTTTTCAATTCACAAAGTAGACAAACACGAAAGAAATTGTTACCAGCACATTCTACTCCTTACATCGATAGACAGCTGCTGGTGTAGATGAAGAAGTGGGACAGCTTCAATTTCATCGACTAGTACACCTACAACTAGGTCTTCTAAGTCGCTGTATTCAAAATTGAAATTCAATATTTGACGGCCAGTGTACTTTTGGAACCTTTGCTTCTCTTTCCAAAACTGCAGTTGATCAGTGCAGAAATCAGTTCTAAGTAGTTCGGCACTTTGCGAGCTATGAAGGGATAGGCAACAAGCTGGGCGGGATCAGTTTGACAGACCGGCTTTTGATACCTCAACCAAGATCCTTCTATTCAGTGTCCAACAACGAGCCGTGCTATTTGCAAAAGTCATCAAGATCGTCTTCGTTCTTGAAGATGATAAAAGGGTATTTACTAATTTGCGTGTGAAGATTTGTGGCGCGCTAAAGACATCTGGGTGGATCTGGTTCGCGTGCATCCCTGTGCTAGTTTGTTCAAATACTTTTTTTCTTTCTGCGTGCTCCTAAAAGTTGCAGATCAAGAGTGCAACTTCTCTTTTACGTTGATGACCCAGGACATTGTACTGCCGACGAACTGCCACGATGAATAAAATATGCCAAAACGTTACAAAAGCGAAAGCCGACTGCAAGCGGCCAGCAGAGCAACATATGCGAATAAATCAACTAGAGAGCTGCGTTCTACATCGCAACAGAAAGTCCTGACGTTCCTCACCGAAGGAACACTGAGAGGGAAGTACGAAAACGACACCCTTTTGTTCAATCAACCTCAAGTTGTAACAGGCTGCTGGAGATTTTTACGCAGCGACGGACCTCTAAATAGGGGCGGAGGCGGTAGGCGGTTCTAATTCATCGGGTAATGCAACGACAGACTACAAGGTTCTTCTCGGGACGAGCCATTTTTGTTGATACACGGAGGGATGGTTGACAGTGACGTTTCTTCGGTCCCTCGAACAAGTTCAGCAAATTATATCGGAAAGTTGTGGCGGACGCGATGAGACAGGCCTACCTCTAGCGTCTTGTAGTGTGTATCATAACATATTGTTTGTTGTGAAAGATGAATCTCGAATCTCCTGCTGTGTTAAAAAGAAGGAGCCCTGTCACACCTTCATTGCTTCCCACAATTTTTGAAGTTGTGAGAATTGTATTAAGTGTTCGTACAAGGTAGTTGTAAAGCTCGAGGACAAACATATCCTGTTCCTGCGCAACGGTCAGATCCTGTCACCGTCGCTTGAAGTCAAGTTAGTACTTACTCACGAATTTTATTTCGCATGTTTGTGAATCCGAGGCTTTGACAGTTGCGCGGACAGCGTTGATGGCGCTTTTTCCTTTAGCCCGAGAAAAAGAGGAGATCTCAGTACTGTTCTGAATCAAAAAGTAAACAGAAGCTCATTGGCAGCTGCACTGGAAGTTCTTCCTGTGCTCAGATACTGTTTAGACAGTTGCATTTGCTGTACTGCATTTGGATACAATTTTTACATAAAACGGCTTTCAGTTCTAGTTCCCTTCTCCTGCTCTGAACTTGCACTGCTTTTAAAATCACAGCGTTCCTCCTCGTATTGCGAAAAAAAAATCATCTTGTTGGTTTGATACTACTTTGAAATTGGATGTATGGTAGCTTTCTGTCAAACTTCATAAGCAACTTTAACTCATACAGGACCATCGTTGTATAGTGTAAGATCTAGCACAGGCGGTCGCGGTGCGCGACGGCCGCTAAAGCACCCTCTGCTTCCCGGAATTTTCACGGACATCCAACGACCTGTCCAGTACTTTTCTTTTTGGCTACTGAGACAGGATCGAAGATAATCCTGGAGCAAGTACAAACCGCTTCTTCTAGGAACTCGATCCCTGGGCGATGTCGGCGGTTTGCGGGGGTGCCTCCTCCTTCTTCTTGAGTTTGCTCTTGATCTGCTCCGTGTATTCGTCCAGACCCTGCATCTTGTCGATGGCCGGCCCGAAGATCTTCAGACTGATCTTCTCTGCCACGTGCAAAAACTTGTAAATCATCCGCGCGATCTTCCCCCGCCCCAGCAGCATCTGGTGTGCCTCCTTCGCGCGTTTCAGGTCGTCTAGCTGTCGCTTGGTGGCGTAGTAGTCGTTATCGAGCATTTGCATCAACCTGTAGTTGTTGGGCGGAGTAGATTTAGTACAGATAATTTTTTTTGTTGCGAAGTGAAAGTAGGCCCGAAGAACATCTATATCTTTCCAACAAAAGAATCTTAATCCATGCTTTCCATTGACTAGGAGTAGGTCAGAACTGGTTGTCTTAAGTGCTGAAGTAGTTGAAGTCAATGTTGTTGTTCCTTCGTAAAAATAAAGCAGCACCTTGTTGCCCGCCCTGCCTTTTCCCTCACCTCCATGAGGTCATCGTAGTCTTCTAATGAGGGCCCATTGTCCAGCACGCCCATGCCTTTGCGGAAGACTTCCCTCATCACGCTCGCCTCGAAGTCCAGGACTTTGTTCTCCAACCGCTTTTATGCAATGCAAATATGTCTGGGTCTGGAGGAACTTGTGATGCGCATTTCAGAACACAGAAAAATTTCCCATGCGTAGGCGGCAAAAGCTGCCAACTTTCTGTCACCTAAATGGGGGATTTGTGATGCGGATTCGGCATTGCGGAATCTTCTGGAGAACTGTGATGCTAGAGCTTCCATGCCAGACCTTCTGTGTCATGCAAAAACAGCATGACTCTTCCAGACCCAGACATTTTTGCATTTGATAGCTTTTTGTACGCGCCCATTACATTCCTCAACTCAATCACGTCCAGCACGGTTGCCAGGTTCTCGGGTCGCAGGTGAATTGCCTGCAGGTAGAGATACAGATAATGTGTATTTCCCCGGCAATTTTTCTTTTTGCATCGAAAGCTAAGCATTTGCTTTCGAATTCGAGCCGCATTTGCAGGGTCCCCGAAATAGCGTCCAAACCTGAACGGAAGTGAAACGTCGAATAACTATACTTCTAAAACTTACAGAAGATTATATTACAATACCATTTCTAGAAACTCTGTGAAGCTGACTTCCCGCCCGGTTCCGCCCTCGCCCCCGGCCGGGTCGCCGAAGACCGAGTCCGCGAGTGCTACCAGGTGCGATTTCTGGATCGCGAGCAGCTCAAGCGCAGCGGTCACCTTGTCGTTCTGCTTCATCAGCTCGAACTATGACAGTGCACAACTCCCTCTTCCCCTCATTTGTATGGCATAAACGGCAACACAAGCATCAGCAAGAATGCCGGTTTTGCATGACAAATTTGCACTGGATTGTGGTGCTATTTGGGCTACCAAAACTTGTCACCATGCAAACAGTGCCAAGAGGCAAAGTGTGTGTGTGGATTGGCATTGGGTATTTTGCATGACAAATGAGGGGGAGGGGGAGTTGTGCAACTGTCCTACGAACTCCGACGCGGAAATCAAGCCGGAGCGATCCTCGTCCACCTCGGCAAACACCTCCACCATGGTCGACCCAACCTGACCAATTACCATCTTTTGCTGCTCCGCCTCCGCGGTTTGCGTCACCACCTCGCACAGCACACCGATAAGCATGTTGAGCACCGTGAAGGAAGATAAGAGCACGAAGAGGTACCTAGGGACCGCGGAGGTTTTTGTACGCTATTCTTATTCACACAATTGTTCTTCGTGCTTCGAAACTTTTTGTGTCGGTCTGCGTGTGCTACTGTCATAAAGGCAAAGCTGAAACTGTAATTGTGAAGAGCGAGGACCTGCATTTGAACTGTAACACAACAAGCAGAAAGGAGAGAGAGCTATCGCTATTCTATTTCACCATTCAATCATAGTAGACATAGTTATATTGTGGTTACCATGCTATCAGCATCGCTGGCTGTTTTGATTCCCGGATGATATTCGTGAAGGCCGTCAAGTCATCAAGCAGAGTCCCGCCAATGAAGAGCGCGAACATCGACTATTACAATGAAAAATGCCCCCATCCCCGAACTTGGGAGCATTTGTATTGCAAACCTTTCCAAGTGAAACATTCGCCCTCTTGCATCTATCAGCATCACAGCTGTCCAATCGTGAATACGAATAGCGAAAATTTGTATTACAAAAGATCCCAGCAAGAGCGGCGCTTGTCATGCAAGCAATGCTATATACGCCTAGACTCTGCGTCACAAAGTCAAAGATTCATATTCCTTTCATGCATGACAAAAAGTTTTCATTTGGAAACTTCGCATCACAAATTACTGCAAATTTGGGGGTGGGGGCATTTTTCCCTGTAATATCGACTCTCCAATGTTCCCAAACACCTCGAGGTTGTTGTCATCTACCGACTCGTCCTTGTACTGCATGGCAAACACAAGCCCAAAACGGTATCGGAATGAAAAAGTGCGCAACAGAAACTTCCTAATACCTACGGGCTTTCCAAGCAGGAAAGCAAGGTATAGACTGTCCACTTGACGGAGCCGGTGAGTAGGTACGCATGACAAAAAAATCTTTTGTGGCACAGGTCGTCGTACGACCCGCGTCTCCGATGATAATTTGCTGGTCCTATCTATGTTCGACATAGATCATCGTTGGGAGGGAACAAAATCATCAAAGAATACAATAAATTCCAGCTAGCTAGATGACAGACGTCTCCGCCTCGCGGCACGTATGGTTCATAACATGAGAAAAGTACGTTGCACGAGCACGCTTTTCATCTCGGATAACACATAGAGGAATATGATCAGCAGTGTAAGAGTTGACGCCACCGATTTTGTTGCACGTACCATACCTGCGAGTTAGCGGTGATGTTTCTGTCATAGATACATCATTTATTTTCAAGCAAAACGCATAGCCTAGCAACGAACTAGCCCCCGGCAAAATCTACCTCCTGCTGCACAAACATATTATATTTTTTTCCACAATCAACTTCAACTTCAACAGGACGATTTCGATTTTGTGTACCTTTAATCAGTGTGAGGAGTTCAGGCACAGATCGCATGATTCGGACCATTCTTGTGAGCCGGGCGAGACGCAAGAGACGCAAAATGGCCAAGGTGGACAAATTGCCGCCGCCGCCGATTAACGGCATAAGCCACGTCTCCACTATCATCAGCGACACGAGGAAAGCGTCGAAGCGGAACCTTGATAGGGTATAAATAGATTCAGATTGACATAGACATTCCCAAGAACCGTTCTCTTTGATGAATGCATTCTGTTCGACGTTATCGCCAGAGAGTTCCCTTTTTCGACCTCTCAGGCCGCTCATAATCGCCTGGATTGGGAGACTTTCAACAGTGCTGCCACTGATGAAGGAAGAAGATGAAGATGAAGACGCAAAAACCGTTGTTTTCTTTACTGTCAATGCTCAAACAAGAAGAAAAACTGCAATGCTCAATGCTACATTCCATCACGTTGATGAATGCCAGAATGATATGTAAAGCGATACCAAAAGTCCTTGATGCAGTTGCAGGCGTACTTGAAGGCGTTGAAGCGTACGATAACTTCTATTGTGAAGTAGTAGCAAAACAGGTTCTCGATCATGACGCTTGCCGTGTCGTAGCGTGATATATCCTATCCTGAGTAAAAACGTACCCACACCAGGGTCAGGAAGGGGATTTTGCAACACAAACCTAGGAGCTTTGTGAGTCCCGCATGACAAGTTGCGCTATGCAGTGTAGTGCAGGTTAGCAAGTGCAGCCGCATCACAGATTCGTCTGCTCATCCTGTTCACAGCGTCACAAATTCCAAAACACGATTGGAAATGGCTCTCATGGGGATGCGCATTACCAGTCTTCCTGTCTTTGCAAATCTGCATTACAACTCTGGTGTGGGTACGTTTTTACTCAGGATATATCCGGCGCTGTGTTTATCTCCGTGTCCACCCCTATCCAGGCCGCGTTCAGCACAATCACAAAAAGCGTGAAGTTATCGAACCTGCAAGAATAGATGTTGATGTACATTGACTGTTGTCGAGAAACAATAACAGTCTTTCTCAGAAGCAACACGATCATACATGATGATTTGAATCTGTTCGACTCTAAGCCTTAGATTGTCCCTGTGCGATTCACTCCTATTCTTTTTCGTCCCTGGAGTCTTCGCATTTGCTGAATAGGAATATTTTGCTCTTGGAAGGACGCAGCGGAAGAAATGCTGACGCTGCTTGCTGTTTGTTGTTGGGAGCCTTTTTGCGCTCCCTTTGTAATTTGCCGCCAAAGATTTCGATCAAGGCAGTCGCTGACCGTTGCGCGCTTTTTCGTCATGTCTGCGTGAATTTCGGACAGCCAAGTTTTCGTTGCTCCTTGCCCATGTCGCTGCTTTTGTACTGTTGCTGACAGCATGATGTGGGCCCAACACGATCATACATAATGCTCTGTTTGCTACTGAAGTGGTAGTCTATGAAAAATTTGTATGTATCCTCGCACAGCACGACCCAACAGAAAAAAACCGACCATGCATAATGTTCTACTCCCAAACAAGAATTCTTTTCGTCCTGCATGGGTTTCTTACCTCGAGTCTGCTGCGATTCTTGCGAAAAGACTGTTTTCCTCGTAATAGTCTGCCGTGTCGATCTTGAGCGTCTCATCCAGCAAAACCCGCTGCGTCGCTGCCCGAAGGTACGACAAATACCTGCATTCAAATGCATTTTTCGTTTTCATGTTCAATGATGATGTGACAATTGTTCACGAAAAATCTATTCTTGCAGCCCAGCAACCGGAGCCGCAGCGACACGCAAATTATAAATCTGATGATCGAAACTACGGCAGCTCCAAACTCGAACTATCGAACAAGTACTCTGCTGTCTCCCTGTCAACGTTTTTTGGTCCACCGGACGATGAGAATACCGGGGACTTGAGTCCATCCTGCGTTTTTGCACGCTGGATGGTGCGCATGTTCTCCACGCCCGCCATCTTGCTGCTCCCTGGGTAGTGGCCAAAAAGTTTCTACCGAAGGACAGTACAGCGAACACTACCGGTGCGGCAGAAATGGGTTCACCCCGCACCGCGCGTTGCGTTGACTTTGAAGAACTTCGTAGCTTGTATATGTAAGTATTTCGATTTCTCGCTGGAGTCGAGGCAAGTAGGCGATGGTCGCGTACTGGTGCTACACCAGGTTCGTCGAAGATCTGGTGCTAGGAGTGTAGTAACACGTCTCGCCTGCAGTGGAATCGAATTCGCTCGTGCTCGTCAGGATCCGGTCACAAAAAGGACACCCACTGACTATTTTCACACCGCGACGCACAGCAATCGACCTGAGCCTCCGTAATGTTACGAGACGCACGAACGTGTTGTACTACAGCAGGGGGGGAAATTCGCGCTTCTCGCCCGTGTCACGGTCCAGATTCCACACGGCCGAGAGTGAAGTTTTCCGGCACTCCACGACACGATACCTCAGGAAAGCAGAGCTGCAACTTTATTCCGTAGAGATTGATAAGTGTGCGTTTTTTCCCGAAGTGATGCGCTGTTTTTGGGTTCTGTGTTCTACGCAAGCACCCTGAGTATTTGTACGAAACCACCCTAGGCACTTCTTCCACCCTACTTTGTTCGTTGTGAGCTCCCGGACCCCGATGCCGTAAGATCCTTCGTGCAGCGTAGCAGCACCTGGAAAAAATCCAGCCCTGCGATATTACCCGTTGGTTTACTTCTGAGTGCCGCAGCTCGACGGACGAGGCTGCAGGGAAAAGTGCTTGGTGCAATGATTCTTGGGGGCAGCACCGCACCCCAATCTCGAACTTTTGCGCATCCAAGTTGATCGAAGAAACTATGTGGTGGTGATGCCCGGCCGGCAAGACTTTACAATGGTTCGGTGGAATATGCAGTGCTAAAGTAGTACGAGTCGTGGCAAGGAGGTTGTACTACTGATACCTTCTTCTAGATAAGTATGTCTCCTATCTTCGTCCAAACTTCGTTTGCTCCATGGATCAGACTCACACATTCCGGAAGTCGTGAAGTAGCAAAAAATGAAGTGTCACAAGGCGCAACTACAACGCAATCACGACATTCAAGTGAATTCGTCAATGACGTACATCAGAAAGATCTCGCTCGTCGCGCTCCACCAATGCGGACTCATTCATGAAAGAGACACACGCTTTGCCGAATCAAGTTCATGACCCTTTCTCCTCGGCCGTTCTCTTATTTGTTGTTCATACTTCGTGGTCGACATTCAACTTTGATTTAAGTATTTCTCTCTTTGCTCCATTATGAGAATGAGATTCACTCGATCACTCTACAATGCGCCAGCTCCTTTAACAAGTACTCCATCAATCAGGCGCGTTTCAATTTGTTGTATAGTTCGGGTAGCAGGGAGCAGACAAACGCAAAGCTGCGAACAAATTAATTTTTGAGCTGAAGCTTGCGCATCGGAAAAATTTACCCTACGTGAGTTAGGTACTCTGCAATGAAAGATATTGGAACGGAGACAGGGCCGCTTGCTGTCGCTGCAACAGGTGGGTCAACTTTAGGGCCCCGTTCGGCCCGCGGTCGTGGCTTTAACGAGATAACACCAAGGACAATGTCAAGAATCAATACTGAATTAAGGCTTAAGGGGACACGTCGAAACTATTAGCATTCCTGGGGCCCGGTGCTATGGTCGACATTGGATCTATTTCAGTCCAAAGCCAGCGCGCAAAAAAGAGGACCAAGCTGTCTCATTAGCATTCCCGGCGCCCGCTGCTAGGATCGACATTGGGCAGAAAAAATTCCGAAGCTACTCAGCAAAGCCATCTGATTAGAAGCATTCCTGGGGCCCGGTGCTATGGTCGACATTGGACCTATTTCAGTCCAAAGCCAGCGCGCAAAAAAGAGGACCAAGCTGTCTCATTAGCATTCCCGGCGCCCGCTGCTAGGATCGACATTGGGCAGAAAAAATTCCGAAGCTACTCAGCAAAGCCATCTGATTAGAAGCATTCCTGGGGCCCGGTGCTATGGTCGACATTGGACCTATTTCAGTCCAAAGCCAGCGCGCAAAAAAGAGGACCAAGCTGTCTGATTAGCATTCCCGGCGCCCGCTGCTAGGCTCGACATTGGGCAGAAAAAATTCCGAAGCTACTCAGCAAAGCCATCTGATTAGCATTCCTGGGGCCCGGTGCTATGGTCGACATTGGACCTATTTCAGCCCAAAGCCAGCGCGCAAAAAAGAGGACCAAGCTGTCTGATTAGCATTCCCGGCGCCCGCTGCTAGGCTCGACATTGGGCAGAAAAAATTCCGAAGCTACTCAGCAAAGCCATCTGATTAGCATTCCTGGGGCCCGGTGCTATGGTCGACATTGGACCTATTTCAGCCCAAAGCCAGCGCGCAAAAAAGAGGACCAAGCTGTCTGATTAGCATTCCCGGCGCCCGCTGCTAGGCTCGACATTGGGCAGAAAAAATTCCGAAGCTACTCAGCAAAGCCATCTGATTAGCATTCCTGGGGCCCGGTGCTATGGTCGACATTGGACCTATTTCAGCCCAAAGCCAGCGCGCAAAAAAGAGGACCAAGCTGTCTGATTAGCATTCCCGGCGCCCGCTGCTAGGCTCGACATTGGGCAGAAAAAATTCCGAAGCTACTCAGCAAAGCCATCTGATTAGCATTCCTGGGGCCCGGTGCTATGGTCGACATTGGACCTATTTCAGCCCAAAGCCAGCGCGCAAAAAAGAGGACCAAGCTGTCTGATTAGCATTCCCGGCGCCCGCTGCTAGGCTCGACATTGGGCAGAAAAAATTCCGAAGCTACTCAGCAAAGCCATCTGATTAGCATTCCTGGGGCCCGGTGCTATGGTCGACATTGGACCTATTTCAGCCCAAAGCCAGCGCGCAAAAAAGAGGACCAAGCTGTCTGATTAGCATTCCCGGCGCCCGCTGCTAGGCTCGACATTGGGCAGAAAAAATTCCGAAGCTACTCAGCAAAGCCATCTGATTAGCATTCCTGGGGCCCGGTGCTATGGTCGACATTGGACCTATTTCAGCCAAAAGCCAGCTCGCAAAAAACCGGATAAAGCTGTGTAATTTAATAACTGTTGAGATTTTTCATCAAATCAAATTCCCGTGGTCCTCGTCGAGGTTGCTGACGTACTCGTGCTGGCTTTACTGCTGCAAGAAGCAGAAGAAATAAAATTTTTGCTCGTCGCGTTATCATGTGTACTGAGGCTTTTGCGTTTATTGACGGCCACACGACCAGGGTTGTTCAGTATTGTCGCAAAGAAGTCTTCCGGCGGTTTATTGTTCAACACTCTTCTCACCTTAGCTTGGGGTTCTTGCTGCTCAGCCCGTTTGCCACTGCAGCCATCTGACCCTTGTTTTTCGAGACCATCCTGCTGGCTCAACAAGTTGATGCTCGGGCCGCCGTCGTTGTAAACGAGGTCTTTGTCCCTCAGGTTTAGCTCCGCGATGCGCCGCGCCCAGGCAGTCTTCGCACGGCCGTTCGCTATGTGAGTCGGGAAGATGCAATCCCGGAGGTAATTCGTCCCGATATCACCTTTCATTTCACCGTCTTTATTTTCGTGCTCCTCTCCGTCATTTTCTTCAACAGCCTCACCTTCGTCATCTTCAAAGGCGCCATCTTCGTCGTCAATGGCGTCGCTGTCTTCCGACAGAGTGCCTTCGCCAGCTTTGCCATCCCTGACGTTGGTAGAAGATTTGGGCGGCGGCAGTTGTCCTCTTCTGAGGACGGACCGAGCCCTAGTAGCGCCTAGACTCTGATGTCGGTCCCATCCTGATTCTCGATCTGACTCTTCAGAACTACTGGAAGACTTGCTGTCATCTCCCTCCTCACCCGATTCTTCCTGAGCGCATTCACCAGCTGGTTCGACAGAACGAAAATTGACTGACAGTTTTCCGTGAAGAAGCTCTTCTTCGGACACAGACAAACCACGTACATCAGCAACATTTAGGCTCGCAGTGTTGAGATCTTCCGTGGTCGTGTCGTGGTCAGCATCTGTAGTACCGCCGCCACGGTGGCTGGCGGAAACCGGCCGCCTGCTGCTCCCGGACTTCTCCATTCGTATGTAGGAATCCGATAGTGCGATGTAGACGAAATTTTTGGTTTGTTGCTCTCGCCCTGTGGCGGGATATAATCAACGTCGTGCAACAGTAGAAGAAGCTAGTGGAACTGCACAGACAACGAGAGTTTCGATATCAACCGAACTTGTTTGTGTGTACTAGCGGAAGAAAGATGTACTAGCGCAAAAGCAAAACACACATTTTTTACCTCCACAATGCACTACTTCTTCATCTCATAGCGGGATCAACATGATTCAATTCGTATTGATATATAACGCTGCGGATACACTGTGTAACTCAAAGTTTTCGTGTATTTGCCAACCAATCAGGCAGATATTTTTATTTGTTGCAGCTGAAAAACTCAATGTTCGTGATTTTACCATCCTGCTCACAGAGAATATGACTCTATTTCACTCTCAGCCATGCATCATGATCATACACCTTGCACTGATGTTGTGCGTATTCACTTCGAGCACTGACGGCAGTTCTTGAACCCAATTTCATTATTATGCAACATGGTGCTCGTTGTTGCACCCTGTGCCTGGAGGGTACAACGAAAACGTTGTGGGGTCAGTTCATTTACGGAGTAAGCCTTTCCACAAGACATGAGCAAAGCGCTTTGTTCCAGGAACGTGCATCTGCATCGACGACAGCACTGAGCAAGTAAAACAACTTTCCAAAAAAACACATGTGCAAGGAAACCTCCCTACGGTTATGAAAATTCAGAGTAGAATAACAAAATTTCAGCAAAATAATGAGCAGACTTTCTTGCGCGAGCCAACGTGGTTCGAAGTGGTAAAGTAGCTGACCATACTACAAAAATACGTACAATGTGTTCGCCCATTTTTCATCTTCTGTTGGACTTGGTAATCATGCAGCAAATGCGGTAAGTAGCAAACTTGTTCTCGATAATTTTGTCCAGCTTTATTCATGTGCAGTGTGGTGAGAAACCCAATAATTTTACCACTCGTTAAAATTGGGCTGAGTCTCGTTTTCCTTTTGTCGTACGCTTGGCCAAAAGAGGAACTCAAATTCGTAGACCGCGATCTGCTAGTGGTGGAAGCGGTGCGACATTAGCTTCGTCGGCGAAAAAGTTAGGCCGGGATTCTGCAACAAAGAGGAAGAGGCGGCGGGCGGTCCACCAGAAACTGAGATTTTATTTTTTATACAGGTTTTTACTTCTTCTCCGAATCGTTGTTCAGGACTAGCACTTAAACGATCGCGAAAAGCATAATTCTCACATGTTCTGCTCCTCTAATTGTATTCATACCGCTACAAAAACTATTGTGTTCATCTGTCGTCGTGTAAATAATCGTGGTTGTACTTACCATTCCGCACCGCAGCCGGTAGTTGTGGACTTTTGAACATTCCCCCTCGCGAAGGCGGTTGGAACGAGGCTGCCGCGTGGGCGGCGAGCGCTTGGTTTCCGGGAAAAGCCGCACCAAACTGGAACACGGGCACCGCGTGCGGTTGCTGCGTCGGCGGGTGCGCCCCTTGCGAACTTGGCTGCGCGGCTTGTGTCTGCGGCGTCTGGTACGCCTGCGGCTGGGCCTGCTGCAGCAGCGACTGCTGAAAGGCGGACGTCTTGGCCTGCTGTGGCTGCGGAATCACTTGCGGAATCGGCTGGAGCGACCGCGACAAGGAGAGCGCTGGTCTTGCCAACAGACTCGCACTACTGGCACTATGGTACACAGAGGGATTCGCTTGTGTGGAAGTGGGAACAAGACCACCAGCACCAGTAGTGGTCCCTGCAGTTCTACTAGCACCGACGACCGCGCCACTGTTTTGATGTGTCCCCGCGAGCATTGGCTGCTGCTGGAACTGGTAGGGAATCGACGTTGTCGGCGCGAGAGCCGAACCGCCCCCCACCGCTGAGCCAGGTTGGTTGGCGACGACACTCGTAGCGGCCCCAGGTGTGTAGTTCCTGGTTTTCATCACCCGCGGCTTGTTGCCGCCCTGCTGCTGCTGTCCCAGCGTCCCCGCGTCCGCTCCAAGAACTGCCGCGCCCGGCGTCTTGGACGACTTTCGACTAGTAGCTGCGGTGGTGGTCGTGGTGGGCACGACGCCGTTCTGCCGTGCGTTGCTCTGTACTCCGCCCGGCCGCTGCACCTGGAAGGCACCGCTGTAGGGCCCGAACGAGGGCGCCGCCTTCGGCTGCGAACCGGCAGCCCGCTGCTGCTGCTGCTCTGCCGCAACAACTTCCTGCGGAGGTGGAGGTGGTTGCTGTACTACTTCTACATGGTCGACGTTGCCCTGAATAGGTTGTCTGTCCCCTGCTTCCTGCGTTCCATTTTGGCCATCCCCGCCTGCTTCCCCGTAAAAATTGTCTTCCGCCATCACGTGCCCCGCCCAGTGGGGGATGGCGAGCTTGTACTTGTCGAGCAAAAAGGGGACGGTCACGCGGGAGGCAACCAGCTCCTCCAGCAGGGGCTGCAGATCCAGCAGCGCCAGGTCGTTCGGGTCCTCGAACCATATGAAATGCAAAAATGTCTGGGTCTGGAAACTTGTGATGCAAGTCAGTCAATAAACAAATGCGCTGTAATGCGCCGCCAAGCATGACAAGTTGATTCGTGCTTCTGTGCTGCGTATTCCGCATGAGAAACTGCGCTTTTTCACGACAGGCGAGAGAGGCTGTTTGTGGCCACGCAATACAGATTTAAGGGCCATGCCAGATCAGCATGACAAATCTCGCAATCTTCCAGACGCAGACACTTTTACATTTGATAAACCAGGCGTGGATGAAAATTCCATTGTCGGGCTGCAACATAAAATTCTCGTATCAAATGCAAATATGTCTGGGTCTGGAGATTTGTGATGCAAGAAAAGGAAATAGTGAGCGCACTCTGATGCGCTGCCAAGCATGACAAGTTTTTCCGTGGTTCTGAGTTGCGTACTCCGCATGAGAAACTGCGTTCTTGCATGACAGGCAAGAGGAGCTCTTTGCGGCCGCGCAATACAAAGCTCAGAGTCATGCCAGACTGGCAAGACAAGTCTCGCAATCTCCCAGACCCAGACATATTTGCAATTCATATCTCGGCCACGTTGTCGATAATCATGGTCCGATCAAGCGGTCCTGAAGAACGGTTTTTTATTTCATGCAAAACCAAGCACGAAGTCTGATTCAAGTTTTTTCACGTTACGACCTGCTATCGGACTCAGAGGGCCACTAGTACAACGCTGTACAATACAAGAAACTCGGTCCTCTATTTCCAGGAACGGGCAGTACGGCAGCCAGGTACGTCTACGTGGTAGAGAGAGGAACCGTCGAACTACAACTCCAACTGCCCCTATGACTCTAAAGATATCTTCAAACCCACATTCATTATTTCAAAAGTACTTCCCAATTTCGCGAGATCCTTGATGAAAAGCGGGCCCCAGGGGACCGCGTGCTGCCGGTACAGGCGGTGGTGAATCAGGTTATTATCAGGATCGATTTGGTCCAGCACCCAGTCCGCATAGTCCATCGTGGCGGCCGTCCAAACAACGACCTCGCAACCAATCTGGCGCAGCTTGCTCAGAAAATCCACGCACCCGGGGCGCATGTCGTAGTAGCCACCTAACGTGGATTACATCAACAGTAAGGTGCAAAACAGTAGCAGGCACTAGCACGACATGGACTTCTGCCACTTTGGTTTGAGTTCAGAAACATCTATCAATCTTACAAAAAGCCTTCGATCTACTCACCTGAATTGGGGTCCTCGAAATAGTGCACTAGGGTTTCGTCGAGGTCCAGCACTATGGTGTAAAAGAATTGGTTGTCGGCGACTGCGGGCAGATACGGAGAGTTTGCGTAATTCGGCAGCATCGGCGGCAAAACATCGAACGGCACGACTGATGCGCCCTCCGCTGTTGTGATTTTGGTTTACACATCCTCTGGCTATGGTACATACTGCACGAACATATACTAATCTATAAATAAATGAAGACACTTCACAAACAACAAACTGTGCACGAAAGTTATTCTGATTTCACATAACTACGTGCCACCTGGTCGCGAAGAAGGTGCATCTTCAACAACGTCGTTCATATCATGACAGGGACACTGCTCATCTTTCTTTCTCACTAGAAATTTCTCGTACTTGGCTCCACGTTCGGGGGGTCCAGGTGCGTGTTGCTGCGGTCGTACACGTCAAGCAATTCCTCGCCGTGTTCGTTGGTCCTCTGAATGGGCGCGAACCGCGTGAGCTCCCGTAGTTTTTGCTTGATCATCTTGCACTTCTTCTGGTCGGGACTCCGGGCCTGCAGCATGTCCCAAATGACGTCCAAGGTGTTCCTCGGGCGCGCTGGAGCGGCCGCAGCTGCGCCGTTGTTCTTGCTCCCGGAGGCAGAAGTTCCGTTCTCCTTGCTCCGCGGGCGCTTGCTGGGGTCCTGCGCCGCTCGGATCATTTGTTTCAAACTGCTGGTGATCATCTCGTTGTGCTGCCGCAGTGCGTGGTGGTGGTCGCCCTTGCGCATGCGCCGGTACCGTTTCACGCGGATCAGCAGGTCAATGTTGAGCAGCTCGATCCGGTTCAGCTTCGTGCCGTTCTGCGTGTCCATCTCCGACAGAAAGGTCTGGCAAACCAGGTCCAGGAGCACCAAACAATTTTCGTGCAGGTAGTACATCATGTTCCGCACCCGGGTGCGCACCCCGGTGTGCAGCTCCGTGGCGTCCTCCCCACACAGAATCCTGGGATGTTCTTGCGCAGATCAGCTTTATCGAAATTTTCAATATTTTTGCAGCCAAAAAAAAAATGTAGAGCAAGCTTCTTCGGTATCGGTTTCGGATTAGGAGCTACCTAAAAAACTAATAAAATAACAAAAGAGTGGGAACAGTAGCTCCAATAGAACTTCTCTAGTACCCTGCGAGTGACATGCCGCAGCTCTCCAGGATCTGGGCCCAGTGCAGTTGTCGCTTTTGTCTGTCCCCGGTGTGGTAGTGCTCGAGCGGTATGTGCGATAGACAACAGGAGGAACGAAAGTACTCGCGGACGAAGAAGCTGAAGTGGGGCTGGTTCTGCTTCAAAACTTCCAGGGCCTGGTAAATCACGCTTTCCACACAGGCTAGGTGCTCGATTAACTCGCTCATCCGCATGGTCTCCTCGGATTCCTTTGTCAGCCGGCTCAGAACCTGAATCCGCGACAGGCTGGTTCCTTGTTCCGCTGCTCCGGACGCGGAAACAAGCTTGTGGCTGCCGGTAGAAGACGAGGAAGCAGATGATCCTGCTGCGCCCCCTCCTGGTCCCGTCTGTGCAGCAGCAAGATGTTGAGGAGCAAGCCCCGTTGTGGCACTGTTACCCAGGTTGGAGCCGCGGCTCTGTTGCTGCAGCTGTCCGTGAGAACCTTGACTTTGTTGACTGCCAGCACCAGTGTTGACAGTTGCAAACTTGTTAGAAGTTGACGAGGAGGCAGGCGCTGTGCCGACCGTCGGTCGCGTCGGTGGCGCTCCACCTCCAACTCCCGCAGACGACCGCGCCACACCGCCATTTGCACTCGCCGCGCCACCAGAGCTGGACGTCGTTGCTGCACCAGGAGCCGCTACTTTGGCCGTCGTGTTGCCCGCCGTGAGGGGTTGCCCCCACTGCTGCTGCACACCTCCAACAGTAAGATTTGCGGACCGCTGCTGTGATGCTGCTGGTGCCCCCACTGGATGAGGCCCGTAATTCGACGCGTTTGTCGGTTGGAAAAACTGCTGCTGGGCGGGGGGTGCGGTAGACGAAGTCGAGGAGGAGGTGCCTGAGCGGGGCAAGCCTCCCGCGGGAGCACCAACGGTCCCAAACGACCCACCCATGAAACGCGTCATTGGCATCTGCAGCTGCTGCACCGGCTGCATGGCAGCGGTTGGTCCCGGAACCGCTCCGAAGGGAAACGGCTGCTGCATCTGAAGCTGCATCCGGGGAGCAGCGGCTCCCAGCGGAGCAGGATAGGACGACGTCGATCCGGAAGGTCCGGTAGTTCCCGGCCCGCCGGGATAATGACTGCCGCCGAGCGCCAGCGGTGGACCGCCACCGCGCAACATCTTCGAACAAGTCCAAGTTCAAGGAGCGAGACCGAAACGGTTCGAAGCTGTACAACTACACACGAAAAATTGGTTTAGTCCAATGAACAGAGCACAACACGAAGAAGATGTAGAGACCTGCAACTGCCTAGGGGTACATGACATAAGATAAACCACGGACAATATCAAACAATATTACATTTACAACACGACGAAGCAGCAGCTACATGAAATCATATTCGCTAGCACTAGTAGTATCAGAACACCCCCGTGCTGGCGCATGCTCATGCACACGGGTTTCCTTTTGTCCAAAAGGAAAACGAATGCGATGCGCTAGGGCCTTTTTGGACAAATCAGAGACAAACGCTCTCTCATTCTAGGTATTCCTATCACGAGCACAAGTACTTCAAAAGACGACAATAAATGCGCCTGCTGCAGCAGACCATCAGCTACGTAAAAAGAAGCCGGCACATGGCAATGGACGCATGAACAGCAGACAGGAGCAGGTCGTAGTGGTCTTCACAAGGCTACTTGTTCAGTTGTTCGCAACGATGGTTGCGCGTATTTCAACTACTAGATTCAAAAAGTCGTCTGTTGGGTACCTCCTTAGTAGAGTATTTTCGATTTCGAACAATCCTCGTAGCCCAGCCGCATGATTCGATGAGAATTCGACTCAACTGAGGAATCTTCATGTAGACTATGTATAGTAGTCCTTCTTGTCGGCGCTCGTGGTCTCATGCCTGATCATTGCGTTTGCGATAGTAAACTGGCATGAGAGTTTTATTGTTTTCTTGCGTCAGATGATGAAGTCCATCTCAAGCGATTAGAACCGCTGGGCGCAGGTCGTCCTCCACCGGATCATCAATGTATACTCGTTACAAGTCCTTCTGCTTGATGTGTCTGACTCCGTTCTTGTCCACTATCTTTATGATGAACGCGTCCAGGCGACCCAAGGCAAAGCGTGTCCGGATCTCCGTGATGCATTTTTTGATGATCGTCAATCCCTCTTTTTCTGTCAGCTGTACTGCCAAAATTTCGAGTCAAGCCAAACCTGTGTGCTTGTCAGACCTTCTCTGCGGTCTTTACTACTCCACGGATCCTGGTTTCGTGCAGACCCACAGCAAACGTGAGAAGTTGCTTGTTTCTTGTCTATAATAGTCATGTCATATTTTACACTCGCACGCAAGTCCTTGGCTCTCGGCTTGACTTGGCTTTGAAGTTACAGGTACAAACACTGGCGATGCAAAAAAAGTCTTTTCAGAACGACCAGGTGCAGGACCGCTTCATCTTCATGCATGAAAAACTACAACGAACTATGGAATATGCAGGTTATTCGACTCGCACTTTCTGACAATGACCCGAGATTTTGTTGCTGTGATAGCAGCCCCTCTTTCCACTCTTTGTCCAGAATCCCGTGGACGAAGTTGCCGGCGTAGCTGTGAGCAGCTTTGTTAACCTGGGGATGCGACAAAAATCAAAAATAAATCATATGCTCTCCTTTATGCTGCACAGCGTGGTGCGAGACTCAAAATCAGGTGGGGCAGTATTTGGCGCGGATTTTCTTTTGCGTTCCTTGTGGGAAATACGCTGCGCAGAAGCTAGTTGCGCGAAGTAGAAATTATAAAGTGTAACCGCGAGAGTGGGACGAGCAGAGAAGGAGTCACGTATCGACGCGGAAAAACTGTCAATACCTTTGCACATGAGGCGTACGAGTCCATAAAGTACAGCTCCGCGTCCTGGTTTTCCTCGTCGTAACCGGCCACCACCAAGTCGCACTGGTAGGGTCCTTTTCGCAATGCCGTCGCTAACTCGTTGCGCGTGAAAGTCGCTGCCGCCTGCAAGATTGTTCATATCTTGTCGAGGAAAAATGATCTCCAACGAGAATGAATGACCAACGCTTTGGCTCTCTGCATGCAGACTTACTTGTTCATCACTGACTACAATTTATTATGTCCAGCCGAATTTTGATTTTCGGCTGACACCCTGAAAAATCACTCAGATATTTCCTTGATGATTACCCAGGAAGTGAAAGAACAACGATCTTCGACTTCGATCTGCTCATGCATTGGGAAGACCTTACCTTTGTGGAGAGCCCGACCTGATTTCGGAGCCTGTAGAGGGTGATGTTTTTGGAAATGTAGTCCATAAAGCTGGTTCGATCCGCGGAGGGGCCGTTGCAGCCGAAGAGCTTGTTTTCTACCTCCATAATCTTGTCCTCATCCGTCTTAATCGCAATAATCTGGCGAGTATGGAAATGGGAGAAGTGCACCATTTTTCCCACCACTGTTCGTTGTCGCACAATTTAGGCTGCAAATTGAGATTCCAATCCTTATTTTTCGGATAGGATCGACAATCAATCTTCTCTTCTTTGCACATGAAAATCGAAAAAGAAAACTTGTAAAATCAGACGACGTGGTGTGATGCAGTTCTTTTTTCTTCTGGATAATGGGCCTGCATCTGGGAGTCTGCGCACACAATCGCGAATCCCTTGCCCTTCAGTCCGAACACCGTCTCGAAGGCCGACATTTTGCTGATACTGGTACAGGTTTAAACTATTCTAGTACTAATCTTCGCTGTAGTGATGACGAACCGTGTTGACTACGGTGGCAGTATTAAGCGGGTACTGCTGAAACGAAAAGCGCTTTCGGCCGACTTGTTCTCACTACTAACTTGATGTCGCTTTTACTTGAGAAATACTAGAAAAGTGGGATAATCTTAGGAAGGCGTCGCTTACGTTTTTTTGTTGAAAATGGTGGAATATTGATCGGTCGCTGATGAATCGCACAACAGATGTAAAGTTAGAAGGACAGCTATAATTTCTGTTTTTGCTTCATGCAGGAAGAAAGAGTGAGTCTGCTCAAAGAAGATTTGGTTTCCAGCGGTCGGACCGCGTTTGCAGGACATACGATGTAGGAGAAAAAGATGCGGGGGGAACTATAAGGAAGCATAGATAGCGATATTGATCCTTGGCATGCTGCATGCGCATACCCCGTTCGGAAGGCACAGAAATTCTTCATCCTCGCCTCTGTGGATCCATGTCAGACTGCGCGAACAGGTCAGTTCTTCTTCTTGCGTGAAGTGTTTGAATGGCGAACACCACAAAGCGCACTGCCTTTGCCACAGGAGCATTTTTAGCTTCAGTAAGCACTTGTCTACCAACGTCTTTCGCGCTTCTTATGTATGATCGTGAACAACAACAATCACATTCGACGTGACGGCTCTATGAAAATATCGATGTACAGTTACAGTTCGTCGTCTAGTGCTCCGAGGTCGGCAACGCCTGTTGGCGCAGGAGGGGCAGCACCGGCTCCGCCACCCCGCACCTCGCTCGTCTTCTGTCGCTTCGCAGCCGGAGCCGCAGCGCTGTCCATCGCAGCTGCTGCTTCTTCTACAGCCGGACCACCTACTTTGTGAGCATCGGTCGTGTCCTCGGCAGCTGCCGCTGGAGGTTGTGATGGCTGCCCACTGCTCGTGCCGGTCTCTAGACCAAGAACAAGCCCTGCGGTACTACTAGCCGCGACCGCGGGCGCAGAGGCTTTCGGAACGGTGGCGTCAGCGAGAGGTTGAAGAGGGGCCGCGGCCCCATTGTTCGAGGAGGACGCGGCGGAGGTGGGGACAGTTGTAGCAACAGCCTTTGAGGCTTGTGCAGCTTCCCCGCCAACAACTGGTGCTGTTGCTCCTGCGCGGCTGTTATCAACTGTAAAAATGTCTGGGTCTGGAAGATTAAAACTTGTCATGCTAAATCCGAATATTGCAAAAATCTGTGTTGCATGAGTGCCAAAAGCCGTCCACTTTCGACCAAGTTGGGCGGCAGTTTCTCATGGGGGATAGGCATGGCAGAGACCTCGCAGACTCTGTCATGCTAGGTCCTGCATTCCAGACCTCATGGGTCATGGAAAATCTGCATGACAAACCTCGCAATCTTCCAGACCCAGACATTTTTACATTTGATAGCTGTCGGGCTTGTTCAAATCGACAAGTTCGCCGTCCAGCTCAGCCTGCTTTTCCTTTTCGCGCTGTCGCTTCCGCTCCTCGTGCTGCCGGACCTCTGTTTCCAGGCGCCGATTCTCCACCTCTAGTCTTGCGATTTCGTCGGAGAGCTCGCGAAAGGCTTTGGCCTGCACGGGGTTCAGGCCGCGCGTGATCTCCTCAAAACTCGTTTGCTCCGCCAAAAGCTCCTTTTTCCGCTGCTCGTAATCGCAAAACGCCAAATTGATGGGGCGGATCTCCTCGTGCTTTGCGTCGCTCGAGGGTGGCACAAACCCAAAATATCGCCCACCCCACAGTGACAGTGCGGCCTGAAAGATAAGGTGGTCGTGCGTAAAAATAGTCGTGGTCGATTCCAATTGCGATTCGAAAGTTCGCTACTAAAGATAGGTAGCTGCAGTTGGCTACACTTGTACCACTAGGAGCTCCCGTACAGAAAGCAAGATACCATCAATGTCACAAAAAAAGAGCTACTCGCTTGGTACCTGTGCCATCACCTCCCACCGACTGAACCTCACCAGCAAGTAGATGGTTCGGTCCGGCTGGAACACCATTTCGGCCTTCTCCACGAGTCCCCAGGAACGGAAAAAGGTCTCAAACTTGCTGTTGGGCAGCAGTTTCAGGGTCGGCCGCGTTGGCTTGTACTGGCGGTCCGGAATGACCCAGCCCAGCGGCAGAGGACCGATACCGAGCGTGTCGGGCTGTAGTTGAGAGAGTATTTTTTGCAAAGTATTTGGACATTCAGTGATGTGTTAGTGGAACTATTTTGATGTTAGGGCAGTTCTTACTCATTTGAATTGGTACCTGTAGTACAACTTCGCGTACATCTTCATGTTCTTCTTCTTACGCAACAATAAATACCTTTTTGTCGCCGCCGGTGATAGCCTGCACCAGCGTGTCCATCTCTTCCGCTACCTGGTCCCATCTCTCTGGATCGTCGATGTCGGTATCCATCTGAAACTCGTCTTCATTGAAGAATTCGTCCTCTTCCTCACACAGAGTGGCCACTAGTGTCTCCTCCCGTCCCTTGGGCTGGGTGTGGATAATGTGAAACTTGTCGCTGGCTTGCAGCATGCTCGGCCCCCCGCGCGGAGACGCCAATGGGACCGGCTGGCCCTTCTCTTTCACCAGCTCCTGGGCCTGCTTCTTCGCGGCGGCCATGACCTCCTCAAATCGCTGGTTGCTCAGCGCCACTATCTTGGGGCAAAGAATTCGCGGCATGCCGGCCCGCCGGGAAACGATCTCCCTCTCGCCGCGCGTGAACGCGGATTTTTCCGAAAAGTTCGCGAGGACTAGTTTTGGTTTCCCCGTACTCGTTGTTCCCTTGTTCTCCGCAGCCGCCGGCTTGGACGCTGGCGCGCCGCCGGAGCTCGAGGTCGCGGGGGAAGACGACACAGTCACCACCATGGTTCTTGAAGTTGACTACTTGTGATATTTCAGTTTCTCAAACACTAACAGATAACTAACTTCAAAAACGGCGGGCACACGTTGCCCAAAACGGAGCGGAAAAACTGGGGTCAGCGATTGCTGAGCGGCACATGTGAAACCTCCAATACCATTAGCTCTGTCTTTAGTAAAAATTGTTGCCGCTTAATCAAGTGATTACCGTGCGGCGATTGTGATATTTTTCGTTGTTGGTGTAACTAAAGACAACCATGAAAATCTGGTTCGGATGCGTGAGAGTACCCTTGTACTACTGTCGCTACTCTCTTGTCTTTTCTGATCGCTGTTTTAAGTAAAAGGAAAAGGAAAACGCATTTGTTCTTACATGATCATCAAATAGTGCTCTGGTTTGAAACAAAAAGGTGGATCCTCGTTGTGTTATTGCAAAAGATTCCTCTTCACACAGAAGCGGTAGCTAGGATGGGGATGAAATTCGCAGTGACCATCAAGGCAATTATGACAAAATTCAGCCGCAGATTCTTGCGATCTCGATCCTTCAAGCAGATGGCACTAGGCTCAAGAAAGTGAACTCTTATCCATGCCACAAAGACAACAGGAAACATGATCTTCGATCTCAGCGGTGTCCTGCTTGGAGTTTGACACACAACTTCTTATCTTCGGTTCAGCTGATTTTCTAAAGGGAGTTGTGTCTTTCGGGTTTACTTACATGCATGCGAATGCGATTTTTTTTTCTTATGTTTTCCTGAAGACGCGCAGAATTTTTTATTAGCAGGGGTGGGTACTTCTAATGTACGAGTTTTTTTCTTTTTGCAAGATTTCGGATGAATGGAGCGAATGCCTTCATACATTTTCTATTGTACTTGTAGAAGATCTAATTGGGCCGATGCTTTGACCTCTAGAGCACCTGGGGCAATGGAATGTCGAATAAGAACCAGCGCATAGTTCAACATAAACTAATCAGGGGTAAAAAGGGGTGTGCAGCATATCACGTATCCATAATTCCTAGACAACTTGAAACAAACTTCTTCTCCCATTCACTTCTAATAGCCCATGGCCATCATCTCGGTGTGCATAGTGACGTTGATTCTGCCCAAATCTCGAATGGCGTGGATGGCTATGTAAAAGGCGTAGAGCGAGGAGCCGAGCGCCAAAAGGGACGTGAGAACCAGCAGACAGGCCCAGCCGTCCGTCCCGTGGTCGTATACCTGCCCGCGAAACTTGAGCGCGTGGTTGTTGTACGCACTCCAAGATTGGTGGACCACGCCGACGCGAAAGTCCGTCCTGCCCTCCGTGGTCCGCGATTCCCCCGAGCCTGTGACGTAGGGTAAAAACGCGAGCCGGTAGCTGGAGTCGAAGAACCACGGGCGCCACCACGCGATCTCGTTGGTCTCGGTGTCGTAGTAGAACTGGTCGTTGGTGAACACACCGAAGCCCCACATGTCCCCGCAGTTGGCCATCTTGAGGGCGTAACCGTAGTCGTAGCCGTCGTCCCTGTCCGCGTCCGTGACCGGTCCCAGCAGCACCTCGGTGTCGGTGTCCACGACCACACAGGCCTTGCGGAAAGCGGTCTGCTCGTCGGTGTGCACCTCGTCGTAGTGCCACTGCACCCCCCAGTTGTTCAGGGTCACGTAGTCCAGCAGCGTGAGCCGCGACGCGTGCGGGGCCGGGGTGGTCACCGAGTCAAAGATGGCCAGTTGCGTGGCGAACAGCTTCTCGGAGAGCACCCACTCGCTGCCCGCGCCGAAGAACCCGCCCGCCATCTGCGGCTTCAGCCCCACATAAGCCTCGATGCGCCACCAGGGCTCGGTGCCCATCCCCCCGTTGGGGGTGTTGGTCCACGCAGTGTTGGCGTTGGACGCTTCGACGGTGTTCCAGACCTCCTGCGCGCGCTGCACGGAGACGCCGTCGGTCTGCGTGCGAACCTCGTGCCGGATGTATGGGTCGCTGGTGTCCGGCCACTCGCCCTTGTGCCAGTTGCTGGGAAACACGCCGAGCGTCCACCCGCCCGTGTGCACCCCGATCTCGGGCGTCGCGAACGCGGCGGACCGCTCCTGCGCCGCGAAGTCCAAGGAGGCGGACACCGCCGGAACCACGCTTTCGGGCCGGTAAAACACGTTCGTGAAGCTGCGCTGCGCGGTCGTGGACGTGTCGTGGCGACAAACCCCGTACGTCTCATCCCGCTCGTTCACCCCCCACAACTGGAGCCGGTCGTAGTGCACCCACTTGCGTATCCCCCAGAAAAGCTGGTGCGCGGTAGACATACACGTATGTACACATTTATTTCGCGGAAAAGAGAATGAAATTTGAAAATAATTCATCTGCGACAAAACAATCAACGTTCTTGCCTTGCATCGAGTAGCATTCTGGTGTGCGCTTGCTCGTGCGATACTTTTGCTTCAATTTCTCCGCTTCTAGTTCCATCAAGTTTCTTGCGGCACACTTATTCCTATGATCGATGCACATTGTATATGCTTATGTGTAAATATTCCACGACCAACTTATTTCCGGGGGATACCATTCCACCAGGTCGGCTGCACCGCGGCTGAGGAGGTCTTGTCGCAATTCGTGTAAATCGTGGGGATGGTCAGCCGCGAGTGCGAGAAGAGCGGAGTGTTACGGTCGTTCAAGGTGCAAATGTAGAGCAGCGCGGGAGGCAGAAACTGGACGTTGGCGCTGCCCTGGTACTTCGCGCGGTCGGTCAGCAGGTCCGCGCTTTCCGGCGCGTCGAGCGCTTCGATGTTCCGCCCACGGTTGAGCGTGGAACCCGGAGGGAGGTCGCTTTGCTGCGCGCTGCCCCGCCAGCTATCTTCGTTCGCGGGTGCGGGCCCCAGGGAGGGTGTGCTGCCTTCGGGGAGGGACGCCGTGCAGTCCGCCGGATCGTACTTGCAGCCGGGCCGGCTCTGCGCGGCGGGGTGCTCGGTGCTGGATTCGAGTCCCAGCACGTTGCGGTTAGTGCTGTTGGTCTATGGGAGTGTCAGGATCGAAATCGTCAAAGTTGAAATGATTTCTCATGCATAAATTGCAAGACAAGGAGTCCCTCTCTTGCAGGGATAGCAAGCGAGGCAGATTAAGAGCCTATTTAGGGTTTGGGATAGAGCTGCTAAAGGAGCATGACAAAAACAGTCTTCTGTGCCCAAACAGCATGACAAAGTGGATTCCGGTGCTCCGCAAATTTGTCATGCGCCGCTTGGAAATTGGGCTTCCAACTGGTATCCATTTTATGCATGACAAATCATTTCAACTTTGTCGATTTCAAACCTGACGCTTCCATATGGTCAAGAAGTACAGTACGGTGAGTCCCTGGGAAACGCAGCCCAGAAACAGGACCATGGCCGCGACGCTTAGCAGAATTCGCAGGGAATTCATGCGCGAGCGCAGATGCTCCGCCGCGTGGGACGCCCACCCGTAGTCGACAAACCCGGTGTCTACCCTCGTCTGCTTCGTCTTCCGGCGCATCAGGTAGATCGGCAACACTAGCCCAAGGACCGGGATGAGGAACGCGAGCAGGCAACCGCCAAGAGCGTACCAAAACCCCCCGTTCCAGGGGGCAAAGTAGAAAACCAACGCCGTCCACGCAAGCGTGTGAATCACCAGGGGGTATATGCAGTAGAGCAGGAGCTTCTTCAGGGCCCGGAACACGTTGCGGGCCTTGTCTTTCGTGTTAGGCAAAAAGCTTGGGTCGTCCCACGTCGACCCGCCTTGACCGTTTACCAGTCCCTTCTTTTTCAGCATATCCTGGTGGAGTTGATGCCCGGCCGCCTTCAAAATGTGCCAGTTCCGGCTCGACAGTGGCTTCTGTCCAGGCAGCATTTTCTTGCTAGTCTACTTCCTATAGATGCGGGGGATGGAACAAAGCCAATACTTATGATGCCCGCTGCTCCGCCTCGGTAAGAGAGCCCTCGTAACCCTTTCGGATCAGTACACCAGCCCTACTTACTCCGAAAAACGCTGCGTTGAGGCGGTGTCGGTACCCGGGGTCCTTGTCCTCGTCCTCTTTGTCAGGGGTTTTTCGCTGCGCTCGCCGAACGACGCAAAGTTGTTTTAAATTTCATCAAAAACATGTTCACAATCATCAACTTCCAACCGGATCCAGATTTACATACAGAATCGTAAGAAAATAAAATGAAAAGGGGCTTCGGGGTCTTCCTCGTGTGGTCCTGATTTCGATTACTCAACTAATCCAATTCTATTTTTAAGCGCTGCTTCCAATGGCAGATAAGTGAAGACAGAGGACAGTACTTAGGTAAGTGAAGACAAAGTCAAAGAAAAGTACGCGTAACGTAGATCCAAACCGATGGTGAGTCGTCCGACGGCATTTTATTTTCATACGGTACACGACCGAGGACGGGAGCTAAGACCATACTTCTTACGAAGTCACCAAACAGCACGAATCAGTGAACGAAGTTTACGATGAAGGGCCTCCGTTTTTAGAGAGCGATCAAGAACGATCACGGTGCGCAGTCATCTAGAAGTTGTGCTCAAACGACTTATACCGTACGACGAAACCGAATGCGGAGAGAAACAAGTCCAAGTGTTACACTTGTACGACGCACTAGAAAAGTTTTGTCTCGTACAACTACAGTTTCTTCTTGTCATCAACCTGCAGTTCTGGATTGATGAAACCACGACGACCTGTATTATCTACTTCAGAGGCACGAGGGACGATGCTTCACATTGCTGTCCAGTTGAACCGACCTGTTTGCTGTCCAGTAAGAGGCACGAGGGACTAGTACCGACCTGTAATGTGTGCTGTCCAGTGGAAAGCAAACGAAGGAACATGTTGACAGTCGAAAGCATACATTCTTTGTTAGGCACGAGCGTCCTCAGGTTCTTCAAATCCGGCCCCGGGCGTGTAGTCCTTATGCAGTCGTGCCTTTCAAGTAGATAAACTACCAGCAGCAAGAAAAGTTTCCATCCACGAACAAGAACTCAAAGCGGCTCTAAATCGACGTGCACGTATTTGAACTCTTTCCCAAGTTCTTGCTTGATCGTCGCCTCCACCTTTTTCAGCTCCCGTGTGAGTGCCACGTAAAATTCCGCATCACTCTCGATCAGCAACTGGTTCAGCTGATTTACTTTTGCTTCGTCTGATTTCTCGCAACTTTCGTCGTCACCCTGGTTCTGCACTTGTTCTACTAGAGTTGTACGAGGGCGTAGTAGCACCCGCTGCAAATTCTCCGTGAGTGATGTTGTGTAGTAACTTCCGTCGCTCATGTTCTGCTCGCCAGAGTTGATTTTACCACCCTGATCATCATCTCCAGCGGCTTCCGCTGCTTTTTGATTTTTCTGGAGAATGTGCGCCAGAATTTTTTCGTCCGCGGCTTTCTTTTTTCGCTCGGTGATGGCCTCTGGGTTGAAGCGGACCTCGGCTTTGAAGCGCACGGTGTCCGTGCCTAGAATCTCAGTTTTGATGTCGTACAGGTCCGACACCGTGCGAAAATCCGAGACGACCTTGCGCACGAGAAACCCGGCGGTCTTTTCCGGCAGTGCCTGGCCGAGCAATGACGTGGTGGTGCGGGTGAGCAGAAAGTAGCTGGTGCCCAGCACCATCGTGGACATGGCCAGCGAGGCCTGGATGTCGTACAGCGGGTTCTGCGTCAGGAAGGAGAGCAACAGTCCCTCCATACCCACCACGCACCCGATCACCCCCACGCTGGCCTCCAGGAACGTGGCAATCGACATCACATCCGTGCCAGAGTGCAGGTACTTGTACACTAAGCGGTACCGGTTCGCTCTCTGGTGTGCTGCGGTGGTCCCCTGCAAGAGTTGTGTCGGGCTCGGGACCACCTTGCTGCCGTCGAATAAATTATGGAACCACTTGCTGCCGAACAAGCCGTAAAAATGACCACCTCGGGCGGCCCCACCAGTAAAAATTTTCGATATTCTGCTTCTGCTCACATTCGAAGAATTTTTTCCTACGCCAACGTCCTGCTGAGCACTAGCGACGGGATCGGAAATGAGAAAGCTGCGCTGCGCTAGTTGTTCGATTTCGCGGAAGCTGACCTGCGCGGCGCGAAACTCGAGACCGCAGGAGGCGCCCAGCACCGTGATCGCCGGCAGAATGGAGGACCAGTGAATCACTTTCTGCGTAGTGCCCTCGAGGACTTCGAGGGATGAAGGTGAAACATCAATTGGTGCTCCGTCGGCAGAAGTGCGAGCCTCTCCTCCTACGCACCCAGCAGAATCAGGTGTGCCAGTAGAGCCACTGTGTAGGTCCACCACGACACCTGCTGTCAGCTCTTCCGAAGCAGCTGTTGGCGTACTAGCGACCGCTTCGAGAAGGTTCGTGTGCAGTTCCCACATTTCCAACAGGCCGTGCAACAGCGGAAACACGCCGCCGATGATTCCGAGCACGACGAAGCTCCGGTCCGCCGTGATGTACCGCAACGGCGCGTAGCCGTAGGGGTGCTGCAGGTTGGGCCCCTGCCGCTCCGCCTGCCGCAGCATCAAAAGCCGGTAGGAGTAATTGGTAACGTCCGCCACGGAGTGCATCATCTCGGCGTAAATTGCCTGCGACCGGGAAACCAGGAAGACGGCAAGCTTGATGGATAGGATCAGCGAGTTCGAGATCAACCCTTGCCACAAAGAGATCTTCCCCTCCTGTTGCGGCTCCTGCCCGCCCAACGCACCAGCGGGCGCGCCGTGTTTGCCGGAGCCATTCGCCGACCCCGCCGGGCGGTTCGTGTACCATCGTCGCTTGCTCTGGATCAGGTTCTCGGTGGTAGTGTGCCATGCTAAGAACCCGAAGATCCGACTTTCCGGCTGCTCATTCGAAGGCGTGGCATTCCGCTCCTGCCCGGAGTCCACCTCTCGTTGCAGTTGTTCGAAGGGCCTTGTTTTGTCGCTCTGCGTAAATAAAATATCGTCACCCCCAGCTGTCGTCGTCCCCTCTGCAGCTCCCTCTGATGTATAACCGGGAATTGATGACGTATAACATGTTCTTGCCTGTTCTCGTACTTGACCGCCGGCTTCGTGGTCGTCGCCTTGAAAATGATGTTGTGCTGCGGGGTCCCTGAAATGTCGGTGAAAGTTCGTTTCCAGTCGTTCCCGGCCGTGTATCCTCAATGCCAGGGGCGCAATGTCCGAAAGCCAGTAGGAATTCACGATCGCCGCGTCCGTTGCCGGATCCGACGTGGGCTGGCCGTTTTCCTCTGTTGCTCCACGCACGTCCACCTGGTCGTTCCCTTGTTGGAACGAACCGCTTTGCCCCACGACGGCGTAGGGATTTTCCTCCTCGATCTTTTCGAGGGCGACCAAGTCGCGTTTTGTCAGTAGGTAGTACCGCAGCACTTCTTCCTCGGTGATCAACCGCCGGTCGGGCTCCGCCTCGTCCAGCGATCGCTTGAAGTCCAACCATTTCTGCTCCTCGTAGCTCGCAAATAGCGGTTTTGTTCGACAGTAAACGCCGAATTGCCTCCTGGGAAGAACTACTGTGTGATTTAGGTTCTGCTTCACAACGGCGGGCAGCAAAAACCTAGTGGTGAGGGATTCCGAGGATTTCGAATTTTTGAAACTGCCGTCGCTGAGGTGACAAAGTGCTGTCGAGGTTCTGGCGCGTGGTGGCGAACAAACTCTGGCTCTTGCACGTTGAGGGTGGTTTACTCTGGTTCCGTTCGGGAGGTGGAGTCCGGAAGGAAAAGGCTTTCTCATGATCCAGCAAAGAACATTTTGAATTATATAGGAGGGGCCGCAATGTTGTTGAATTGTAGTACTTTATCCACCACTTTTCCCATAGCAATGGCTCCGTCGCTTTTTCTCGAGTGATCAACGCGAGCAGAAAAATCTTGCTTCAAAAAATTCAAGATCAGAATGAAGTACTCGAGTCGGAGTCAGTACTCATTTCGTCCACCAAAAAAGATCGCAAGCAAGGCTCCAAGTGGTGAACTACAACACAGCTACAGTACTTAACTGAATCTGCCACTGGACTGATCCATTTCTTGCGAACTGATGATTTGAATCTGTTCGACTCTAAGCCTTAGATTGTCCCTGTGCGATTCACTCCTATTCTTTTTCGTCCCTGGAGTCTTCGCATTTGCTGAATAGGAATAATTTGCTCTTGGAAGGACGCAGCGGAAGAAATGCTGACGCTGCTTGCTGTCAACTATTCCTATGCAAAACACCAGTGTAGCAGAACACTGAATCTCTGGCCCTTTTCTGCTTGCGAAAGCAGAGTCAGAAAATAGAAAAGGAAACATACAGCATCAGCACGAACAAATTATTATTTCAAAAAATCATTCATGCGAAGATAAAAGTATGAACATTTGCAGCAAGAACCAAGATGAATGCGAAAAGCAACGTCAGCTGTTTTGTGCCAAGGCAATTTTTGTTTTTCTGCGAAGCGTTCACAACACAAAAAGCGAACGAAGCAAAACTATGGTTACACGTCGGAAAAGAGCATTTCTATTGCTGATGATCGTGGCGGGCTGCGTCGCTTGCAAGGCTTTTACCTCTACAACTTCTGCAGCAGTGTTGCAACAATGGTTTTGTCGTCGCCGCCCATATTCACAGCAAGGCCCCGATTTACTTCTCCTGCGAGCTGGTAGTCGCCGCTCTGTCCCCGAATCTGTCGGTAGCACTCGTGCACCTGCTTGACTCCGGTCGCCCCGACTGGATGTCCGAAACTGAGCAATCCACCACCGGTATTGACTTTTTTGCCGACCGTGGCTGCCACTTCCTCTGCGAGCGCCTCACCCGGCTTTGTGAGCCCGATGGCCTCGTACATGAGCACCTCCGCGATGCTGAAACAGTCGTGCACCTCGAACACGTCGACTTCCTCTTTGGGGTTCAAAACGCCCGTGCGTTTCAGCAAACGCCCCACCACAGCCGCTGCCGTGTCCATCTTCGCCAAGTCGTCCGGGTCCTGGTACAGATTCCCGCACCCGTACTCGATGCCGCAAAGTTCCACGAGGTTCTCTTTTACGCCGCCGCGAAGCTTCTCGGCGCCCTTCTCGTTACACAAGACCAAGCAACTGCCGCCGTCAGAAACTTGACTGCAGTATCAAAAGGAAACGCCCCCCCTCCCCATATCGAAATGGAGCTCTGTGATGCGGCATTTGTGTACACAAATCGGCTGCGTCTTGCAGTGAAAGACTGCAACCAGATACAAAGCCGGCGTAGGGGCGCTTTGGTGTTAATGCGAGGCAAGGCAGGCGCGTCCTCCGTAGGCCATACAGCATTACAAATTGCCTGCAGAACGCGGCGGAGATTTTGGATTTGCCTTCTTGCAACACAGAGACGATTTGTGGTCTCAAATCAGCATCACAAATTTTCAGAAGTGTCCCCTTTTGGTATGGGGAGGGAGGATTTTTCCTTGCAATATGCAGTCCCGCATCCGCACGAAGCTCTTGTAGTCGTCGTTGGACAGAAAACACGGATTTTTGTCGTCCAAATTCAAGGCCTCACTGCTCACCTGCACCTTGTGCATGTGCGCCTTCGGGTTTAGGTTGCCGTTGCGGTAGGCCTTCTCCACGAAAGGATTCAGGCTGGCCATGCCGGTCGCTCGCGGGTACTTGTCCAAGTAGGCCTTGGCCCGGCGCGCCAGCAAACACGGAAACGCGAAATCGTCGATTTTCGCTTGTCGGTCAAAATCCGCCGCGCGCGCGAGAAAGGTACCTGTAGAAGTTACTTTTTCATTTGAGTACTCGAAAATGACCTAGAAATTTTTCACAGCACAAATGGATGCGCGAGTAGAAGTAGAAGAGCATCTACAACCCGATATAAGTATTACAGCAAGACGTACTAACGAATCAACAGTACTACCTCCTTCCCGCGCACTTACTGTCGACTGCACCTCGACCCCTGCGACGAGTGCAATATCGGTTCCCTGCCCTGCTTGCAACGCGTCGACCGCTGCGGCAAGCGCGAGGCCACCGCTCGCGCAGGCGCCTTCTATTCGCATGGCCGGCTTGTATTGGAACTGCTTAGACACCCCGACCAGGGCGGGCCCCAGATGCCCCTGTTGCACAAAGAGCTCGCCCGCAAAGTTGCCGACGTACAGTCGGTCGACCTGAGCACACGCGGCGTCGAGCGCCCCCGGGTCGTCGTCCGGTAGGCCGAATGCATCCTTTACCGCACCCACCACACTTTCCTGCATGTAGTCCCGCCACGAGGGGTTGTGCTTCTTTCCAAACTCCGGGTGCTTGGGGTGGATGAAACTCGGGTGGCCCTTGCCCAAAAATTGAGTCGTGTGCCCACCCGCCACGAACATCCGCCATCTGCTGGGGGAGCTGGCGAGCGCCATGCCAGGATAAAAAACGAGGCTGTTTGATGATGCGCGGGGGGAGGTGCGACACGAACGATTGCCCCTATACCGAGTTCAACTTCTAATTACTTTACCCAGGACAGGTGATGGAAGAAAAGATCAACAAAAATTCAAACCGCAGCGGAAAGGTGATAGAACATCCAAGTGTGATGACGACTTCTTCGTGTCACAAAAGCTCATCTCTCGTCCAGAGCTGCTAGCCGCGATTGCGAAAACGATTTTTTCTTTCGGAAACTTCTGCATTGCGGGGGGACAGCTGTGGGTTCTGTACTTCTCCGCTTTTTCTTGGCATGTTTGTTCAATTTCCGGTAGTTGCAGGCTCGTCCGGGGAACGAACGGCACACAACGTGTCGTGTTTACTGAGGTAATTACGTAGCGATTATTTTTACATAGGAGACATAGCAATGCGCAATTTTTTATATTTGTTTTTTTAACAATCTGCAGACACGTCGAGCGGCATATCCGTCAAGATATCATCCGCCCCTCGTTTCTGAAGATTCATTTTCCAAGATATGACATTGGGTTTTTTTTCACGCGAAACGTGGTATGTCTTCAACAACTTCTGGAGCTACTGATTTAGTATGTTACTTTTCAAAACAAGAGCTGGGTTTTAGGAAAGTAATTCTTGATTAGAGAGCAACTACCGAGAAAAGAGCGTCAAGGGTCGCGAAAATCGAAAAGAATTCTTTACAATATGAAAACATGGTCCGGGGAGAGACAATGTTGAAGATGGAAACGTGGGAACAAATACAAAGGGGAGAGAGTTTATGTGAATTTGATATGTTTTTTGAAATGCGGTTCAAAAAAGGTGAATGGGGGTTTGAAGCTTGTGGTGAGATTGATTTCAAATTGAAGTGAATATAAGCTTTACTTATTGCGAGTTGGAAGAAAATAGATGAAGGCCGTGAAATACAGAAAAGCTTAGACTGTTACTTTTGAAATCGATGGAGTCTTCATCTCATCTACTCCTTAAAGAAAGCATTTCGTGTTCATCGAGGGCGATTCGCCTTCGTCCTTCCTTTTTCAGAAACGTAAAAATCCGGTCCTCGTCCTTCCTATCCCACGAAAAAACTGTTTCACTGTAAGGATTTTGCAGGTTTTGCATCACAAGTTCGTTCTACATGACAGAGAAAATTTGCCATGCAAGCTTCCTAAGGGAAAACACAGCTAAAAATCCTCTTTCTTGCATATGTAGCAAGACAAACACTTCTGTGTTCCATTTTATGCATCACAAGTTTACAGTGAAACAGTTTTTTCTTGCGATACTTCCTACAAGTAGTGTACTATCCTCTTCCACTAGCTTGTCGCGGAATATGATAACATCTAGAAAAAAGTTATACTCTGCTTTTCGTGAGAAAGCAGAAAGTGTGATTCCTTTCGTGCTCGGCAAAAAAGGATCGATCGAATCTATCGTCCATTCTATTTCCAACCGCAGTAGCCTCCACTTGACACAACCGGTCAAGACAGCCAGTGCGGTTTCGACGTTGGATTGTTTCATCTTCGTCCTTGAAGACGATCAGTAGTGACAAGAAAGCTGCGCGAAAGAACAAGCCGCCGCCCGATCAAATAATAAATTATCGATCTGGCTCATCATAATATTCAGCAACATTTCTCATACTTTTTCAGTCGCTCAGGCTGGCGAACCGCCCGGCGCAGCCGCGCTGTGCGCCGCAGCGGCCCAGGCGGCTGGGTCCTGGCCCATCGGGGGCAAACCCGCCATCATCATGGACATGGTCCACGGGTCCATCGGCGGAAGCGCGAACGGGGGCATTCCGGCCATGTCGAACGGCGACGTGGGCAGGGGCGACAGCATCTCGCTCGGCGCACCGGAAGCCGCTGCGCCACCCTGTTCCCCGCTGTTGGGGTGGAAGGGAGCCGCGGTAGACTGCAAATGGCTACCGGAAGCCGCACCGCCCTTCTGGTAGGAAGCCGCATTGTTCCCCGCCTGTTGACCCTCACCCGCTTGCGCATCCACAAAGCCGGCACGGTAGTAGGTCGTAGTCGTTTGGCCGTTCTTGTTGTAGGACGCTGTGACATTCTGGTCCTTGCCCGCCGCGTTGTAGTAGCCGTTGGTCGCGCCGGTGTTTCCCCACTTGCCCTGGTTGTTGTACTGGTTGTTGTAATAGTGGTTCATTTTGCCCTGCTTGCCGTAGCCCTTGCTCGCCTGCTGCTGCTGGTAGGCCGAGCCGTACTGGTACTGGCTGTACTGACTGTTGTAGTACTTGCCGCCCTTGTTGTAGTTGTAGCCCTGCGGGTGGTGACCACCGCCATTCTTCCCGAAGTGGTGCTTCCCGTGCTGCCCCCAGGAGCCGCCGTTCTTGCCGAAAAAGGCGGCGCCGTAGTGGTAGTCCGCAGAACTACCGTTGTTTCCCTTGTTCGCGGCCCCTTTGTTCGCCGGGGTGAGCCCCTTGGCGGCCATCAGGTGCTGCGCGAACTTGCCCATCAGCAGCTGCTCCGTGCCATCCGTAGACTCCGCGCCGGAGGAGGTTCCGGTCGCGGCGCTGGCGCGGGTGGTCGCGGACTTTTTCTTGTTGCCGGAGGAGGACGAAGCTTCCCCCTCCTCGGCGGAGGAGCCGGAGCCGGAGTTTTCGCCCGCGGCCTGCTTTTCGGCGGCCGCCTTCTCCTCCTCCTTCTTCTTCTTGTCCTTCGGCGTGCGGGTTTTTTGCGTGGCCCACTGGATGGCCTTGTGCAGGGTGGCCAACTGCGGGTTGTAGGCCTTGTTGTTCGGGTTCAACACCTGCGACCAGGTGTCCGGATCCTTGTAGTCCGCGAACGACTTCAGCATGTTCTTGAACGCCTTCAGGTCCACGCCCTTCTTGCCGCCGGCGCCCTCGGTTTCGGTCTCGGCCGCGGAAGAAGACGCATCCGTCGCGGTGGAAGCGCCCGCACTGGAAGAGGAAGACGGGTTGCTGGATCCCGCGCTGGTGGAGCCGCGCACTGTGCAGTGGTTTTACGAAAGTCAAAGTTTCAGTTTGCATCGCATGCCATGCTCAAATAGGTAAAAATAAAAAATCAATGCTGCTAGATTTTCAACGCAATGCTGCTAGAAAAAGCAAAAGCTCCATATAATCAAAGTTATGTATATATATATACGTGCTTCGGTGGCAGAGTCTTCTTCGTCCTTCTTCGCTGGCACAGCGACAGTGGTACCGGCCGCGACTTCCACCTTGCGGGACTCGGCAGCAGTTTGCTCCGGAATCGCAGCCATGGAGGCAATATCAAACGCAAAAATGTCTGGGTCTGCAACATTGTCATGCTAGTCTGGCATGACTCTGTACTCTGTGTTGCGCGGCCACCAAGAGGTCCTCTTGCCTGTCATGCAAAAGCGCAGTTTCTCATGCGAAATACGCATCACAGAAGCACGAAAAAAGAAAAACTTGTCATGCTTGGCGGCGCATTACAGAGCACTTATTGTTCACGGACTTGCATCACAAGTTTCCAGACCCAGACATTTTTGCATTTGATAGGCAACAATGTCAGAGAAGGGGGCGGCCTTGGGAGCAGCCAAAACCGGTTCCACGTCGGTTTCCTGCGTTTTCCGCAGAAACAGGTTCACTTCCTCCTGGGTCTGGCTGTCCAAAGCCGGGACAGAAACTTGTTGCTCAACGGTGTCTGCCATTTTCTTAGAAACAAATGTGCGCGGAAACGAAGTGGATTATAATTTCAAAATGTGTTTAAAATATTCCGAGTATGTGGAATTTTTTATTCGGATTTTTTGTTACCGTTGTACGAAGTTGTAGACTTCTTGATGTGTTACACTTGAGCTCTTCGGCTGTTTGATGAGGGGTCGTCGGTGTTGGTGTAAAGAGTTTTGGGATACTTACTTAAAGGTCGCGACAATCAATTTCCAAGTTCTTTGGAAGCTTGATCACAAACACTGAAGAAGGTTTGGAAAAATCAAAGTGACGTTGCAAATGGTTTTTCACAGTAAGTATTTACAGAACCGGAGACGTCGCAAGGGCACGAGAACCGAACCTCTATATAAACGAACAAACAAATCCACAAATGAAGAACCTTGCTTCTTTTGCACGAAGTGGACGCTACGAGGACACCGATCGTGAATTGTGCTTTTACCGAAAATTCGTGTGTTGTGTCAACCGTACGAACGACATTTTCTTGCGGACGAAATGACAGAGGATGGCGTGACGAAAGGGAGATTGCACCGAAGATACTGATTTTCCTTTTTTGGACCGACAAGCAGTACTTCGTGACGCGTCCGCTACGATCTACGCTGGTAAAGAAGGATGAAACTGACAAACACACAAGCGGAGTGTGATCATCGCGCTTCTGGAACAATCACGAACGTCGTTTGTGTGGCCGAGACGACCTTGACCAAAGCGAAGCAGTACGTATCATCTTGCGAATCCAAACTACTCTCTGACTGCCTCCTTCATCTGCGTCGATGAAAGAACGTCAGGAATGTTACTGTACAAGGTTTGGGGCAAGAACTTCCTCTTAGCACCTTCTCAAGGCGCAGCAAGAACTGCGGCTTTCTTTGGGGACCACCTCGCATGTAGGATTTTTAGGATCTTCCGTCTATCTAAAAAAACTCCTCCGGGATTAGGGAACGAACTGCAAAAAAATGGAAAATGGTCTTTCTGAAAAAAGTTGGGGTAGAAAAAGCAAAAAAAGTGTACGTACAGTGCGTCGACATAATCTAACAAGAAAGTGGTTACGGTACAATGTAAAAAAAAAGTCATGCCTATCAAGTAGTTCTAGACGAAACAAACTTTACTTTATTGACGGCTGGGTTGTAAAATTCATTCTCATCTCCTTCCGTTCGGCATGATTTGGTTGAACTGCGTGGTTTGGCCGGGCAGCACCGGCCTTCCACCATGCTCCGACTCCGTGTCTGCGATGGTGTCCTCCTCCACTGCCTCGGGGCCCAACCCGGCCACCACGTCGAACTGCGCCTGCCAGGCGGGCACGCCGCCCAGATCCCCGGGGATGCCGGAGAACGTGGTAAAAGAGCTGCGCAGGTTGTTCTGGTTCTGGGCCATCAGCGGCTTCACGTTCGGCGAGGGCGCGGCCACCTCCGCCAGCGGCGAGGTGTGCACGTGATCCTTGGACACCTCCCGCATGCTGTGCGGGACCCGCTGGTCCAGCTCCTTGGTGTACTCCGAAGCCAGCGCCGGGTGCACCAGCTGCGTCCAGTCCAGCTTCAGGACCTCCTTCGCCTCGTTAGTCAGGTCCGGCTTCTCCTCCACCTCGGCCTTGATGCCGTCCAGGGACGGGGCCATCTGCGGCACCAGGTCGACCCGCGGCACCTCGAAGGACTGGTTCTCCACCAGGTCCAGGAGGCACAAATCAAAGTCGATCTGCCAGTTCTCCAGCGGGTGGTCGTAGAAGTCCGACCCAAACGGCTGTTCCAGCTCCTCCGCGACGCGACCGATCCCGAAAAACCCGAACACGCAGCAGCACGTCATATGCATTGCAAATATGTCTGGGTCTGGAAACTTGTAATGCTAAGTGACGTAGCATGAGGAGCCCACAAATGATGGCCCAGCATGACAAGCTTCTGAGCTTCTAAGTGTTGCCTACTCTGCATGACAAACAGCGACTCTGCATCACATGACAGGGTTTTTGGTCTTTGGGTACCCTGCATGACAGACTTGAAAGTCCTGCTAGCCTAGCATGACAAACCTTGCTTTTTTCCAGACCGAGACATTTTTGCATTTGATACGTCAGGGGAATGGCCCAAATCAACGGCACGCCGGTCTGGTGCACCACCACGGGAACGATGATCTTGATCAGGAACAACCCAAAATTGATGATCTGCATAAACGGGAAGGGGAACGGCGTGGTGCGGACCACCAGCGCGTCGAAGTAAGAGGCGACACCTGAATTTTGATAAGTTGTACAGTCAGAGTCAATTTCATTCAAAATTACCGCGAACAAATTCATCATGAACATGCAGAGTGCCACACGACAGATCCAGATGGCTTTCAGCTCAGCTAACCAAAAACAAATTTTTATACCGTCATCCAGCAGTGCGTAGAGCCTGGCGATGATGGGAGACGCGAGCATGTGCTGGTTAAAGCGGCCGGAAATGAGCATGACGGTCCAGATGTATCCCTGCGCGACGCCGTTCCGCGTGGCCGGCACGTTGTGCGCCACCGACTCGCTGGAGTAGCGGCCCTGCAGGCCCTTGGGCAGCCGGCCGTGCTGGTCAAAGGCACCCGCCGGGCCGCCCAACGTCATCTGCACCTGTTTCTGGTTCAGCACCCGCGACCCCAGACAGGGCAGCTCTACCATGGACCCCAACTCTTTGAGCGCCTCGGCGTGCAGGAGGGAGCACACCCCGGCCATGCGCAGACGGAAGGCGGCCTTGGAGCGGGCGGTGGCCAGCGTGAACTGGTCGAAACTGTAGGACAGCATGCAGGCAATGAAGAATTTCGCAGCAAAGTCCTCGCAGCTGCGCCGACTGTCCCACCACCGCGCGTAGGCTAAGTTGATGCGGAACACCAGCGCGAAGGCCACGATGCCGGTCACCAGGTTCACCACGTATGAAGTGTAAAAATGTCTGGGTCTGGAAGAATGGAAGGTCTGTCATGCTCTGCCAGCATGACCCCAAAGTTTGTCATGCACGTTACCCAAGAGTCCCGTTTTTTTGTCATGCAGAAGCGCAGTTTGTCATGCAGAATAGGCAACACCTAGGAGCTCAGAAACTTGTCATGCTGAGCCAGCATTTGTAGCCTCATCATGATACGCCAACCAGCATCACAAGTTCCCAGACCCAGACAATTTTACATTTGATACCACGGTCTCGTCGACGATGTCGCGGAAAATGTTCTCGTCCAGCGCCTTCTCCGCCAGCCGAAGCCCGACAAGTACACACACCGTGACCTATGGAGAGAAAAAAACGCTGTTAGTGTAAATTTGTGATGCGGAACATGCAAGATGATTGCGTCTGTCATGCTTGGCATGCATTGTAGGGTCCACTAAATAAGGGCGTTTTCACGTACTATCTGCGCATGACAGGTTATTTTTGCTGTCATGCAAGACAAATTTGTAATGCTGTTCCTCCAAAAAAGTTACACCTACAATTTTTTTTTCTTGGATATGACCACCATGTGGAACAGCACCGTGATGTAGATGCCGGACGCGTGCTTCAACAGCGCCATCATGCCCTGAACGGTCCACATGTCCATGGTCTCGTTCTCGCCGACGATCTCGTACTTCGCCGGCGCCCACCGCGAGTCGGTCAGCGCAAACATGCTGTTGAACTCGGGGGCGATGTTTTCCTTCTTCACGCTGCCGATGTTGTACATCTGGGCCACCGCAGAGGGCGGGCTCGCTTGGTCCAGGGAGGAGCTGCGCCGCGCGTGCGCAATCATGCCGTCGTCGCGCGCGTCCGACCACCGTCGCCGCACCGAGATGGTGTCACTCGGGGACTGGTCCATCCGCGCCGGCCGAGCGCCGCCCCGCAGCTTCGGCGGCTGCACTTGCTGCCGGCTCTTGCTGCCCTTCGGAACACGGGGCATCAAGGGCGGAATGGAACCCGTGTACAAAGGCGGACCCGCTTCCGGGTCGTAATTGCGATACATTTACTTATTCTCTGAAGAAGAAACGAAAATTATTGTGATTACCGTTCGTAAATTCGTTCAGTGAAAAAGGGTTCAGAGAGATGATGATGAAACGGGGAAGCAAAGATAATTTGGGGAGTGCTGACGCACCTGTTGGGAAAAAAGTTTCGTACAACGGGCATCCTCGAACCAGGTAAAGAATTGCTAGTATTTTAAATTTTTTTGATGGTACGGTTAGCACGACAATACAGCGAAACGCACGACAAAATCTGTACTGCTGCACGATGTTGACAGAGGACGAAAGATGACCACACACCGAATTGGAATGCCATGTGCTGCACGAAGTTTCAGGTTGCCAATGAACGACCGAACGTAGTACGAAAGCGAGCTTGATACAACTACACGAGGCTGAAGATGACAACAGCCACATCTATGTGCACGAAGAGGTAGAGAGTCCGAAGTAGAGCTAGAGGACACCGAAAATTCATTATTCACGCCTCAGAACCGAGGAAGGCAACAACACTACTTTCAACATCAAGAAAGCATGATTGAATGAAAGATGATTCTTGTGGGTATCACCATATTCCAGATGCTTGCTGAAAAACAATTATCTGCCTTACAGTTACAGCCAGCATACATATTGCATTTGCAACCCAGTATCTTCGTGTTACGAAAAAAGCGCCGCAGTTAGGTACTGTCGATTCTAATGTTGTTGCACACATCAACTACTTACGTCTACTTTTTTCGCCCCGGTGGCGCCTGTTTGGCTTTCTGTCAGGAGGGCGCTGTATTTTTTGCTGACCCTTGCCCCTGCGCTGACCTACTTGCAGCTCCTGGAGCACCCGCCGCCCCGCGGTCTTCTCGACTTCTCTGCGCAGTTGTGCCCCCCGCCTCGGCATCGTGCACGCGCACCTCGGGGTAGCGATGATAGGCATCGGCTTCGTCAAAAGTCTCGTGCCGGGGCGTCATTTCCTTGCGGCCGAGATTGGTCTCGTCCGTGGTGTCCACTGGCAGGGGATAATCGTCATTGTTTTCCTCGTCAGCAATCCCAGTGATGGTGGAGCTCCTGCCGATCGCGAAAGATTCAAACCAAAACCCGCCCTGCTGGTGGTCGCCGAGGAGGGCTCGGCGGTGGGAAAAATACAGAAGAAGGACGAACCAGATGGTCGCCACCACGCTGACCATGAAGGTGGCCGCGATCTTGTAGTAGTCGCTCACGTTGGATGTGGTGGGACTGTGCGCCGTCGTGTCCAGCACCGTCTTCGTGACGTCGCGCGACACGGACCCCACCCAGGCGAACAGCCCACCCAGGTAGACCGAGTGGAGGACGACGGAAAAGAGAAACAGATTCGGCGGAAAACTGAGCACGCCCGCCAGAAAGTTCTTCGCGAAAAGCGGAAAAAACACGAACCGGAAAAGAAAAATCAGCTGAGAATCAGTGGCAAGCACGTGCGCGACGCGAAAAAATGCCGGAAACCGCGTCGACAGCGACTGCGTTTTTCAAATTGATGAATTTCTTTTATCGGATATTCATATTCTTTACATGCACCCAGAATCACACACAAAAATACATTGGATCGGTCTAGATGTTGAAAAGATACCGCTGTTGCTTATTCCTTCAGCAGCGATATCCTACTCAAGAAGTAGTACCTCCTTCACGATCGCTTGATGGGAG
Source organism: Amoebophrya sp. A120 (assembly GCA_905178155.1). NCBI lineage: Eukaryota > Dinophyceae > Syndiniales > Amoebophryaceae > Amoebophrya > Amoebophrya sp. A120. The sequence continues at coordinate 12,787,437 of CAJINV010000002.1, read as the reverse complement.
CGCGCGATCAAGTACTGGGCGTAGGTCGCTGTGACGAGGCCGGCCGCGTTTGCGGCAATCGCGCGCTCCCAATCGTTCACCACAAACCCACACAAAATCAGGATCGGCACCACAGGGAGACACAGAAAGAGCGCAAATGTGACGCACACGTACATGAAAGCCGTCTTCTGCCACATCCCCTGCCACTTCGTCGACAGGGAAAGCAGGTACTGTAACACCTCGGTACTGCCGAAGTAGCTGCAGACGCCAATGGTGAGGAGAATAAGAACCGCATACGCGTGAACGAAGTACTCCTGCAGCCTCAGCGCAAACTCGAGGCCTTGCTTGACGTAGCGCTGGCTTGCGTTCTTCTTGCTCCCCACTAGTGGCTCGCGCTCCGTCAGCGGCGCTGGAACGGAGGGCGGAATGACAGGTGTTGCCATTCTCGGGTTGCGGGACACCTGGACCTGCTGTTCCCGAGAAACGAGGTGTACTTTTACTGTGCCGCTATTTTTATGAATGTGGCAATCGAAACTCCAAGGCACCGTTCCCCGCCCGGAGGGTCCCCCTGCATTCCCACAGGTGCCATATTAGTGTTGAGCATGTAGAGCTCCTCTACTTCCGCCTGGAAGATCACTGTAATTTCATTTTTCAGCGAAACAAACTACTGCGACAGCGTTGTCAGTCCATGGCATTTTTCCAGGTTTCTCTGCCAACAGAAGAGCCCCGAACTCACGGTACCGCAAGAAGACTCTGATTGAAATCACCTCCACCTGCCGCGTACTACACGAGCCCTGAGCCTGATCGTGCGACCACGTCACTCAATTACTTATATGCAATGAGTTGATGGAATCGCGCGTGTACTACATGCTCGGCAACAACTAATTTCATCGAAACAAGCGAAGGCTTCTCTCCCGTCCCCCAACCCCAGAACAGCAGGGTAGTAGTTCGGGCTATCTCTTAGTTATAGGGTCGTGCGTCGCTGCCTTTCGCGAAGAAGACCCCTCGAGGACGCTTCGTGTCGGGTGGATAAATGCACTTCACGCATTTTTTTCACTGGCTGCAGCCACGTCTAGGTCGCGCGGAAACGTCGGTCCCGAGAAACGGTAGTACAAACGACGTTTCTCTTCTTCCGTCAAAATCGTTCTCGTGGTTCCATCATCACCAGCAGTACGTGTTGAAGTTCCAATTGAATCATCTGCAACGACATGATCTTTTACCCCAACTACTGTTCTTGTTTTTTCAAGCTCTACATGTGCCACAGCTCCTTCCTGAGCAGCTGTAATAGTGCTCTTTCCAGCCAAGTCCCTCTGTTCTTCATCAAAATGTTTCTTCAGTTTGTCGATCACAAGGTCGCTATCGACCACCTCCATTTTCACCCCGAATGGCATGATAGCCTGCAGAAGCACGACGGTCCGGTCCTGCGCGGTTTCGTTCCCGCCACCGCGGTGCGCCAGCTTGCGGTTGAAAAACAAGCAGTCACCCGGTTCCAGCTCTGGACACGTCGTTACGGCTTCTTCCAGAAACGGCGGGGATTTTGTTGAGCTGGAATTCTTAGAAGCGTCAATGCTATCATTACTGTACTCCGCAAGCTGGTGGTCGACACCCTTTCCCCGGTGGCTGCCACAGACAAACTGCGTGCCCCCGTTCTCTTTGGTCACTGCGGTGACAGCGATCCCGACCTGCAGGCTGAAGAAGGGCAGAATTTTCTCCAGGTGGTGCGACGAGAACAGGTCTTGCATTTCCACCGGCTCGTAGAACCCGGGCGGGTAATCCGTGTGCATCTTCTGCGGCTTGCCATTCGGCAGCACCGTATTCACCGCTAGGGAGCCAATGTGGAACCGTCCCAGAAACTGGTCCAGAATGCGGCAGAGTGCGCTCTTCTCATCGAACAGCCGCAGCAGGATTTCGGCGGGCAGTTTCTCCGGGAGACGCCAGATTCGCTTGTTGCCACTGCTGAAGTGGTCCTTCTTTGGGCTGTCGGTCTGATGCGAGGCGTAGTAACCGGTGATCCAGGGGCCGAGTGTGTCCCGGACCCAACCAGGAGGAAACACGTTTTTCACGACCACGACGCCCGGACTGTCTGCCGCTTCCGTGGACAAGGCGCGGCATATTTCGTCGACGGTGGCAGCGGAAAGGCTCGCTTCCTCCTCCGAAAAGTGTGGATGCGCTGTGTAAACCGGAACATCAGAAACAGGCATGCCGTTTCTATTTTGTTGATACCAACGGTTCTGATGTCACACTAATCTTCGGCACTAGTAAAACCCCGCTATGATTCCATCACCCGAAGAATTTCATTCATAGTAGCGCAAAGACAAACTTTCTGTGCGTGTCCATCGTTCCGTCACGACATAACGATGAGGCCTCGACGAAAACTTTCCCTTCAACCACCAAGCATAGGCACGACGCAAATCAACCCCATACGCACCCTTCGCCAACCTGGATCTGCAAATAGCGCACACACAGCGAAACAAATTTCATCGTCTGAAAAATAATGGCAACGGCAACTAGAAAGGTTGCTTCCCGCCATCAGACAGCCGTGCGGCCGTCGTTAGAATCTTCTTCATTTATCGTCCACCTTCATCTTGTCTCAAGAGCTGAGCGGGATAATAATGACAAGGAACGAGTAAAGCTCGCTGGTTTCTTGGAACCTCTGGGTCGCAATAATGTTTGTGTAGTTTGATGGTTCCAGCACATGTCTTTTTCTCGGTTCATTATTTCCAAAAACAACACACCATAAACAGGTACAGATCATTCTAGATACCAACTAAAACAAAGTATAAGTTTTGAACGAGTTCGCGAGAGAGAGTTCGGAAAATGACATAGAAATACCCACATACGTATTTTACTTCGAAAAAAAGCACAAGTTTTTTTTTTCGCTCTGTGAAAATAACGCGTATCAATGATTTTTCGATGAGGAATTCATCTGTCGTCTGTAGAAAAAAATGTTGCCAATCAGGACGTCGAAACACCCCAGCCATGATCGCTGGCCGTTGCTTTCCGCACTTCGCAAAGTTTCTGTGGAAGAATCCTAGTACTCCTGCACTACTGCTGTGCGAGCGTATGCTGAAATTCTCCCGCCTCCTCCTCGTTCGGTTCCGCTAACTAGCCACAGCGTAGCGAATCAGGGCTTGCATGAAAGTTTTCAAACTGACGTCGTCCGTGAGCACGATGGAACTTTCCTGTTGCGGGTTACCGCCGCCTCGGACGCCGCCCCAACCCTGACCGTCGTCGGTATCCACCTTCGTGTGCGTTCGGCTCGGGTTGACCCTGTTCATCAGAAAGCGTGCCTGTGAGCCGCCCTCCGCGGTCTGGATAAATTTTGGCGACGGAAACCGCTCGGCAAGAATGTTCTTCACGTCGACAGTAGGAGCGACCAAAAGCTCCTTCAGATGCGCAAACTCCTCCTGCTCGTGGTATTTCGCGTCATACCTGAAGGATATTAAAGAACTGGAATCTCTCAAGCCAAACCGGATTCGCAAAAGAACCAAATTTTCCTGTTCTCACGATGCTTCGAACTAGTCTAGCCGGCTGCAGCTGATTGAGAAGCTCGTTCCCATACGCTCACTGCGGAAAACTACTATTCAGCGTCCAAAAAAACTGTACCATTGCTGAATCTGTTGCCCTCGCCATATGAGCACGAAAAAGAAGCTGTCCATCATCAGGATAATGTCCTTTTTCAAACTTGCGGCATCGAGGAGTACCTGGTGATAGTTCATTTGTATTCTTTCACACCGATGCTAAATCTCTCGAGAAAGTGGATATGAGAAAGTCGACCCCGGCTCCAAAAATCAAGATCAAGGTCAGCATTTGAGGTTACTTAATCCAACAGGTCAAATACGGGTCGGGGGTGGGGGTCGTCTAGGGTGTAACACAGGAGTGCGGGCTGGAGCATGACAAGGGACTGGCAGGTGGTGGCCCGGAGCAGGCAGGTGCGGTAAAAGGCGGACTCGTCGGGGGACGTGTTGAAAAAATCTAAAAACGGGGATCGTCGCAGGTAGTACCTGAAATTCATAGTTGTACACATCACAATACTTTACGGCTGCACGATCAGAGTGCGCATGAGTAGAACAATGAAATGCGCACTTACGGGAAAAGAAACTCATACAGCTCGATGGAGATGAAGCGCGAAGCGGGCAGACCATCACCATGACCATTGAGAATGATCTTCCAAAGTAACAAATAGCAAGTAGCAATAGCAAGCAAGCGAGAAAACACTGTCATACATGAATTGGGGGAACAGGGTGAATTCTTCGGTAAGCTGAAACGAGGACACGTCGTCCTTGTTGTAGCTGGCGAACTTGGAGATGAGGCGGATCAGGATCCGGTCCATCCTCCGCAGCACGTCGCTCATCTCGCTGCCCTCGAGCTGAAACATCACGTTCCGGCTCATCACGGTCGCGGCGGCCTCTTGGTCGAACCCGTGCGCGATGTTGGTCAGCTGCGGGTCCGCGAAAGCCCGGGCGACGGTGGTGACGCGGAGGCGCTTGACCCCGGAGGGATGGTGGTACAGCGTTTGGAACTGCAGATACGCCGCGTTCTGGCCCATGGCCTGGCCGCCGTTCTGCGACAGGTCGCCGGCGATCTCGAAAAAGAACGCGAGCGTGGTGGTGGGGTCCATCACCCCCATGCGCCACTCGATGGTGCCCGACTCCCCGATCTCAGTCTCGCCCACCGATTTGTTCTTCTTCTGCGTGCCGCAGCAGGGGCCCACGCAACCGCTAATCTTGAACTCACGGGAACACACGGCCTTTATGTTCGCGTTGAACCCCATCTGCAGGAAACCTGAGGGATAATTGTTGAACATGCGGTGGTGGTCCACGATTTAATTCCGGGTGGTGACGCCCCGGGTTGGTTCAACGAAAAGTTCTTGATTGTTCCCTATCAGCATTGTGCGCGGTCGTCCCGCCCGTTGGAAGAACGAAATCTTCGCAATCGGCCATTGTCCAGACTACACCGGGACAGATTCAGAAACTTGTTTGCGAGTTAATGATATAGCAGTGTGAAGTAGGAAATACCTGACTCGTCGACGGTCTCGAAAAGTTTTTTAAAACTGTCACGAAACACGTGTGTTGAGTAACCGTCGGCCATCACCAGGGTCCCACCCTTATGGATTGCAAAAATGTCTGGGTCTGGAAGATCGCAACTTGTCATGCTAAATCCGAATCATGCAGAAATCTGTGTTGCATGAGTGCCAAAACCTGTCCACTTTCGACCAATTTTGGAGGGAGTTTCTCATGCAGGATAGGCATGGAAGAAACCTCACAGACTCTGTCATGCTAGGTCCCGCATTCCAGACCTCATGGGTCATGAAAAACCTGCATGACAAGTTTACACTCTTCCAGACCCAGACATTTTTGCATTTGATAACCCGTTCGATCGCACAATACTCGCATCTCGTGCGTTCCAATCTGGTCCAAACTGCTCGCAAAAATGTCGACCGCGTGCCCAGACGCTACTGCCCGGCTTGCGAGGCCCGCATAGAATTGGATGGCGGGTTTCGTGTGCCTGTGAAATGTGGGAGTGGCCGGCGTCAAAAGAACAGCACAAGTGCGCAGGGACAGGCAAGCAAATTGTAGTTGAATGAACAAGAATCATCCCTTTATCTACTTCTGAAAGAGCGGTTAGAAATGCGCAGTCACAAAGCTGGAATTCAAGTGGGAGCTGTATCGACTCTGATCGAAAATGAACTGCAACTGATTCGCTGCTACTAGAATCATTAATTACTTTGTGTTTGGTCTTTCCTTCTGCAGGTCCTGGTGCGAACGCATGACTTCGGCCTTGTCTTGTGCTACAATCTGACCGGGCCCCACGGTGCAGGGGCCGGACGAGAGCAAAACAACCCTTCCCGCCTGGTTCGCGTATCTGTTTTCAGTTTCCGTGATCTATATTCAAAACTTTCCGAGACAGAATGACGAACGCAATAAATTCTGCAATAAATAGGCACTTCTACGTGCCTTAGAAAGTTCAAATTGGATACGAGTTCGAGTAACAGTAATAACACGACTATAATGAATCATCATCTCCGACCAGAACTATAACATGAAGGTCCATGGTGATGCAGCTGTGAAAATTCATCTGCTTACGTGCACTCCAGCAATCCTATTGCGACGGAAAGTGCAGCGCCGGTACACCTGGTGCAGCGGACGTCTCGCGTTTGCGTAGGCCACCTATCCCGCTGCAGGTCGTCCAAAACAGAGTTTAGACTAAATTCGCATTCGGAAATCGGCAACAGAAACCGCGATCGGGCTGTTTTTCGGTGTCAAAATTACTTTTCAATATGCTAGTTGTAGTTTATTCCGAGGAGACCAAGATCATTCATTTTCATGCCCACGTCGTGGTGATCCTGTCTTCATAGAAAAACCTTCAATTGGACCAAGATGCCCGCACTGTCTGGAGCGAGTTCTGAAAAAGCGCAGTAACGCGTGCAAGAGTTATGCAAGAATCTATCACACCGCAACCGCGAAGCTCAAGTACCGCCCCAGCAATCACAGATTGCCAACTCTTTAAAACCAGCGTTACGTACCAGCAGTGTTTCCTCTCGGGTCCATTCTTGCTGGAAGGCCGAGTTGCTGGGCGACTTGCTGTGCGTTGTACCCCTTGGTGCCCCGGAAGGCGTAGCTCTTGCTGAGTTCCTGGAACCCGAGCTCGTGCACGTTTACCAGCGTGCCAAAGGTGATGAACCCGACCAAACTTGTCACCGGCATAGTTTGTATGCATTGCAAATATGTCTGGGTCTGGAAGAATGCAGAGTTTGTCATGCTCGGCTAGCATGACTCTCAAGTCTGTCATGCGCGTTAGGCAAGTATCCAAGTTTTCTGTCGTGCGGAAACGCGGTTTGCCATGCAGAACAGGCAACACATAGCAGCTCAAACACTTGTCATGCGTGGCCACCAATCGGGACGTCCTCAAGACTGTCCAGCCAGCATCACAAGTTTCCAGACTCAGACATATTTGCATTTGATACTTTGCATCACCTGCTGCAGCGTTTCCTTCGCCTTCTCGAACTCCGGTTCGTCCTCCGAGTTGTTCAAACTGGTGTCCAGTACGAACAGAAAAACCTGCAGGGTAGTATGGTATTTTAGGTGGAGGTCTCTTCAACCTCTATAGACGCGGTGGCCGCGAGGGGGCGACTCTCCGCAGAGTGCAAATGCGAGCATTCGGAACAACTGAACCGGATCATCTCCAAGTTCGAACCCGCTGCTTTGATTGCTATAAAGCATCTGCACCCTACCACGACCTACAGAACAACATTCATGTAACATGGAAATATCTATTGATGTTGCTTTTCTTGTTTCGGAAAGAGGAGGAGGGACTTTAAAACAAAACCTACCGGTGGCGGCACGGCTGAATTTGGCAACAGGTATTCGATAGTCGTAAACATGGCCTCCTGCGGTTTTTGCGTCTCTGATATGTGTTCCGCATAGAATGCCGGCAGCGCATTTCGGCACCCGCAAAAGTTGCACGTCCAGCACTTCGACCTGAAGATAAAAGTGTCCTTATCATACTACCACGAGCAGCTTTTTGTTTTTTCAAGGTGCCTGCTAGAAAAATGCAACAAAAAAAGATTGTTGGAGACCACCAATACGTCGTTTCCGACAAAGAAACCTTCTCATCAAACATTTTTCATACAATCAACATCTGCTGTCGTCGTCTGGGTAATATAGTACCTGAGGTCGATGTAGCAGAAGGGATTGAAAATGGCTCCACACTGGCGATTCTCGCCGTTGCAAACCACCGGATCGTACTGCACGAGCTTCAGCTCATTAGTCTGCTTGATGGGAGTGTACATACACCCCAAAGGCAGCAGAATCCGCTGCATGCCCAGCCGGTTTGGCGGCCAAACGTTCCACGGCATGCGGATGCCATCCTTGGCTTCCATCTCGTGAACGTTCATCTTGAAGGAGGCGTGTCACGGGATGAAGAAACTTTTTGTTCAAACAAACGTTTTTTAAAGTCCCTGTCGTCCGGAGCTGTGGTGCTACTTGCACAGAGAAGATGCGCTGCGGTTTTCGTTGCTGCTCCAAGTGCAGCGAACTATTTTCTAAGTACCCGGGACTCGCGAGCTCGAGGGGGGTGTTGCCCGTGCTGTCGTTGCGACCAAAACAAAAGTAGGATGAATCGGCAATCGGAAGGCAAGCAGGCTCGAACTTTTACGTCTACAACGTGCAGCACTAAAAGCGAATCGCTCAAAGCAACGGCTCCGCGGTAGGCTGGAGGCCTTTCAGGTCACGCGGCAGTGCAGCCGCCCGCCGTCGTCCACGTCGCTTCAACATGATGCCTTCGCCTCTTGTTTCCCATCTACACTTTTTAGTTGCGATCCGGTCTCATCATGGAGGTTTCTAGAAAGTCATAACAACTACACCAAATATATAGCAGGAATGCGACCGATCTACTAGCAAAAAGAGCACTCGCCGTAAAAATTATACAAAAATAAAAATTGCTATCAAGTATCGACAAAGTAAAGGAACTGAGAGGATGGATAATAGAACCAGGACCAGGTGGTACACGATTCAGGCATCAGCTGCGAATAAAAGCTTAGAGTCGAGCAGCACTTAAGCTAAATACGTAGTTTACAGGCTTTAAGCTCCACCTCTATTTTGCTGGTGGGCGTTCAACATCTTCAAACATTGAGATTCTTTTTCCACACTTTTAGTGTGTGTCATGATCTTGCGTTGTTGATGCGGATCACTTTTATCGCTGTCTCCTCGTGGGAGATGGGATTTCCTAGTTAATCGTTGGTGCTCGAACACATCGCACTGTAGTTTGCGCGTCGATCATGTTGTAGCCGACGACTGCTACAGGGGGTCACTTAGTGCCCAAGACCAAAATAAAATCAGGATCCACAGTAGCACCAAAACTATATTGTACAATGAATTCGGAATGCGCGCAATACATAGCATCCAGGTATAGCACGTGCACAATGTGTATAAAGCTAAAGCTACTGAGAATACTTTCCCGGTTCTCTATGATATGAAAAAAAATCCAATGTTTCTAAATTACAGGAAATGTGTAGAGAATATCAAATTAAGCGTGAAAAACGAAAAACAACAAGCAAATCTTGCGTAAAATATCGTATTTATCGAATGAATGTGCACTCAGACTTTTTGTACAGCAGTAGCGTGAGCTGGAGCATGCACGTTCGCAACATGCGGTATGTGCGTGTTGCCGCAAAAATGCAATCTCTATCTCAATCACAATCACGAAAAAGCAAACGAACAATAAAATCATGCAACATCTACGCCGGTGCTCAGTGCTCTCCGCCGAGTTTCTGAGTCCATTCGGCCGTGTTGTACATGGTTCCTTGCAGGCTAGAATCCATACTTTCGTATCCCAGCGGTCCGGCGGTATGCAGCGCAAAACTTTCTTCTCGCATACGCATTTCGGTGCATTAGCTGCGGTTAGGATTAGTACATCAAACTCGATTGTTTATTCTCTTTGTTTCATGCTGCAGAGAAGATATTGAATTTGAAACACAACAGCTCACCGTAGATAAGTCGGACTAAGTTTGTCGCTAGCTGTCAGCATCACATGCCCCTTCTTGACATCGCTAGTAGTCTGAAATGCGCGTGCGAGGCTCTTTTGCAGGATACGTGAGCATCGGCTGCGATTGACTGTATCGCATTTCCAACCGCCGCTTCCGCGATGGCAGCTGATGTTTCATTTCAAAAACAATTTTGCGTGTCTGGCGTTCTAGCGTTACGAAGATGCTAGAAATAGTATTCACTGAATAACTTTTAGGCTTCATCAAAAGGAGCAGTTGTAAAGTATCGAACGACCAAGACACTACAGCGAGCAAAAACACAAGCATTGTAAGTAGACACACTCCTTGCAGCACGAAGAGCACGACTTTGCAAAAATTCCTGCTTCACTCAATTTATCATTCAATGTACTCTTTCCGGGCGGAGTCCTGCCTTCTCGAGGGAGTTGAGCTGCAGGGCCTTGTTTGACTCCTCCACGCTTCGCTGCAACGTGCGGTGTTGCTTGTGGTGACCGAAGTACTCCCGGAAATCAGAGTGCGCCACCGTGTTGTATTTCATGCCGTATTATCAACTGTAAAAATGTCTGGGTCTGGAAGATTGCCAGGTTTGTCATGCACATTTTTTTTTTTTTTTTACATGGCGGCAGTTTGTTTTGAACTGAACTGAACTGAACTGGAGGCGTCCCCCGGGCGGAATACTTCTGGTGGTAGACGTGGCCCAAGGATTTGCGGCTTCGCGCCGCGACAACCAAATGGGGGTCTCTTCCCCCCCCCCTCCGCTTTCGAAAATCTCGTTTGTGCGTGCATACTGCAAAAGGTCGACATCGGTGGTCGATAGAACATCGAGATCAAGCTCAGTTTCAGTTTCAGATGCGTTTTCCGGTCTATTTCCGCCGGGGGTTACGCCGTGTACAGCAGGTCGACACTGCCAGGAAACTCGATGTGCGCGCCGCATTGGTCCATACAAATCAAAACCCTAAACCCTTCGGAAGCATAAATCCGCATGCATACAGGGGGGTCACCCCTGAACCCTTTTTCGAACTCGGACCGGACACACGCATAGAAAATCCCCACGATATAGTTAACGTCTATAGCCGTAAGCCGCGGCGGACGTTGCTATGCTGTGGGACGAATAGCAAGGGGGGTCGATATGGGTCGAGACTAGGCGCTATGTGCAGAAAGCCGCTGCACCTGACGGTAGTAAAGATAGGGAGGAGCCACTGTCTAGGGAGATAGTTGCCCATAGGGGGCGATATCCGGGATCTATGTAAACGCGGATACTGGGAACGCCCTATGCAAACGGGCTTTGCAAACCCGCGTTTGAAAAGCCCAGCGGGAAACACGACCGAACCCCCGGCCATCGATGCATGGTGCGGAAAGCATATAAAAACGAACCATGCGGGGTGCCCCCGCGACGAACTTTTTTCGCGCGCTACTGTCCCCCGAAATAAATGGTCTTCTGATCTCAGATACTAGCCATAGGGTGCGACCAAGCCGAACGCCAATAATAGAAACCGCGCACCCTGACGAAGAACCTTTAGACGAAACCCGTAAGCCGCGGGCAATAAAGTTAATTTTTCAAAACTACTCCGGATGCATGTGCAGCTTCAGCCGATGGTGAACGGTTGATCGCAGTGAAAATTTGCACTCTACAAAAAAAATATTTCTAAGTGGTCTCCTTTGGGGCGGGGGCCGTCGAACCCACGATGATGGGGGGGCGGGGACCGTTGAACCCAGATTGCTTTCTTCCCCGCGACAAAACCCGCTGGCAAGGCGGAAAAAAAACAGCTGCCCCTGCAAGGACGCGGGCTACGCGGGCTAGCGCTAAGAAGGCGAGTCAGGTAAAACAACAACACATCTACACGAGAGAAGCAATAAAAGGGCAGAGACCTAACTCTACATGGGAAGATGGGGGCAGACGGGAAGATCGGATTTTTTTTTTCAAAGCAGGAGGAGCGTACGAATTTGCGATCATGCTCCTGGAAGCAACGAACGAAGGGCGACACACGTGCACGAACCGACGCTTCAATTCAGCGTCGGCTTCGTGCACGAACCGACGCTGAATTGAATTTTGGCTACTAAACTTACGATGAATCTCATTCCTAGTTTTCATTTTGACCTTAATGCTGCCGCGGTGCTCACGTCGACCGATATGCAAACAGGTGCCGAGGCCTGTTTGCATGCGATCTAGTGAAGGTTTATTGGTTTGTCATGCACATTTTGCATGACTCCTGATGTCTGTGATGCATGCTCTAGCATCACAGATTTTGTGAGGGCTTTCTGATGCCTATACCGCATGACAAATGCTCTTTCCGTGCAGCAAAACTTGGACTCTCTTTGCTGCTCATGCAATACAGATTTTTTTAGAATCCAAAATCAGCATGACAAGTTGGATTCTTCCAGACCCAGACATTTTTACAGTTGATACGTACCCGCTCCCGGCGATGATCTCCGGCTTTGGAATCGGGTCGTCGGGACACACCACTGGCGTGAGATATCCTGAGTAAAAACGTCCCCACACCAGAGTCAAGATGGATAATCTGCTAGACAAATCAGCCAGCTTTGCTTGTTTGGCATGACAAGTTTGTCCGCGTAGCGTAATCCTGTTTAGCTAGTGAAGAAGCATCACAGATCTAGCATAAGATGCTGACTCTAGCGTCACAAATTCCAAAACACGAATAGAAAATGCTTCGCATAGGGCTCTGCATGAGAAACTTTTTTGGCATGCGGAATTGCATGACAACTATGGGGTGGGGACGTCTTTACTCAGAATATGAGACCGTGCTTCGTCAAATAATTTTGCCGGGGCGTCGGAACTCGGTGCACGTGCGAATACAGGATCTTGCACGCGGCTGTAAGAAATGAAGCAGTAATGAATACCAGAGAACCATGTTCACGCCGACTCCTTGCACATGTTGCTTCAAATGAAAAAACCGCAGAGGAAAAACTGAACTAGATGCACAAAAAAGAGGCAAGGCAAAGCACGCGCAGATGAACTTGTTTTACAAATCCAACTACGTAAAGTCAATTATAAGTGTACGGGATTTCAGTTTTGGTCCGCCGATGAGATGCTTTTCGTTGTCAGCCACATTGTCCATGAGCCAGGTTGACTTCAGGTTTCCGGTTTTGCTGGCGTGGTCCTTGGCCCGCGGCCGGAAGCGGTCAAAGTAACTGCGTCCGTTCGCGCAACAACCCACGTTATCCTCAGCAAAAGGAAAAGTATCGCACTCGTATGATTTGCAGTCATGCCATTACAAATTTTTTTCGTAAGGTAAATCCGCATGACAAATTTTATTTCTCATGCTGAGGAGATTTGTACGATACTTTTGCAATGCATAAACGTTCTCGAACAACGACACTTGGTTGTTCCACTTCGGCTTCGCAACCTTCTTGGCGAAAAAGTCGTCGGTCTCCAAGATCCACTGCGCGCTCGGCATGGACTTCACAATCTTGTCGAACTCCCGCATGCGTGCCTTCTTCTGCGAAAATTTCGGCGACAGCGACCGCCGCGGAGAGGACGGCCCGGCTGACTTTTCCACCACCTGCTGCTCACCAACGGCGAGCTGCACTTGCTTTCCCTGGTCGGGAACCGTTTGGACAACCATCTTGTTGTTCAATTCTGTCGCGGTGGTCGGCGTCAACAAAAGCTAAAGCAGTGGAGAACAACACTATAGAAAGATAGAATACTTGGTCGTCTGTGGCTTAGTAGACTTAGCCTAGCAACTGCTGCCGCCTTGTCTTCACGCGTGGTCTATTCTCGTAAATCGTTCCCCGGTTCGAAAAAAAAACACTGAAAGATTCGGAATGTGACAAAAATTGGTGCGGATTTTGAACGAGAGGAATTCGCGACGCTTTTGCGCACTTGCGAACTACAATTCAAATGAATCACGAAAAAAGACGAGAAAAAAGTACGATAGACGCGATTTTTTGCTTCCCGTGTGAGACCCCGAAACAACTGCTTTTGCTCTAGCATATTCCATAGAATTCCATATTGCGGTCAATCATGAGATCGATGACATGGAAATGCGACCGAAATGCATGATTAAGAAGATGATAAGTAGTGACGATGACGATCTGAAGCAACTATTTCGTAGGCACGAAGTAAACATTCTTGGGCTACATCCTACGTTCAGATCTGATAGCTGTTCAACATCATTCTTGACTCGGGTTCTTCGGCTAAAATAAGACGGACACCTTCAACGAATGACATAGAGACGAACAATGCGAGTGCTCATTTCCTGACGTGACAGTGAGCTGCTTTGCAAAGAAATGGCAGATACACGAAGTCCACAGATGATTGTATAATTCCAGAGGACTAACCAACATTCATAGCATTTTTCCTGTACTTACTTGTTACACATTTTTTGAGCACATTCAACATTCGCTGTTTTTTGGCTTTCGATTTTGAGAAAAAAGCTGACGATGATGATGAAATACCCAAACGTGAGGTCGATACTGAATCAATACTGTAAAGTCGAGACAAATTATGCGCATGTTCAAAACAAAAATTCTACTTGTTAAACGAATTAATTTCAACACGTGTACCTAGGCAGAAAACAAAGCAAACTGACTCTACCACTGGTGTTTGGTTTTGCGTACAACAGAAAACGGTAACAAATTTTGGAAATTTTTGAAGATATAGCGTTTCAATAGTTAAGAATTTTCAACACAATCTGCCTTCTCGGGCTTGTTTCGCGTTTAAAGGAAATCAAATATGATCTGTGCGCGAAGGAAAGACACTGCAAAAGATGAATGCACCGTGCTCCAGCATGAATGAAGATTTTATGTCCATGTGCGCAGATTGATGGAGATGCTTGTTTAGACATCAAGAGACGTCGAAAGCAAGCGAAATGGGCTCTTCCGAACGAACAGGAGAGGAAAACAAAAGTAAGCTTCCGGCATTTTGCAAGATCAAGACAAATCTCAGCACGTGACCGAAACTGAAAAATTGTCTCAAAAAGGCACGACAAGCAGTTCCTTCAAAGTTGACCTTCCTGCCAAATATTCAGGAATACGCCGGTGCTGTCCCTGCACTGCGCGTTTTGGGAGCCTTCCTGTCCCGCGTGTGGGAAAAAAGACTCAGCTGCCGCGGGAACTTCGCACGTCCCGCCCGCCAAGTATTCCCGCCCCAGAAGCTCCGCCTTGTCCTCCGCCTTCTGGTCCACATACGTCTGCAAGATCGCGGCAAACCAGTCGCGCGGCGCGCCCCACCGTGCGATTTCCATGATGAAATGTTTGTGCAAGTTGGGGGACACGCACCGACTCAGGTAATCCGTTCGGTACTGCGCAACGAGCTTCTGCTCTTCCTGCGACAACAACTCCGGCGTTGTTGATGTGGTTCCCGCCGACGCGCCGCTTAGGCTTTGCTCGCGGACCTCGTGGTCCCTCCCTGCGTTCTTGTTGTTGTTGTCCCCGCTTCTGGCCAGAAACGGTTTCTTTGCACGGGCATCGTCTTCACGTTGCGGCTGCTCGACTCCGCGGGTCTGCTGCCGCTCCGGAACGGGCTGCGTAGACGTGGCCTTCTGCAAAACTTCATGCTTGTTCGCTTCGTCCCCAACAAAAAACTTGTACAGAAACTGCTTCATCGGATTTTTCGCAAGCTCCTCTGCCGAAGAGGCCGCTCTCCGCGGAGTTCCCACGGGCTGTGGGTTCTCATCCAACAGCTCGGTTGACCGCCCGTTCAGGAAAACTTATCCCTGGAAAAAACGCCCCCACCCACGCTAGTAGGACGATATGTATTTTTGTCATTCAGATTTGAAAATATTTGCATTTGTAGAAGAAACACGTGTAATGTTGATCACCTCTCAAGAGTATAAGACTAGACTGTAATAATACTATCAACAAGTAGACCACAAGACTATGGATTTATCCTGGATGGAGCGCCAATCAGGAGAAGCAGCGAATTGCTCTGTATGAGGGCAACGTTGCTACCTGGTCGATATGGAAATTGCGAAGCCAGTTTTGTCATGGGCAACTCGCACCTCAAACTAAGTACGGAATTTACGTTTTAGCTGTGGGGCAGGTGCGTTCTTACACAACATAGCACTTCCACGGTCTTCAGAAGGCTGTCATCCATTGCGAGTTCTGGGATACCACTTTCGCCACGGTATCGCCAGCAAAACACGGGCTCCTCTTTGTCTTTTTCCCCGTAAAGTAGACCATAATAAACATAAAAATCACGATTTGTCGTGTGTACCTAAAAATCAGTTCTTTCTGATGTCGCCTTTTCCATACTCCATGACATCAATCTTTTTTCCGCTTATTCCCCAAGGAGGCAAACACAGAAGAACCAAGCTGGTCAAATGCAAAATGAGTAACACTCGTTAAGCGCCTCGGAGATGAAAATAGAGCAGCCCTTTGCAGCTTTGCTCCCGTTTGATACGGGGGTCGCCATGTTTTGGTCGTCCGGGCTCAGCGTGGGGTAGACGAAAAGACGAATCGCCCAGGGTATGTCCCGCCACCGCTTCAATACCTCCTTATTCACCTCCCCATCCGAGTCAAAGAATTTTCCCTCCGGAACCGATGGACCACTGCCCGACCTTCGGTACCAATATGCAACCGAAATTTGTGGCAGTTGTACTTTTCTTGCGTCAGGAAGTTAATAAATACGCTGTTCTATGCAAGAAGAGGACCAGGAACTACTAGTTGTCATTGCGGTTCTGAACTTCTTCAAGGTTTCCGTACTAACTGTGCAACGACATTACTTCTTTACCTTTTTCTGTATAATAGACAGCGGTTTGTCGAAGTATTCGCTCGCCAGCCACGCACAGGCCCCACGAAAGTTCAGGTAGTTGGTCAAAACTCTACAAAAACCGCATGCCTCTTCCGTAGAGGGAGAGGCAGCAGCGTAGCTATTGACAATGCCAGTGCCGAAAACAACAACGCACTACCGAAATAAGTTCAAACTAAGAACGCACTACCGAAATAAGTAAAGACTACCCTCCTCGCATCAGCAGCTTTCATGCCAGCACTTTGTTGAAGAATTCTTCCTTGATGGGTCGTTGTGTTCAGAAGAAGTCAACTTCCACGGGAGCAGGATCATGAGTATCGAGCTGATAGTGAATAGGGGTCATACGGGAGAGCGTCCCGATAGTTCTGAAACAGGCGGTGCGGCTGGTCGTATGTGATCTGGTGGTCCCACGCGATAGCCGATTCCTTCCAGTCCTGCGCAAAGTTGATGAGCGGGTGCACCACTTTCAACCGCATGCGTTCCAGCCAGCGCGAGATGAGCTGCTCCAGGTGACCACTGGCAGAGGTGTCCGCGGGCTCCTTTTTGTTAGCCAACGCCCGCTGGTATGAGGACGGCTTCCGCGGCTTGCCGGTCACGGCCGGGGGGTGGTAAGCGGTGAAGGCCTGGCGGACGCGTCGGGTCTCCGCGTCTTCAACCAACACGGCAAACGGCCCCTCCGTAGTACTTTTGATTTTCTTATCAACTGTAAAAATGTCTGGGTCTGGAAGATTCTGACACTTGTCATGCACGTTTTGCATGAGCCATGATGTCTGTGATGCATACCCTAGCAATACAGATTTTTTCAGGGCTTCTTGATGCGTAATCCGCATGAAAAATGCTTTCTCAGTGTAGCAAAAGTTGCATTTCCTTTGGTACTCATGCAATACAGATTTTTTATGGAATCCAAATGCAGCATCACAAGTTGCATTCCTCAAGACCCATACATTTTTACATTTGATATTTCTCCATGGTCGAACTTGCGAGGTTGTACTTCCAGGTCTTTTCCGTGGTTGTACTTCCAGTTGTTGTTCTCGCGAACCGAAACGCGGGGTGCACGCCCAAGAACTCAAGCACCGCGTCCAGGTGGGCAAGTACCAGGTTGAAAAAGCCTTGGCGCTCGTCCCCGTGGTCCCGCAGGTTTTTCCGCACATTTAGCCGCTCGCGAAGCTTTTCGAACGTGTCCATGTGGTCGTTCTTCCCACGATCCTTGCTCATGCCCAACAAGAAATCCAGCAAGGGCAGGAGGTTCTCCTCCGAAACATTCTCCTGTCCTGGTTGTCCACGGCCGCTGCTTGTAGTTCCCTGGGCTGAAGATGCGGAGGCGGAGGACATGGCAGCAGCTACGGCCGGTGGCTGTAGCATGATGTTCATGGGTACAAGAACACGACCGCAGGAGTGCAGAGACAGAAGCGCAGTGATCGCAGCTGCCAGCCGCTTGTCGCGTCGCAAGACTACACGGGGACTGAGTCCCAGCATCTTTTGAAGCTTTTTGGCGACCGCAACCTGGTCGTCGTGGACGACCCCGTTGTTCTTGGAGGCATTTTGAATGACCCGGCGAAGTTCTTGTTGTAGACCTTGGGCAAGAGCTCGCTTCTTGTCGTGTGCTCCGTGGTTTTTATCCACCAAAATAACCCGCTTCGTCGAGGACCCCGCCTGCCGAACGCGGCGCCCGCCGACTTGGCGCACACCGGTTTTCGCTTGTGATGTGCGAGCGGGGATAATTGCGGAAGGATTGGAGTCGGAATCCAGTGCGGTGCTGGAAGCAGCTGGGCGGTCAATTTCATCTCTCGCATCCATTTTAGAAGGACAGAAGTTGTGCTATATCAATTTGTGGAAATAAGTAGAAGGCAGTGAAGTAAGTATAATTGAACGAAGTTCGACTCTTTTATTCTTCGATCCGAAGAAAGTTTTTCATGCGGATTTGGGGCACTACGTTCGTGGAAGTGCTAGGTTCTTGTGCAGGACGTTGCAAATAATTTGCGCGAACTGTCAGTAGGTGAACCTGGCGAGGTTGAAACAAGAACTATACAATGACTGCAGATTGCACACAGCCGACTCATCACTACCGCTGCATCTGCATGCACATAAGTAAGCAAGTACAAACATACGAAAAACGAAGTGCGACAGCAACCGAGAGACTTACTTACTGTTTTTTTATGTCCACACAACCGAAACCAACAACTTGTTGGACTTGGAGAAAAGCAGTTGGTACATAAAACCGAAACTTCATCCGCACACCCACGACGTACCGACTTGAGAAAGTTGGAAGGGTAACGAAGCACATTCTTATTTTCCGTTGTGACATAAGCCGCACACTTCCGATACTGACAGAGAGCAACACCGATGTAGGTGACTTTCAGGCCGCAAGTGCACCATAGTGCAAGACATCCAATACAGAACAAGCAAGAAGTCGCTAAAAGAAACTGAAATGCGACACGAAAAAGCAAGAGTGATCCTGCACGAGACGTTTCATCATGGATACACGCGGACCTGCGATGACCACCGTCAACGCAGCGGCACCGCTTCACAGTTTGCGAGGCCAGTATTGCATTTTGGCTTTGGATTTTGCAACAGCGATGCTGCTTGCGCTCACGCTTATTTCTTCAGAAGCTACGTACAATATCAAAATTATAACGTGCCTTTCATGCGGGCTGCTTAGCTTAGTTTTGTGTTTGAAAAAGTAGTCACTGCTCTCACATGCCACACGGTCGGGCATAGCAAAGAACTTCTGGGAGTGCAAGTGCGAGAATTCGATTCACGTTTTTGTTGCCCATAGTTACTAGAGACTCGTCGTCTGTAAACCCGAACGTCGTTCTCCGTTTATCAAGGAAAGTACAAAGACCCCCATCTCGTAAGTGAAATCTGATTATAAAATTCCAAAGTACCTGGCGTGCAAATGAACTGAAACCTGCGATTGCAAGCAGTCCTTGTCGCGAGACGTTGCAAATGTTCTTCTTCATATTCCCATTTCAAAACAATTCGGCCTCAAGCGCTTATACCTGCTGTATCTATTTATAAACTGATGAATTATTCCTGGACTCGTACCCATTTTTAAACTCCACATCCAAAATCAATGGTATACTCCTGACTCCTGTCGCTAAAAGTAAAACTTGCACTTCGGCGTGTCCAAAAAGCGGCCGTTTCTCCTTTCCACATGTCCTGGCCGTAAGTAGAAACCTTTGTTCACCTACATTCAAGCTTCAAGAAGGACAGCAAATATCAATGCTATTGCAGTGTTGAACAATGACAACATCAGGCGCACTGCCGACAAGTCAGTTGAAAAACAAAGATGCTTTCGACATTCACACTTCGTGCTTCAGATCTTTGACCACCTCCCAGGCCGGTTTCAGGTCGTCGCGGCCGAAGTGTCCGTAGGCGGCCAGGGGCTGGAACTGCGGCGATTTCAGGTTCAGGTCGCGCTGGATGCAGCCCGGGCGGAAGTCGAAGTTACGCTTGACGATCTCGCACAGCGTTTCATCGTCCTTCGCACCAGTTCCGTAACTGTCGACGAACATGGACAAGGGCTGGACCACACCGATTGCGTACGACACCTGCACCAGTGCGCGCTTCGCCAGCCCAGCCGCAACCAACGACTTCGCGGCCCAGCGGGCGGCGTAGGCGGCGGACCGGTCCACCTTGCTCGTGTCCTTTCCACTGAAGGCACCACCACCGTGAGCGCCCCAGCCGCCGTACGTGTCGATGATGATTTTTCGGCCCGTCAACCCAGCGTCGCCATGCGGCCCGCCGATCACAAACCTTTATGGAGCATTCGATTTTTTACCAACATTCAAGTTCCTATATCAAATAGCTGGTATTTCTATTTCATGCCCAAAAACAGCACCGCCGAAACAAATGGGGTCTACCTTCCACTCGGGTTGATGTGATAAATCGTGTCGTCGTCCAGGTACTTCGCAGGCACCACCGGCTTAATAACGTGTTCCATCAGATCCTTCTTTTGCTGTTCCAGTGTGACCTCCGGCGAGTGCTGCGTACTGATCAAAATGGTGTGCACCCTCTGCGGCAGCATCTCTCCCTTGGGCCCCTTCTGGTACTCGCAGGTGACCTGATGATGCGATGATGAACCCGAGTATCACACACACCGTGTTTCTGTTTCTGTAGCTACAGCACTGAATAGGCATCTATCATGTAAAGTTTGCAGTTAGTGCCCTTACAAAAGAAAAAAATTCTACCTGGGTCTTCCCATCGGGTCGCACCCAGGGGAGGGTGCCATCCTTGCGCACGTCGGTGAGTTTCTTCCCCAGTTGCGTGGAGAGACTGTGCGTGAGCGGCATCAGTTCGGGCGTCTCGTCACTGGCGTACCCAAACATGTGCCCCTGATCCCCGGCGCCCAACTCTTCGGGCGAGATTTTCGTGCCCATGCCATGCACGCCCTGGCCAATATCGGGGGACTGCTCCTCCAGCTTGTTCAAAACTTCCATGGTGGCGTAGTCCAATCCTGCAGTGTCAGTTCGACGAAGAGGAAGAATTGTTCACAAGCAAAACAAGCACTGCAAAATCAAGAATTCCTTCTGTATGAAGGTCGCGCCCGGAGGGCGATATTGGTAACCAAATGCGTGCGCGAAATTCTAACCAGCGCGAAAGCCTAACCAGCCGCGCGGCGAAAGCGCGGCCCTGCGGGCCGCGCTTTGGCGCTATATATTTTTGATTATAGTCCCACTCCTTCTTCTTCAAGCCCCCTGCATGAGAAACTGGCCCCCTGGCCAGAAAGGTATCTGGGTCATCGGGGGCTTCCGGATTCGCATTCAAAGCTTATCGCAGGAGCCTGCGGGCCGCCGCGGGCTCCACCACTTCCCCGCGGCCCTAAAGGGCCGCGGACAACTACTGTCGCCCGCGGCGGCCC